>CM070641.1:37845128-38365128 GCA_036346575.1 Dendrocalamus sinicus | reverse complement strand
CATTACCTGGATATCGTCGATAGGTAAGTGGGCATCGCTATCTTTAGAAAGTGGCACGGACGTGTAGCTACTCCGACTTTGAGGGGGACTAGGTACCGTAATGACGGGGGTGGGTTGCGACTGGTTGCAGACTTCTCTCAATTCTTTCCTCAATGCATCTATCTCTCCTCGAAGTGATGCAGTTATGTCCTCATGTTTTGCATCGAAGTCCCGTTTCACACTTTTCTTGCTCTCGACCTTGGATCTCTCCCTACTCCTATATGCCTCAGAGTCATTTGGGAATCCGTGCCTCCATGATACGTAAACCCATAGGCCTCGTGTGCGACCTGAGTGCTCCTTGTTTCTCAGGGTCATGGACAGTATATCCCTCTACCTGACTGTTTGGAAGGAGCCTTCAGAAGATTCGGTAGTCAATGTTTGCTGCAAGAGGCATTCATGTATTTGAGACCCCATGAAGTTAAGGACCTCTTAACATGTAGGTAGTTTAACATATCTTACCAGGCGTTGGGACACTCCTCGTCTACGGGGTTTTTGAAAGAGGCGACGCCCAAAGACATGGTTGATGACCTTGTTTTTAACCAGTTTCGGGCGCACTCGTTTGTAATCCTAGCAAATGGTGGGTAGGCTTCCGATCAAATTGTGACCTCATCCTGCATCCTCCATTGCGGGATTTTACCTGCGTATCCAGTGGTGTCAAGTATGTCGAGTGAGTGTTTTGTGCCTGGATAGCCTTTTGTGTCGTACTTTCCTATTGAAATTTGATCATCATCTTCATTCCCACAAAGGCCTCCTATGTTTTCAGTGACACAAAGGGATATCTCGTGAAGGACGTGCGATCATTGGTCATTTACTGTGTGGCAAGCATGCTCTTGAAGATCTTCCACGCTTTTCCCATCGTGAGGAGCATATGCTGTTGCACGCGTTCCTACACTTCTGCTGGGATCTCGAATAAGGATGGGGACCCATTCTCTTCCAATTATCCCATAGGTAGTCTGAAATGCTGTAGCTGCTAGGGTGCGGCTACTTCCTGATTCTGCCAGTTCATCATTGCATTCATGTTCTGCATCATAGTGTTCATCAATTAAGTCTGAGCTACCATGAACTAACTTCAGGTCAGATCCAGTCCCATTGGGGTTACTTGCGGTCCTCTGGGTCTTGGTTCACCTGACTGCGTCCTGCCGAGTTTTGGGTGTCAACCATTTTTCCTCTACTCTAAAAGAGAAAGACCACTTACCGAGAACTGGCTTCACAAGGCTCGAAAGGTGAGAGGGAAAGCATAGATGAGAGGTAAACTCATCTAAGGAGGATATTTTAAGGGCAAACCTAAACTATGCAAACACTTAGCCGAAAGGCTAACAAAAGAAACGATCAAAATACTCAATTAATAAGGTTTTGACACGACTACAACATAATGCTTTTAAGGGCAAAACTACAGCTTGGATCATAAGCAATTGCAAATAAAAACCAAAATGCTCGTTTTGCTCTTTCTAAACTATACAAGGGTCTACTCTAGTGGCTCCCACTCGGGTCCTGCCAAATAAGACTCGCTTGACTCCTCCTCTGAGTTGTTGTAAAACACCCACGAATTTCAGACTTGTAGTGACTGATTTTCTGCTATGGCTAGAATGAAGTGCCGAAGATACTCCCAGCAGTTGCCTGCTATGCATCGTCTCTCCTCAAGACTGGGTGGTGTGGGCGAAGATAGAGATATTGGCAACTGCGATTGAGGTTCCTCTTGTTCTGCTACAACGGTAGTGTGCACATATGGCTCCTTGAACTTCCGAATAAGCTTGGGCATGCAGATCTTGTACAGCATGTAGATACATCGAATGGCCTTGTGCACGGCTCCTTGCGCGGACCACCCTCCACAAGCACTAGTGCACTTGAAACTATGGTGTAGAACTTTGCCACCAATCCTTGTGGTGAAGTACAGTTTAGTGATGCATCCAATACGTTGGCCCTTTGACTCCTCATCCTTGGTGGAGTAAACCGGTGACCTCTTTAATCAAAGACTCTGCAATAAAACTTAGAGAAGTCCCCACCATCCTCCAATCTGGTTGTAGGAAACTCGAGACATCTACAGGGAGAGAAATCTGATTAAGGATTCGAAAATGACTTTTTAGAACAAGGCGAAGAGTAAGAACCTTAAGAAAGAGGAAGAGAATAGAGAGATTTCTAAATATCCAATTTGGTTGGTTTGATTTAGAAAATAGATTTTTGAAATTATGCTAAAGCGACCATTCTAACTAGGGCTTCATCTTACACTTGATATGGCTCTAATACCACCTCTGTCAAGATCTGAATATGCAAATCTGGACTCTCCTATGTATTCTGCACTAGTCCAGGTTCACCCTAGTATACACAGCGTAAACATAGATGAAATATCGACCATATCACGATTTACTAAGAAAAAACTCAAATATTATTAATTATCAGAGTTGCGGCCTTATGGCCAAGCTTACAGATAATAGCCTGAAAGGCTTAAGAAACTTGCAGCAGAAAACAAAAAATAAGCATAGTAGCCATTTGACATACCCACTGGCAATCAACTGAGAGCGAAGTCCTAATCCACGAAGCCATTAAAGTTTCCTCCTTCACACACCTCTGGTTGGTATGATTCTTCTTTTTTAATTGAGCAAATATGGAAATAGACGCAAGTACATAGAGTACTCAACAAGTCATTTGTAACAAAGATGCAATATAGTATGCAAGGCTTACCAAAGGATGGTTGAATGGTTATTTTCCAGAAAGCAATAATTTAAGGTAAATACAATAAATAGATTGAAAGTGAACTTTAAGGAAAATGATAATAAATAAATAACAAAAAGAATTGAATAAACCACTCATAAACTAACTATTCACGAAGTGAACCACCAGTGAACTACCCATTCACTTTCTAGACTTAACTCAACCATATTTTTATGAAATATCTACCATTCATGTGAAATCACCAAGTATTGTCCATAACTAGGGACACAGCTATTCGAATAGTTTTACACTCAGCAGAGCTTGTACAACTTTACCCACAAGATGTGATCATCCTCACGTTAAAGAAAATCACAACAAGGCTTTTACAATACTCAATATCGACCTGATCTCGCCCGCTAAGGTTTCATCGTCGAGTAGGCTAACCACCTAGTCGATAATTGCCCCCTCTTACACCAAGAAAACAACAGTGGCGGAATCAAAATTGAAATGTCACAAATTATTATGCAAGGTCTATCCCATACTAGACATGTGGTTATACGGTAAGGCTCAGATCAATGGCGTGTAAAGTTAAGTCCTTAGACATCACCCAAGTGAAACATCCACATCCCTGAAGTGCTAATCACACTTCCCCCCTTTACTGCACAATCATTCGGCCAAGTGGAAACCATTTTGTATAACCACCACTAATGGCATTACCCTTGTCAAGGTGCACAAATTTTATAACTGTGGGCTGACACCACGATTTAGTATCTCATTAAGTCAAAAGTAATTAATCAATCACATGTGATGATAAGCCTAACATAACTATAAGCATGGCTAAGCAATTTAAACGTACAACCCATGTGACAACTAATATTGTATCACTAGATAATTACCCATCCTATGGTGACAATGGAATCATGGCATTTAAATTATCAAAGAGTAATTAATCAAATAGGTCATTAACTACCAATACAAATGTTTTTTGATAAAGTAGTGAAGCATAATAATTTAAAACAAAATAATACATAATAGATTTAAAACTGGGTTCAACATGATCAAAGGACATGACTTGCCTTGGCCTTTCTCAGTCATAAACACTTGATCTTCTGGTGGTGCTCCCACTCCTTCAAAGACGCAAGCTAACTCTTGATCAAAGGATTTTACTGTGTTGTGGACTGATTTCTTGGAATAGCAAGTCCACAGTGGACTCGGCTCACGGAACAGTGCACTGTATAGCTAGGTTAATGACGTGGTGGCTGACTGGGCAACTAGGGCTAATGTGGCAGCTGAGGTGGTAGCACCGACGAGGCTCAGTCTACGCGTGCATGGAATAGTGTGGCTGACAGATGGGTCTGACTCATCAGCGGCTCGATACATGGTGGACCAAGCTCATCAAGAAGACGAAGCGTCGCGTGAGCGTGCGTGCAAGGTGACATCGGTGGCGCACGGACCAAGGTACGACAGTGGCTACCGATGGGGCTGTGGTTTGGACAGCGAAGACATCGAGGTGAGGTTCTCACCGGCGGCGGTGAAGGTGATAGATGAGCGGATGGTGGCAAGGTCACAAACTTCAGTGAGAATGATGACAAACTCAACAGTGACAGCCAAAGATGATGACTGGACTCTGGTGACTCAAGCTCAATGGTGAAGCACATACATCGAGAGCGACGGAGCGAGTGGTGGTGAAACAAGAGAACCGAGGGAGGGGCACGGCCTTTATATGTGCGGATGCTAAGGACTCTGGCTCAGAGACAGCAAAGAGTCCAGGACAGGCATGCATGCCAAGGCAGAGACAACGTGGATGGCGGTGGTGGACTTCGAATCGGGGATGAAGAACAGTGCTAGCACCACTAGATGGGTGATGTGTGGCACGGTAGATGGTTAAGACAATGGCGGGGGATGGTGGTAGGATCAAGGATAACTGACTAGAGGGGGGTGAATAGGAGGTTTTTAAATTTTCTTGTCTTTTAATTAATTCTTTGTAATTTTAATGTAACAAGGGTATAATGCACTTGAGACCTACAAGATTCTAGTCAAATTGAGAATCTACAATAGCACTAGTTCAAATAAATGATCACAAAGAGTTTAATAACCAAGTGCTAAAAGGAGACAAGAGAGAAACAAGTACACTCGATATTTTACCGTGGTGTTCGGAAACTTGCTGGTTTTCCCTAGTCCACGTTGAGGTTAGCCCAAACAAATTGGACTGGCTCCACAAATTAAGCCTTCCACCTTAATTCACTAATGGTAGCTCTTCCCCGCTCCGGGTAGGTGAGCTCCAACCTTCACACACGTGGGTCTCCTCACAAGCTTCTTGAGAAGATCACTGGGCAATCTACACCAATTCGTCCAGGTGCCGGCAAACACCAAGAGTAAAAGATCCCAAACTTCACTTGACCACAATTAAGTGCCAAAGGATCAATCTATTGGATGCAATGCACTTTTTAGCTCAACCATTTCAAATGAATGCACACAGAGTAAATAAGGTGTGGAGTGAATGCTCAATGCTCAAATATGTTCAATGAGGTCTATTCACCATGTCCTTGAGCAAATGATGCGGGGGATTGCCCAATCTTCACGGCGTAGGATCGATGAAGATAATTTGGATCCGTGCAACCTGACGAATCGATGGCGCCAACCACTATTAGAACAGCAACCTGCGACAAAAGAATTCGCCTAACCACACGCTCGTGATCCCGTCTACCCAACCACCAAATAGACGCGTCGTCGCTCCGGCCAATCACAAGGAATGAAAGAACGTCCGATTCCCCTCTAGGTTGCAATCATATGTCAAACTCTAGGAGGAACAAGCGCATGACTCTCTGAAAAATAATATATCTATTTTCTGTGAGTATTTTAAAGTTGGCTCGGCCGAAAGAATGTAATGTCTGAGACCGACTCGACCAACAAAAAGTAAAAACGGAGAAAAATAACAACGTCTGAATAATACTTGGACTCGGCCTCCGAAATGCACGAAACAGCATTAAGCAACATCACCTGGATGTGATTATAGTGGGACCACCATGCAAATCAAAGTAAGCTATCCATTCTATTGCTGCGTGGCATCCTTCTGGAGACATGCATGTATTGACTTGGTATTTCTTTGCTTCCTCCTTCTTTTTTTTTTTTTTTTTTTTTGCCGTAGCCCCATGCATGCATTCATATCCTAGCCATTGGATTGCATCTGCATTGGCCAACAAAAGATTCCTATCCTGCTGCAGCCTATCTTTTCCCGCATGTAGAATCTTTGTAGCTTCCCGGTTGGCAACATGACCTCGAAGCGTAGAACTTGGGACAGCACCGAGCCCGTCTGCATCCTTCCTTATGGGCAACAACGTGACTCGATCAACTTTTTATTTCCATCTTTGTTGTTTCCCATCTAAAGCTTTCTTTTATTTGAAGCTGAGGATAATCAAAAAGTGGTTATCAGTAGTATATTATTCTCATATAAATTAAAACCAAATTTAACTAAGAGCGAGTTCACCTGTTGAGTAATCTTTTTATCTCGTGCTCGCGTAATCGGACCAATCGAGATGCCATCATCATCTTGTACACTTGAAGTGATGGACGCTGCACTAGTATCGACGAGACCTTCTAAACGCATCTTTACTTTAGGCTTGTACAGATCAAGTATGGGCCTGTATATAATTAAATAAAATAGTAGTAACTCTGTATCTCTAAATATAATAATTATAGACCCAATTAAATTAGAGTTCACCGATAATATTTAATGGGGCTGAATAATTTCTTCCAGTTAAATAATATATTTAACTGAGAAGTGCAAGACATGAGCGTATCCGCGTCATCCTCCCCTTCTTCAAGAAAAGCCGTCATTGGCTTTTGATAGCCTGAAATTGTACTAAACAAAGAATACAATGTGTATGCATGGTATATATATTTGTCAATTACTCTTCTTCTATTTAGCATATCATGTACATTTGAAGGTGTAGTAAACAAAAAGAACAACACATATGCATGGTATATGTATGAATCAATTATTGTGTCATTCTTATTGTTTTGTATAAACCAATTAGTACAACAGCAGCCATAAGATGTATATATTGTAATATTGTCATTCATATCAATATCCCTTTACCTGACTGTTTGGAAGGAGCCTTCAAAAGATTCGGCAGTCAATGTTAGCTGCAAGAGGCATTCATGTTATTTGAGACCCCATGAAGTTATGGACCTATTAATATGTAGGTAGTTTAACATATCTTACCAAGCGTTGGGATATGTCGGACATGGATTTTTCAATCCAGAATCCCCTGTGAAAACACCGCACTATTCCCTAGATCAGTAGATAGTGCTCACAGGTACATTGCTGTATCATTTCATACATTGCATGAATCACAACAATTCATAATAATATTACATAACTGGGTTTTGAATTACGTCGCGTCAGGCCACTATTTTACATAAGGGCCGAACATGCCAAATGTTTACATTATAAAAGAGCAGTAGCGGAAGCAAAACATAGCAAGACCCTAGTCCACAAGCAAGCAACTGGGGGTAAATATGTGCCACATGAATATTATCTAAGTTTAGGCAATATTTATAGGCACACAACTCCATGGTCTAATTGCCTAGGACCCAAAAGCGCAGAAGTCATCCTAGTTCCCGGCGTTATTTCCTCCATCTGTAGCAGGGGTATCTTCATATGCATAAGGGTCTTGGGTCCCTGAATTTGATTTTGGTAATGTGAGTGTGAGCACAATCCACCGTGCTCCGCAAGCCAATACACAGAATGCAGTAAATAATATGCATGGCTTATCAAGAGAAGGCTCGGGTTCTTTTATTTGCCAGAAATTGCTTTTCAATTATACTTCTTAGAAAATCTCCTATGACCTAGCACTTTGGACTAAAGCATAGTGTATGTGAAAGAATGCTTTACTAATAGTGATATAGATACCATCCACCATTACATGGTCTCTGTACCATATGTAGACTAGAGATGGCAACGGGTAAATACCCATCGGGTATTGCCATTCTATACCCGTACCCGTTAGGTGTAAATTTACCCGTCGGGTTACGTATCCGCGCTGGTAGGAAAATTTACCCATACCCGTACCGCATATGGTATTACTACCAACGGGTAACCGTACCATAAACATACCGGTTCAACACTTAAGAATATCATCAATTTAGACATTCATTAATCATACATGCCAAGCATAAAAGCGTCTAATGATCAAAATTAGTACATCACATAAACATACTTGACATGACCATATCAACATATGACAAACAAATAAACAATCAACAACAAGTAGATAATAAAATTAACATTTGAATGGGATGTTTAGTTGTCTAATGCGGGTATTCATTACCCGCGGGTAGGCGGGTATGTCGGGACCCGGATTTCGAACCGGACCCTACAGGTATTACAGCACTAGTCCCGGATCAAAGCTAGTGCACACGATCAAACAGAATGGAAAACATCACCATCAACGATTTATTACAATAAATAAAGTCTCGACCACCTGGTCTCATTATTACAAGGAGGTTTAAGACCTCGCACAATCAAACACAGCGGAAGCAAATAAAACTCGAGGCGACCCATCAATTCGCCACAGGCAATTGATAGGGAAGCGCGACCTAGTCCTCGGGAAGAATCCATCACACCACAAGCGAAGCAGAGAGTCGTAGTCACCTTCTTGAGCTTCAACTTCCTTACGAGATTTTATTTTTAAGTGTAGCATGTGAGTACATAAAGCGCAAGTCTTGGGAAAAATGCATAGATGCAAGGCTTAACAAAGGAAGGCCATATGGTTCTTTTGCACAAAGCAATATTTAAAATCTCCATTACTACTAATTATTTACAAGGCATCACTTTAATGAAGTAAATGTTTTAGAATTAACTTTCTAGTGAAGGTTCCAACTACCAACACTAGCTAACCAATTACCATTGGTCAAATTTTAAATAGGGTTCCATCCACCCTCTCGGCTCCATCCGAGATTCCCCAGAGTTCCTCCACCCGGAATACAAAACTTTTGATTTTAAAACAAAACCAGAAATCTACCATGTGAATGCATTCCTTGCCGCCCTTGACCGTAGGCACGGCTATTCGAATAGTTTTACACTCTGCAGAGGTTGTACAACTTTACCCACAAGAGATAAATTATCTTAATAGTCAACATGCTTCCTTTGGCATGAGACCCGGATAAAATATCACAAAGCCTTTCACCTACTCCAGCATAGCTAGAGACCACCGCCGAGGTTTCACCGCAGAAGGGTTAAATCGCCAATGAAGCCCCCTCTTGCGCCATATGAGTACAGTAACCCTGTCCCTCACTATGAGTAACCAGTACGCCCTGGCACTCAATACACCACTGGTGATATCTAAACTACACCTTTATAGGTTAGTTAGCTAGGTCGTACCCATATAGACTTGTGGTTGTACGGTTAATGCTCAGTTTGGACAAACACAAGCGTCGGTCCTTAATTGACTAGGGTGGAACATACACTTAACAAGTTCTCGTGCTTACTGCACCAACCCAAACAGCCATCCACCCTAATCTAAACCAACTTTCACATTTTTATTTTATTTTAAAATCACAGTGACAACTCCAATTGCCACTTCACTTTCAAACACAAGGATTTAATAAATCATAGTTTCCCATTTTCAAGATTTTCCAAAGTTATTAGATAGCATGACTAAGCATTATCCTACCATACTAACATCAACAAGTAATTATAATATTCTCCTTAATGAGACAAGGAAATTCTATGGTGACAAGGGTACATGACAATCAATTCCAATGGCGGGCATAACAAGGTTGGATTAACTACTACCTTAAGATTGAATTATCATTTTATGTAAATAGCAATGCATAACACTTAAAATACTTTAAAAACATTTTGAAAGCATAGGCTCAAGATGATCAAAGGAGACTTGCCTTCTTGCAGGGTTTCGGTCTTCTTCTTGCTTGTGAAGAGGATCGCCGACAACGTTGGAATCTACGCGAGGAAAGACGAAGCAACAAAACAAATAAATACAAAAGAAAATTCAAATAAAATCCAAAAATTCAACAGAGGCCATAATTGGGTAGATTATGATTTTAGATGAATTTAGAAATTTGAATGGCTGGAATTGGAGTTAAAATGAGAAAGTTATGCTCATTTGAAAATCTCAGATTTGAATAAATCGAGAAATTCGGAAATTTCTGACAGGTGGGACCCACTGGAGAATTAAATTTTAATCTTTTATTTTAATTCTGAGAGACTGACAGGTGGGGCCCACTGAACAGTAACCACTGGCGGTCACTGACATGTGGGACCCACTGGACAGTGAGCCCAACGAGTCGACCTCGACACGTGGGACCCATCGGTCTTGGGCCCACTTGTCGAGTCCAAAGAGAGGGTGGGACCCAGCGGCGATGGCAGCGTGATGACGGCCGTCGCGACGGTGGGACCCACTTGTCGGCCCGAAATTAAACGAAACTCAACCAACCTCGTGAGCGGAGGCTCGAACGCGCGAGGAGTTACGAGTGAGCGCGCTAGCGAGGAGCGAGGCGTTGCCTACCCAATAAGGGTAGGTAACCTCTTGAGGTACCGCCAGGCGCCCCGGCGAGATGATCGGCGCGGCGGCGCGGCGTGGGAGGCCGAGGTGCGGGTGACGCGTAGAATGTAATCTGGCGCGGAGGTTCGGTTGGAAGGGTCGGCGGCTTGGGGACGAACGAGACGGCCGCGACGAGGTGGCAGCGGCGACGGCTCGGGAGCTCCGATGCGGCGGCGCCCGGTGGACGGGAGGCGCCGAGGGGTCGGGAGGACCGTCCGGCGTGAGGAAGCTTCGGGAGGCGACGACGGGCTCCGGGATGACCGAGGCGGCGAGGAAAGCTCGCCGGAGTTGGGCGGAGCTCGAGGGGAGGAGTGGCACGGTGATCGGGCTCTAGAGGGCTCGGGAGCTGCGGTGGAGTGCGCTGGGATGCGGTGCGGGAGAAGGCGAAGCCGATGGGGGCATTTATAGGGGCTGAGGGGGAGCAGGGGCGAGGCAATTGCTCGCCGGGGTGGTCGGCCGGAAAAGGAAGGTTTGGGGGAGGAAAGGAAAGAGGGGAGGCCAGAAGGAAGGGAGGCGCGGGCGTTGGGGATTTGCTTCCCGCCGGGGCTCAGGGGTTCCAAAATCGGGGAGAGGCAGGGAAGGCAAGGCCGGATCCGGCGCGGTCTCGGTCGGCCGGCGAAAAAGGAAAGAGGGGGGGAAGAGAAAGGAAGGGGGCGATTCCGCGGGGGAGACGGATCCGACAGGCGGGGCCGGGGTGGCAGCGAGAGCGGAGGCGCGTGACACTGACGGGCGGGGTCCGCGGGTCAGAGAGATGCGGGAGAAGGGTGTAGATGGCAGCCGCGTGGCCTGAGGGCGGATCGGGCGGCGGGGACGAGTTAAGTGGGAGGGAACGGTGGATCGATGCCGGGCGCGGGGACGCGGCTCATCCGAGCCGTCCACGCGTCGGGCGCGAGGAGGAAGGAAGGCCGCCGGCCGACGGGCGGGCCCGATGGACGCGGAGAGAGGAAGTGCGGCTGGATCGGTCCGAGCGGCGTGGGCGGTCTGGGCCGTCCACGCTTACTGGAGGGAGAGGAGATTTTATTTTCAGAATTTGATTTCTAATTTGAAAAGGCTAGAAAATTATTTAGGCCTCGAGAAAATATGAAAATACCTCCAAAAATTCCAGAAAAATTCACAGAAGCTTCTGGACATATTTTGGACTAAATAAAATTATTTCCAACTACTGTTGATATTTAATTTTCATATTTTGAATTACTTTTTAAGCTCTAAAAATAGTTTTTAAATTCCAGAAAAATCCAGAAAGGCAAATAAAAGCCAAGTAAAATCCAATTACCTTAAAATAATTAATTTGAATTTAAATTTTTCAAAAAGCCAAATTTTGGGATGTGACAAACCTACCCCCCTTAGAAAGAATCTCGACCCCGAGATTCGGATGGACTGGGAAAAAGGTCGGGGAACTCTTCTTTTAGATCCTCTTCACGCTCCCAAGTTGCTTCCGATTCTGAATGGTTGCTCCACTGCACTTTACAGAACTTGATAACCTTGCTGCGCGTACGGCGCTCTGCTTCCTCCAATACCTTGACTGGATACTCTGGATAGGTGAGGTCTTCCTTCACGTTTATTTCATCTAGAGGCATCTGCTCTTCGGAACTCGAGACACTTTCTTAGCTGGGACACATGGAAGACGTCATGCACCATTGATACCGAGGTGGAAGCTCAAGCTGGTAAGCCACTTCTCCTCGTTTCGCCACAACAGGAAAGGTCCGATGAATCGGGAGCTAGCTTTCCACCGACTCCAAAACGTCTCATTCCTTTGAGAGGTGACACCTTCAAATAAACATGATCCCAGTGCGAATTCTAAGCTTCTACGTCGATTATCCGCATAACTTTTCATGCGGTTTGTGCTTGTTTTTAATGCATCTGGATTAGACGAACTTGTTCTTACGCTTGTTTCAGCACATCTGGTCCAAACACTTGTCCTTCTCTGTTTCCTTCCAATACAATGGAGTCCTACACTTCTGCCGTATAGGGCTTGAAGGAGACATTTGCAAACTGGATTGATAACTATTGTTGTAGGAGAACTCGCATAGGGCAAACTCGATCCCAATTACTCTTGTTTGCCATTACACAAGCTCTCAACATGTCTTCGAGATTTGATTTACTCTTTCTGTTTGACCATCCATCTGTGGATGATAAGCTGTCATGAAGTTTAAGTTGGTGCCCAAAAGTTCATGTAGTTTTGCCAAAATCTCAAGTGAACTGGGTTCCTCGATCGACACAATCTTCTTTGGGATCCCATGCAAACACACAATTCTTGACATGTACAACTCTGCAAGTCTATCCCGGAGTATGTGGTCTTTCTTTGGAATGAAATGGGCGACTTTTGTCAAACGATCCACTATAACCCAAATTGAATCGTGCCTGTTTTGGTTCTTGGTAATCCAGTTATAAAATCCATACCAATTTCTTCCCATTTCCACTCGAGGATCTGCAATGGCTGCGAAGTCCCGCAGTCTCTGGTGTTCACTTTAATCCGTTGGCATACATCGCACAAGGCTACGTGATTCTGCAATTTCTCGTTTCATACTTGACCACCAATACCTTCCCTTGAGATCTTGGTACATCTTGGTGCTCCTGTGGATGAATTGAATATCCGATTCATGGGCTTCCTTCAATATTAACTCCTTTACCTCTTTCTTTTCAGTACAATAATTCTTTTCCCAAACCAAAGGGTACCTTTTTCATCCTCTGAAAATCCGAAGCTTTTCCTTTCTTCATATTATCCTTGATCTCTGGACATACTTGTCCTCCTTTTGAGCTGCTCTGATTTGATCTTCTAGGGTTGGTTGAACTTCCAAAGTGGCTAAAAATCCTTCCTCCACTACTTCTAAGTTGAGCCGTTGGAACTCTTCTTGAAGGGCAGGCATACTGTCCTTAATCCACAGCTTGGCACAATAACTCTTTCTGCTCAAGGCATCTGCTACCACATTAGCCTTTCCCGGATGATAATATATTCCAATATCATAATCCTTTATTAACTCAAGCCATCTCCTTTGCCTCATGTTGAGATCGGGTTGAGTGAATATATATTTCAAACTCTTGTGATCCGTGTAAATTTCACAACGGTTACCAATCAAGTAATGCCTCCATATTTTCAGTGCATGCACTACGGCAGCGAGCTCTAAATCATGCGTTGGGTAATTTCCTTCATGGGGTCGCTTTGCCTTGAGGCATATGCTACTACCTTTCTTTCTTGCATCAAGACAGCCTAGTCCGCCTTGACGCATCACGAAGACTTGAAATCCTTCCTAATGTCCGGAAGCGTCAACACCGTGCAGAAGTTAACCTCTTCTTCAACTCTTGAAACTATCCTCACATGGTTTACTCCATTCAAACTTCTTTTCCTTCTTCAAAGAATCGGGTCGAGGTCTTGCGAGCTTGGAGAATCCTTCAATAAATCGACGATAGTAACAGCCAATCCAAGAAAACTCCGATCTCGGATCGACTTTGGTTGTGTCCAATTGAGCACATCATTAACTTTTCCGGGTCTACGGATACTCCTCCCGCCAAATCACATGGCCCAAGAAAGCTACTTTCTTCAACCAAAACTCACACTTACCGAACTTGGCGTACAACTGATTTTCTGAGCTTTTCCAAAACTATCCTCAAATGTTCGGCATGTTCTTCCTCATTCTTGGAATATATCAAAATATCATCGATGAATACAACCACAAACTTATCCAAATATTCCATGAACACCTTATTCATCAGATTCATGAAGTATGCTGGGGCATTGGTTAGACCGAAAGACATCACCGTATACTCATACAATCCATAACGGTGGCAAATGCGGTCTTGGGTATGTCCTCTCGGTCTTAACTTCAATTGGTGATATCCGATCGAAGGTCAATCTTAGAGAATACACATGATCCTTTCAACCGATCAAACGGATCATCTATTCGGGTAAAGGGTACTTGTTCTTAATAGTCACATCATTCAATGATCGATAGTCCACACACATGCGAAGACTACCATCTTTCTTCTTTACTAGCAGTACTGGTGCTCCCCAAGGTGACGAGCTTGGCCTTACAAATCCTTTATCCTGCAGCTCTTCAATTTGCTTCTTAACTTCCGCCAAATCATTTGCGGACATCCGATAAGGTCTCTTGGAAATTGGAGTGTTCCAGTACTAGGTTGATGACAAACTCTACTTCCTGTCTCGCGGCATTCGGGCGGATCTTGAGGAATACGTCTGGTACTCACTCACTATAGGTACTTTTCCGAGTCACTCCCTTTACACTGCTCAAACTACACCTCTGGGTAGGGAGTTTGACTTATACCTACTTGAATCCCATCGAGTTAGTGATTGTAATGACTCGATCAGCACAATCTATCGCCCTTTATACTTGGTTAACCAATCCATTCCAAGTATTACATCTAAACCCTTGAGTCTATTATAATAAGATTTGCTAAGAACTTAACTCCATTTATATCCTGATTGCGTCAAGGCAACCGTGTTAGTCCTCATTTCCTTTCAGGACTGGACTAGCATGGGGTTCTGTAGTTTACTCACATCCCAATTATACCTTTCAACCACATCTTTTGACACAAAAGAATGCGAAGCTCGAGAATCAAATAATGCTGATGCAATTCATGAGTTGACAAGAAACTTACCGAACTACGTCGGTGCATCTGGGCCGCTTCACGGTCACATGGTTGAGATGCCCTCTGCTCACCACTTGTGGAGTCCTTGGGGTTTGTGGTGCCCCACGACCTTGACCTGCGATCAGAGCTCTTCTTTGGCGTAGTTCCCAGTTGAAACGAATCGAGTCATTCTTTGGGCGTTTCGGGGGATTCTTTGGCATAGTGCCCCATGTTCTTGCGGTTAAAGCACTGCACTCCTGCTGAAGTCTTGTTTTGCGGGGTTGGCCACCATTGTTTGCCGGGAGTTTGTGGATTTGGGCGGGTCTCGAAAAGGAGTCCTCGGCACGCTTGACTCGAGAGCTTGTGATAGTGAGGTGCGTTGGGGCGGAATCGAGCTGCTTGCTCCTTCTTGGGCTTGAAACTTCCTCTTCCGATTTTAAATGCAGTGCGCCGAGCATCTTCTTGGACAAAGGCCTTGTTCACTAGGTCTTTGGAAGGTTGGGAAGTCATTGGACACCAGCTGCACCTTGAGGTTGGGGTCAAGTCCTGCGTGAACCTCCAAATCTTGGTCGCCTCGAGGTGACCTCTTGGATGCATACAGACGATTGGGTGAACTTGTTCAGGTACTCGGAAACACTGAGGTTTCCCTGCTGCAGTTGGTAGAATTCTCTCTTCTTCATTTCCATTATCCCAGTAGGGATATGGGCAGTGCGGAAAGCTTCGACAAACTCCTCCCAAGTGATAGCTTGTGCATTTTGATGGGCGCGCGGTAGTTTTCCCACGGTTGGCAGCCATTCCTTGAGTGATGAGCAGCGTACAACACCTTTTCATTATCGTTGCACTGAGCTAGGACCAATTTTCTTTCCACATCCTTTATCCAATCATCTGCCTCCAAGGGATCCACTGATCCAGCAAAAGTGGGAGGCCTTGTCCTCATGAATTCCCCCAATCTAGACAGGGTGCACGGTTGGGTGCTCTGGGTGGTTGCACTTGGTTCAGGCGAGAGCTTGAAGTAGCTGCGATTGCATAGCCATCATTTGCTCCAAGTTGGGGCCCGAGCGGGAGGTGGTGGAATGTTGTCCTCCATTGGTTGTTGGCGTCACACTGGCTTTGCCGGGGTTGCTCCTCGTGTTCACCATCCAAGCGGTTTAGGTTAGCGAAGGTAAGAAGGAAATAGCAAAGGTAAGAGATTAGGGAACTAAACCACATCCCAAGCCAACACACAAGAAAGAACTAGCAACCACTTAGGGAAACTTTTATTAAAATCTAGATAACTCCAAGGATGGCTGTACCACAAGTGCGCATAGGCACAGTGCAGTCCATCTAGCACACCAAAACATAACAATAAGCGTTCTAAGGACGCGGACATTTTATTTGGGTACTACGGACTCAAAAGACTACTAATCCTCTCCAAAGGTCTTGGAGAAGACGGCGTGTAGTCAACTACCCGTAGTTACACGTTTCCTTAGTCGTGTGGTTGAGTAAACCATCACTCTAGCATAAGTAACCCTTCAAAATACATCGATACCTCTGTCTGGCTTCCATCATCTCACCCATATGGGTTTATCCCACTTGTGGCAGGTCCCATAAGTTGTGCGAGATGTTCTTCTCTTATGCGGCTAGCAGCTGGCTACCCACACTGCTAGCGCACCACAGAAAAACTTCACCCTCTGCGAGTGTTCTATTCAAGTCGTCACATAATCAGCCGCTTCCACTACCTCACCTCCTCCACCGATGATGATGACTTTCAGGGTCCAGTAAATCTACGAAGCCAAGTTGTAATTTACAGACTTGTGGTTGTACTTGTTTTACACAGGACGTTATGATAAGATTCAGTCCTTAGGGTTATCTGGGCGGTTTTACCAGAAACCACACTCTTGTGCACCACTGCACCATACCCCCGAACCATCTACCCAGATAGATAAGCAGTTTTGAGATTTTTGGGAGCATAAAATAATCATACCAACATATACCATTCATTTCCACATGACTCCCTAAACCAGTTTCCCATGATTAAAAGTGATGCTTTGACATTTTGGTGCCCCCGAGTTTCTAAGCAATACTAAGCATGACGTGTAATTGCAGACTTATTTTTGAAAGATTAGCATTATAATTTTGCTAAGGTGACAAGGCTCACATATTCAATTATTTCAAAAGGGATGTAATACTAATCAAGTTAAACAATGGGTATATAACTAGAATCCAAAATCATCATATATTTGCATATAAAATAGTAGCATGCAATTTGATAATTCAAACAAACGTAATTTGCATAAAATGTAGGTTCAATATGATCAAAGTATTGACTCGAGTGAGCTTGATCTTGATTGTTTAGAGCTGCTTCTGCTTTAGCTTCTTCCTCTTGAGCCTCGTATATTATTTTTACGTGCACGAAAATTTAGATAAAAATCAGCAAACCAAATAAATCCTCACAAGAAAATTCAAATGAACTCCAAAATTCATAATTTTGAGTTCATTGGATAGATCTTGAATTTAGATGAATTTAGAAATTTGTTTCACTCAATTTGGAGTTAAGATGAATAAGTCATGCCCTTTTGAAGTTCTCAGTTCAAATAAATCCAGAAAATAACAAAAATCTGACAGGTGTGGCCCACAGCCGAATTTTAATTTTTCTTTTATTTTTTATTCTCTTTTATCTATGCCTATGATAGGTGGGGTCTAGTTTCTGTTTAATTAAAGGCCGGGTCCACATGTAAGTGAGTTGTAATCTTAACTACTCATTAGCATTAAGTATCATCATTAATCATTAAGTACCATCATAAACATTAATTATGTCTGAATAGTAATCACGGGGCTTCTTCTCCCGACTGGAGGAAGCGGCGGCCAGCCATGAGAATTGGCAAAATGGGCTGCTCCTGGCCGTGCGCACTCCTGGGCTCGGTCCCGTTGGCCAATTTGGTGGCGGCGGCGGTCGACGGCGACCATGGGCGGTGGCGGAACAGGGGAGGGGCGAGCTCGGCAATATACATCATCAAAGTTTAATTAAATGCTAGGGGAGCATCTAGGCAGTGGTATGAGTCTACCTCGGGGGTCGGCGCGGCTTAGGGGGTGGCGGTGGTGATCCGGCGGCGAGTGGAAAAGGCGCACGGCGCGGGCTCGGCTCGGGAAGCAGGAAGTCCGGCCGACAGCTGGGATGACGTTGCGGGGCTCCCAAGAGGCTCTGGCTCAGCGGAATTGGTCCGAGGTGGCTCCAATCGACGGCGATTGCTTCGGTCGGCTTTGGGGAAGACGAAGTCACCGACGGGCTTGTGGAGAATGGAAGGCCAATTGCTTTGGGTGGGAGTAAGGGTGGACTTGGGCAGTGCTACCGAGGGCTTGGTGAGGCTTTATAGCTATCAGAGAGGGATGGTGCCGTGGGGTGGTTGGTTGGGGTCATGGCGGCGGCATGGCTTTGATGTGGCTACAGGGACCAACTGCCATCGACTCGATGGCACAATGGAAAGGTGTGGTAGGGGGTGACTATTGCTGATGGAGGCGGACTGTGGCTAACTCCAGTCGGCAGGGCGCACTGGTTGGAGTGGCACCTCTGGGTCCTGCAGCCGGCTGTGGGTCAAGGGGAAGGTGGCCAGTCATGGTAGCACGTCTATGGTGACACAAGGCGATGTGACGGAGCAAGGCGGGTCAAGGCGACAAGACGGGCGGCAGAGCGACGGAGCGAGAGCTCGCGCGCGATTCTTGGCGACGACCACGCGGGATGACGCACCACAGGGCACTGCGACGGGAGTTGGGCTTCAACGGGATGGGCGATGGGTCTCGATCACGTGTGCTCAGAGGCTCCGACGAGCGTTGGTCCGAAGGGGGTGCCGTGGAGAGGCGGGCTATGGCGACGGCCTAGTGAGGCGAGGGGAGCATCAGCCTTGGCCGAATTTGGCGAGGGGGTGGGGGAGGAAGAAAGGGGAGCGGGCTGGCCTGGGCTGGGCTAGTTCGGCCAGGCCAAAAGGCCCCCTTCCTGTTCTCCTTTTTTTATTTATTCATATGTGCACATGCGTATTTGCATATTCATATTTTTTGGCTCCTTTACAATTTACTCATTTTTATCTTTTTGTTGCTAGCCTTACCTTTTATGCATTTATACATTTTAGTAGAGTTCCTAATTATATATAAATATATATCTGTGTTTACATATTTCTTTCACTTGATTTTTTACTTCTTTTATTACTACTAATCCTAAAATAGAATTTTAAATTTTTGGGTTCATGTTGTACTCCCCTTTTGATGGATCATCTTTTCAGATTCGATTTTTAAAACTTAAAGTTGTATTATTTTCCACAATTCCTTCATGATTTAGTATTTGTTTTATTTTTCGTAAGTTTCTTCAATTATTGGAACCTCAACCAAAACTTTTCAAGGAGAAATCCATTAAAATCCAATACCAAGAAAGTACATTTCAAACTAATTCGAGAGCTACACGATTTCAAATTCAAATTTTTTGAGATGTTACAGGACACTTCCTCGTCTACTGGGTTTTTGAAAGAGGCGACGCTTGAAGACATGGTTGATGACCTCGCTCTTAACCAGTTTTGGGCGCACTCGTTTGTGATCCTAGCAAATGGTGGGTAGGCCTCCGATCAGATTGTGACCTCATCCTCCATCCTCTATTGCGGGATTTTACCCACGTATCCAATGGTGTCAAGTCTGTGGGAGTGAGTGTTTTGTGTTTGGCTAGCCTTGTGTGCTATACTTTCCTATTGAAATTCGATCATCATCTTCATCCCGACAAAGGCCTCCTATGTTTTTAGTGACACAAAAGGATACCTCATGAAGGGCGTGCGATCATTGGTCATTTACTGCGTGACAGCGTGCTCTTGAGGGTCTTCTATGCTTTTCCTATCGTGAGGAGCGCATGCTTTTGCACGTGTTCCTAGACTTCTGCTGGGATCTCGAATGAGGATGGGGACCCATTCTCTTCCAATTATCCCACAGGTAGTTCGAAATGCTGTAGCTGCTAGGGTGCGGCTACTTCCTGATTCTACTGGTTCATCATTGCATTCATATTCTGCATTATAGTGTTCATCAATTAAGTCTGAGCTGCCATGAACTAACTTAAGGTTAGATCCAGTCCCATTGGGGTTACTTGCAGTCCTTGAGTTGATTGATTGGCGTTGATGCCCTCTGGGTCTTGGTTCACCTGACTGTGTCCTGCTGAGTTTCGGGTGTCAACCATTTTCCCTCTGCTCTAAAACAGAAAGACCACTTTCTGAGAACTGGCTTCACAAGGCTTGAAAGGTGAGAGGGAAAGCATAGATGAGAGGTAAACTCATCTGAGGAGGATATTTTAAGGGCAAATCTAAACTATGCAAACACTTAGCTGAAAGGCTAATAAAAGAAACGATCAAAATACTCAATTAATAAGGTTTTGACATGACTGCAACATAATGCTTTTAAGGGCAAAACTGTAGCTCACATCATAAGCAATTGCAAACAAAACCAGAACGCTCTTTTTGCTCTTTCTAAACTATACAAGGGTCTACTCTAGTGGCTCTCACTAGGGTACTGCCAAATAAGGCTCGCTTGACTCCTCCTCTGAGTCGTTGTAAAACACCCATGAATTTCAGACTTGTAGCGATTGATTTTCTGCTATTGCTAGAATGAAGTGCCGAAGGTACTCCCAGTGGTTGCCTGCTACGCGTCATCTCTCCTCAGGACTGGGTGGTGTAGGTGAACATAGAGATACTGGCAGTTGTGGTTGAGGTTCCTCTTTTTCTGCTACAACAGTAGTGTGCACATATGGCTCCTTGAACTTCCGAATGAGCTTGGGCATGCAGATCTTGTACAGCTTGCAGATACATCGAATGGCCTTGTGCACAGTTCCTTGTGCGAACCACCCTCCACAAGCACCAGTGCACTTGAAACTATGGTATAGAACTTTGCTGCCAATCCTTGTGGTAAAGTACAATCTAGTGATGCATCCAATAAATTGGCCCTTTGACCCCTCATCCTTGGTTTAGTAAACCAGTGACCTCTTTAATCAAACACTCTGCAATAAAACTCAGAGAAGTCCCCACCATCCTCCAGTCTGGTTGTAGGAAACTTGAGACATCTACAGGTAGAGAAGTTTGATTAAGGATTCGAAAATGACTTTTTAGAACAAGGCGAAGAGTAAGAACCTTAAGAAAGGGGAAGAGAATAGAGAGATTTCTAAATATCCAATTTGGTTGGTTTCATTTATAAAATAGATTTTTGAAATTCTGCTAAAGCGACCATTCTAACTAGGGCTTCATCTTACACTCGATATGGCTCTGATACCACCTCTGTCGAGACCCAAATATGTAAATCTAGACTCTCCTATGTATTCTGCACTAGTCCAGGATTACCTAGTACACACAGCGTAAACATAGATGAAATATTAACTATATCACGATTTACTAAGAAAAAACTCAAATATTATTAATTATGAGAGTTGCGACCTTATAGCCAAGCTTACAAATAATAGCCTGAAAGGCTTAAGAAACTTACAGCAGAAACTACCCATTCACTTTCCAGACTTAACAAGATTTTTATGAAATATCTACCCCTCGTGTGAAATCACCGAGCATTGTCCATAACTGGGGACACAGTTATTCGAATAGTTTTATACTCAGCAAAGGTTGTACAACTTTACCCACAAGATGTGATCATCCCCCACGTTAGAGAAAATCACAACAAGGCTTTTACAATACTCAATCTCAACCTGATCTCGCCCGCTAAGGTTTCGCCATCAAGTAGCCTAACCACCTAGTCGATAATTGCCCCATCTTACACCAAAAAGCATCAATGGCGGAATCAAAGTTGAAATGTCACATATTATTATGCTAGGTCTATCCCATACTAAACATGTGGTCATATGGTAAGGCTCAGATCAATGGTGTGCAAAGCTAAGTCCTTAGACATCACCCAGGCGAAACATCCACATCCCTGAAGTGCTAACCACACTTCCCCCCTTTACTGCACAATCATTCGCCCAAGTGGAAACCATTTTGTATAACCACCACTAATGGCACTACCCTTGCCAAGGTGCACAAAATTTATAACTGTGACTAACCACCACGATTTAGTATCTCATTAAGTCGAAATTAATTAATTAATCACATGTGATGATAAGCCTAACATAACTATAAGCATGTCTAAGCAATTGAAACATACAACCCATGTGACAACTAATATTGTATCACTAGATAATTACCCATCCTATGGTGACAATGGAATCATGGCATTTAAATTATCAAAGAGTAATTAAACAAATAGGTCATTAACTACCAATACAAATGTTTTCTGATAAAGTAGTGAAGCATAATAATTTAAAACAAAATAATACATAATAGATTTAAAAACTAGGTTTAACATGATCAAAGGACATGGCTTGCCTTGGCCTTTCTCAGTTATGAACTCTTGATCTTCTGGTGGTGTTCCCACTCCTTCGAAGATGCAAGCTAACTCTTGATCAAAGGATTCTACTGTGCTGTGGACTGAGTTCTTGGAATAGCAAGTCCACGGTGGACTTAGCTCATGGAATAGTGCACTGGACAACTGGGCTGATGACATGATGGCTGACTGGGCAACTAGGGCTAATGTGGCAGCTGAGGGGGTAGCACCGACGAGGCTCGGTCTACATGTGCATGGAATAGTATGGCTGACAGGTGGGTCTGACTCGTCAGCAGCTCGATTCACGGTGGACCAAGCTCACCAAGAAGATGAAGCGTTGTGCGAGTTGGGTGCGAGGTGACATCGACGGCGCACGGACCAAGGTGCGACGACAGCTACCGATGGGGCTATGCGGTGGCATGTGGCTGGTTGGACAGCAAAGACAACGAGGCGAGGTTCTCACCGGCGGCAGTGAAGGCGATAGATGAGCAGATGGTGGCAAGGTCACGAACTTCGATGAGAATGATGACAAACTCGATAGCAACGACCAAAGATGATGACTGGACTCCGGTGACTCGAGCTCAACGGTGAAGCACAGACGTCGAGAGGGGCATGGCCTTTATATGCGCGGACGCTGAGGACTCAGGCTCAGATATGGCAAAGAGTCCAGGACGGGCATGCATGGCAAGGCAGAGACGACGCAGATGGCGGCAGTGGAGTTTGAATCGGGGATGAAGAACAGTGCTAGCACCACTAGATGGGTGATGCATGGCACGGCGGACGGTCAAGGCAATGGCGGGGGACGGCAGAGGGAAATACGGGCCGGGCGAACATGGCTAAACTAATGGGTTTCAGCCCATAGGCCTTAGGGGATTTTCTTAGGATTTTGCTATTTTCAAAATAGGTTTTAATTCATCTGAGCTCTAGAAAATAGCAAAAAATCTAGCAAAATCCAAGAAAATTCTAGAAAATTTCTAAGACACAAGGGACCCAAATAAAATACTTCTAGCAAATGTTAAAGTTTAATTTAGTCATATTAAATCTTTTTAATTCATAAAAATTCCATTTAAGCTTTAGTTAATTCCAAAAAATCTAAGTGGTGAATTGTATTTTAAAGGCTTCAAAAAGGCTCTAAAAATTAGGATGTTATAGAGCCCTCGGAAAAAGAAAAGAATTGCATGGGATAGAAACAAATAGTTTATATTTTTCCACAAAAAGTTTAATTGGAGGTAATGCATTTCTCTTGAGAAATTCGACGTCATTGAATAAACATATATACAGCTCTAATTTGGTGAGTCTAGATTTCTCGAATAAAATTTGGACTATATTTTAAGGGATTTTTTATGGCACATTATATTGATAGTAAAAAGGTGGTAGTTGAAATAAAATCTGGCCATTGATTTGTGAGGGTATTATAGACTTTTGTTTTTTAACCTTATTTTCCAGCAAGGTCCACGTCAGCATCCCTTGCGCGGGTTCTGCAGTGTTGGGGTGACAATGGCCCCTCCGCCTAGCCGGATGGGACCATTACAGGGACTGATGCTAGGCAATATACTAGTGCTTGGAACATTGTTTGGCAAATAAATAAAGCATTCAAACCATTGTCGAGCAATCAAATTCCACAATGGTTGGCTTCCTAGTCCATTCTACTGCCAGTGCAAGTCCAATGGCACAAGCTCTAAGCGCTTTGCAGAATGACCTACCATGACCTGAGCAGCACATTGCCCTCATGATCATGGATAGCAGCGTCAAGTTCTGACATTACCTAAAAGTTCAGAAAAAGATCCATCAACATTAATTTTAACCCAACCTTTAGGAGGTTTCTCCCACCGCAATTTAGGATTCACTAGCATCATGTCCTTTTTGCTTGTCCCTGTATTAAACATAGGCTTCTTCCCTTTCTTATCTGAACTTTACTTGAATGTTGAGACCCACATGATGCAGCTCCACGATGGGTTGAGGCTCTTCTTAGGTGGCTTGGCCAGGTCCTCTGGGGAGTCCACCACCGCTAGCGATGCGAATGACTATGACTTACCGTCGAAGAACCTAGAAAGCCCCATAGCACCCAAAACAAAACCACAACAGCATCAGTTCAGCCTCTCACACGCAATCCATTCCTCAAATCAAGAATGAGACTAGGGCATTACACGCACGTACTTGAACTAGAGCTGCGTCATAAGGGAGGACATCTCAAAGTGGTCCGCCGAGCTGGAGGAGGAGCTTGCGTCATTGGTGACCTCCGAGGACGACGAAGCCAATGATCCCGTGGAGTTCCTCGACATGGATTCGAACTCAGATGGTGACTCGATGTCCTCCTCCTGCTCCTCGCATGCGACCTTTGGCACCACCATCTCTGTGCCGTGCTAGAACAACATGCATGACTCCATCCAACAAACCCCCCACACCGATCAGATTAGAGCAAGGAGGAGGCGGCGGTTATAAAGGGAGAGAGAGGAATAGGAGTCACTAGGAGGATCAGAACAGGTGAAGGAGAGAGCGTTGCTACAAATAGGGGATGTGCTAGCTGCTTCCTTTACAGTTTTACCACTTTAAAGATTCTACTACTAGTAGTGTAGGTGACAGTATAACTAAATCCTAACTAATTTGGACCATTGGATCACAAAAATTGGATGACTCATATTCATTTTAAGGTAACGTAAAAGAGCTCTATTTTAAAGCCAAAAGTATATTTTAACAGCTTATATTGTATTAGACTGAACTTTCATAATATTATAATTACATTAGGTTTTTTAACTTTATTATAATAAAAAAAATAGTTGTAAAAGTTGCATTTTGATTATCGTGTCATTGTCCAAAACATTAATCTTTTGTGACTAGAGGGAGTAAGACACTAAGGCCCTGTGTGAAATGTAGGAAATTCAAAAAGGGTTCAATTCTAGCAGGGGACAAAAAAATTCTAGTGCTCCAAAAAGGTGCTTGATAAAGATTTTTCTATGCGTAAACTTCAACATCAACTAAGACTCCTTAGTATGTGTTTTTGCTACAAGTATTTATTTAATATAATGTCAACTGTTAGTCTAATGGCACACAAACATCTCAAAGCAAATCTAATGGACAGCAAAATCACCTTGTGCTTTGAAAATAAATAAAACTGGTAGTAACAAATATCATTATCAGACATACGAAGATATTCTAAATTACCTAAGTACCTTTCTGTCCACGATCAAGTCGTCGATCTTACGAAAAATATGAGAAAGATGGTTGGATTACTTAGAATGGATCAACAAAAGAAAGACAATGATCTTTATTATTTATGACCTAGTTACAAAGAGTCCTACAAAGGGAAACTAACTAGCCCTAATATATCTTTCTCCCACTGCTTGGAGGAAGGTTCTGATTGCCTGTCGATTGATCGTGTGTTGGTTGTTGGATTTTGGATCAAACTCTCTCTCTCTCTGTCTTCTCTCCTCGTTAGCCTTTAAATACCATTGATGTGGCGTTAGTTATCCATTTGAGAAGGCACCTTCTTGAATCAACACGTCTGACTGAAGGGGAGGTTGTTGTCAGAAAGAGATACCCAGAGGTAACTACTCTTCGGTTGTTATTAGTGGAAGATAATTGTGCAACACAACTGCATGGCAGATGTTGTTAGAGACACAAGGCTGAAATATCATGCTATTTGGGCTGGATAAAGCACGTATTTTATCCGTCGCACGAAAGGAGTTCCCTGGAAGCGGGTCCTCAAAACAAATTCATGAATCCTCTTATTGGTC
This sequence comes from Dendrocalamus sinicus, assembly GCA_036346575.1. NCBI lineage: Eukaryota > Viridiplantae > Streptophyta > Magnoliopsida > Poales > Poaceae > Dendrocalamus > Dendrocalamus sinicus. The sequence goes on along the minus strand of CM070641.1, from coordinate 38,339,195 downwards.
TGCTTGTCGGCCAGAGTGTATAGTAATCCTCCGACTAGGATACTCGAGGAACAGCTATAGAAAGCTTACAGCCATAGGGATCTCAGGGCCTTAATTAAGTATTAAAGCCATATTTAAGGATTTATTCAATCCTCTTCAGCTAGCCCCCGAACATTAAGTAGATTTATAAACTTATTGAATTTTAATTCAAAAACTACTCTTTAATGGTAAGAGTAAACAAGCGGTTTTTATTCACTTAATGTTTAGAAGCTAATTGGGAAACTAAAAATTTTGCGTCTGTTAGGATTTTGATTAGATAACTAATGTTTGCAGTTGAAAAAAAACCCTGGCATGGTACCTATTGGCTTCACGCTTCCTTAGAAAACTTTTCATCTTCAAGTTCTTCCATCCCTTCGCATTTGCGCCTATTCAACCGTAGCCTCAAATCCATCCAACCTTAGGTTCTCAACCACTAGAGCCAAAATGTTGGATCTAATTACCGATTGACCAAAGTCTGAGCTTAGGCCAAAGAAGCTGAAGGACATGGAAGAGGAGGCGTTACTCCTTGCAAGGTTTGGTCGGAGCTTTTGCCTTATTTCAACCAAAATAATCCTTTTTGTTCTTAGTGTGCTTCTCTAAAATTGCAAGAATCTCTTTAGAGTTGGGTTTGCAATTCTTCTTACGTTTGGAAAACTTCTTGGGCTTCTTCTCTTTCTTCCCAAGGCCAGGATGAGAAATCTTTTCTACTGTCGATGGCCTTAGTCCACTCAACTGCTACGTTAGCGATTGCATACTTATCATTCATCTCAAATAGTTCGATGATTGCACTTGGAGGGTTCATTGCAATGTCCTCCATAAATCGCCGGTTCCTTAATCTAGTTGTAAATGCTTGGATAGCCAAAAAAATCTATGACCTCTGGGATTGAGTTATGAACCTTACTGAACCTCTTGATATACTGTCGCAAGGTCTCATTGGGTTCTTGCCAGATTTAGTGAAGACCATCTTCCTACTCGGGCAGTCGTATGTCCCTTGGAAGTTAGCGATCAATAGGTCATAGAGCTGCTCCCAAGTACAGATTGATCCTACCGATTGGTTAAGTAACCACGACCGGGCAGAACCTTCGAGGATTGTCGGCAAGTAATTTTCCATCATGTTGTCGTCACCTCCAACAGCCCTAATAGTAGTGGTATAAATCTACAGAACTTCTAATGGATTTTGCTTTCCATTGAATTTCTCAAGATTCATTAGTCAAAACCTTTTCGGTAGTGCATCGCTTGAAGGCCTGCTGAGAAAATCCGACAGCCTGTTATCAAATCATAGTGCCTTCTCTGGAAAGGTGACGGATTATAATCAATCAGAGACTTGTTCCTCTGATATTCGTCATGGGGAACTGGTGCTCCTATCCAGTCGTGGACACTCATGTTGTGTTTCTAACCAGATACATGGTTCAGATGATGTCCGAGATCATTTGGACCATATCCCTAATATCATGTTTCAAGACAAGAGGGAGGAGTTGCTTCACTCTTGAAGAGCCTTCTCTCCTCGTGACCTCCTTGATGAAATCTTTGGGATGGTCTTGCTCTTGCTGATGGATCATTATCAGCCCAACCATGCTGGCTTCTATCATGTGGACAACCCATGGAAGAAGTCAGCGTGTAGCTTTGAGAGCATCTTTGCTCTCAGTACATTTCTGTCCAGCGCATGCTCTATTGCAGAATCTCTGATACCTATCCTGCAACGTGAGCATATCCCATGGTCCCTACCAAAGTAGGATCCAGATTGTTCAGAATATCATGGACTCATTGTAGGTTCTGGATAGTTATTGAAGGCCTCCATGTGTGTTTGCCAGACGAAGGGGTATGACAACGTGAGCTTTGCCTCGAGTTCCCTGTGCATCCAATGCGATTTATCAAGCATGAAGGGGTAGAAGAGGTAGATTAAATGATCGATATCCTCCAACTCTGTTGTTTCCATTCCATCTGGACGATTCAAGAGAGTTTGCACCATTTTGACCAATGGGTCATGGGGGAGTCCGTCGTGGAGAATCTGGCATGGGATTGTAGTGGTATCTTCGATTATGTTAACTTCATGTTTCCAGCATGAATCTTCTGACGAACTCCCATCAAAACTTAGGAAGAGCCTTCCACCACTTTGGCCAGTAGCCTCCACAATGGGGAACGGTCCGAGACAACCACCTCTGGAAGGCCGTGTGGTGGACTCAATCTAATTCAGTAGATTGCGGATCAGATGATGAGCATTATTACCTTCTCCTGGATTCTCACAGGAGGCAACTTCATCGACACCGCGACTAGGTGCCATTCGGCTCCCACTATACATAGGAGCCATTGGCAAATAGCGATCGTCCATGACTGAATAAAGAGTACTTTGGCCCTCAGGTTGTGGTGTTGCGATCTTGTCTATGTGTTTGCCGATCAGAAATATCAGGTTTGCCATATTGCTTGGGCATTCTGATGAGGTTGGAATGACCGGATCCCTAGGTGACGCTGATGATCCCTAGGTGATCCCTTTAAATACCATTGAAGGGACGTCAGTTATTCATTTGAGAAGGCATCTTCTTGAATCAACACGTCCAATCGGAGGGAAGGTTGCTGTCAAAGAGAGATATCCGAAGATAACCGCTCTTCGATTGTTGTCGGTGGGAGATAATTGTGCGGCACAATTGCATGGCAGTTGTTGTTAGAGACATATGGTCAAAATGTTGTGCTATTCGGCCGAATAAATCATGTGTTTTATCTGTCACATGGAAGGAGTTACCTAGAAGCGGGTCCTCAAAACCAATTCACGAATCCTCGAGTGGTCTGCTGGTCAGGCAAAGTATACAGTAATCCTCCAACCAGGATACTCATGGAACAGCAATAGGAAGCTTATGACCATGGGATCTTAGGGCCCTAATTAAGTATTACAACCGTGTGTAAGGATTTATCAAATCCTCATCACTTTCATAATTAAATAGTAATAAAAAAAAATCTAGCCACGCAAATACAAGGGACACCCTGCTAGTTGTTATGTGAGCCATGGTTGAAAGATTTGTACTGATTCCTACAGTGTACCATACAAGCGCAGCCGCAAAAGCAAATATAATAATAGTAGGAAAGGCTAAATTGTGTGATGAAGCACCAACAAGAATTACCAAGGAAAGCACCACGAGAACAAAGAAAAGACTATGAAAAGCTACAAACTTATTTTCCTTTTGAGAGACCATATACACTCGGTTAACCAATGCAGTAATACTCCTTGGAGGCGTCTGTCTGTCGATGCACCCCTCCTCTCTCGTTGTGGATCTTGCGGGAGAAATCCCTGTCCATGTTGGACGGGCAGCGGCGACGTGGCTACGTCGTGTTCCTTCCTGAAGGCGTTGTCTTTACAGTTCCACACGTGGTTCCCACTTTGGTGGCTTCGTTTTGATATCTTAAGGGGTGTTTAGGACTGCTCCACAAACTCTGCTCCACGAATTCTACCGTGGAGTAGCTCCACAAAAAACCTAGAGTTTGTGGAGCACCCCTTTAGATGCTCTCACAACTCCACCTTTTTTTCCTCGAACAGAGTGCGTGGAGCTGAACCTGTTTGGCTAAAAAACATAGAGCGGAGCTGAAAAATGTGGAGTGGAGCAGTCCCAAACACCCCCTTAGTTTCTAAGTAAACGAGGATGCGAAGGTTTGCTACTGCACAAGATCAAATTTTGAGGCCTGACATCAAGAATTTCTAAGTAAACTAGGATGCGAAGGATTGCCAGTGCACAAGGTCAAAGCAAGTTTGAAGCAAGGACATAGAAGTTAGAATGTCTTTCTAGCTTTCTTAGTCTTTTTGCTCTTTGTTTTTTGCGTACCTCAGTTTTGAGGTTTTGAGTAATTGAGTCTAAGGGCTCCTGTAAACTTTGGCTGCGTATATCCACGTGTGGATATAGAGACCGGATTTCTATCCATTATCTAAAAAAATGCATTAATCGGAAGAATGGATTTGTTACATTTACAACAATGGAACCGAAGAATTTTTTTAGCACGAGGAAGTGCTTCAACACATACGAGATGACGTCGACACGAGGAATCAGACCTTCGAGAGTCTGATGTGGTTGCTTTTTCATCCCGTAGTTGTGTCTCATTCCGATGTCTATTCTGTCGTCGTTCCTGCTGCAGTTTTGTTTCCTCTTGTCACTTCAGCAGCTCGGGGCTTTCTTCCCGAGCACACCTGTAAGATACGACCTTGCTTTCCTAGTTTCCTCTCTTAATTGTATTGGCAGAGCTCCTGCCCTTCGTTTCAAAAGAGAAAAACAAAGGAAAAGGAAGCAGCAGCATTTCAGCCGCACCAGCCAGGCAGCCAAGATGAGCAAAGGATGCGGTTATCCCCTCTCAAGCGCTAATCCTAGCACTATACAGAAGGAAGGACGCTAAGAAAATAGAGCCTAACTGTACACAACTATAAGGATGCAGATATCTTGAAAATGAGGGAGAAGCAACAGAAGAACAATGTATAAAACCTGTGCCTATAAAAAGAGAAGGAAAATTAAAAGCCAACCAATCACTTGGGCAACAGCCGTGTTGTGTAGAACAGCACTGCAGTTCTGTAATTAGGCAAAAATGTCACAATCCGTACATCTTTAACTTTACGTATTTCTATAATTAATTATAACAAAAATGTAGTTACAGAATTACAAGTCGTAGAGAACCTTGTGTTCAACAGAAGAGCCGAGCTCAGTAAGTTGTGGACATGAACTGGTGGTGGTAGCAATTGGAGGCTGCGTGTATGAACCTCTTAGCAGGCCAATTGCAATGGCCTTGTATGCAGCTTCTGAGGGATGGAATCCATCCCATGATCCATACTTTTGTGGCTCATCACACACCTTGTATTCTCCATATCCACAGCTTGAAGTCATGGACACACCATAAGGTCCTTCACCACCGCAGCAAGCTGCCAAAGGATCCTCGATACCTAAATAACAGTTATAGCAATGTTGAACAGAGGATCAGCCAGATAAACCTGTTCTTGATGAATCCATGCGTTTCTTTCTTGGAGCTTCTAAGGCTTTTAGATAGTTCATCTAGTGAAACCAACCGGCTTGTCAAATTTGATGCTCCCTTATGTTACCGGGTTGCACTTGAAGTTACATGATGGTACTTCTGAAAGCTTCTATTATGTCATTTGATAATATTTGTTAAGCTTATGTTATGTCATTTGATATTATTCATTACTAATATTTCACTAGAAATCCAATTAAACATGCTCCTATTACATGGTCGGTTATTTGCATTTGCCCCGTGCTAGATTATGTATTTCTGTCTTCTCCAGGGCTATGGCTATCCATCTACTTTCTTCTCGTCATTTTGCTTTATACTATGAAAAGTGGAAGGATGAAAAGAAAAATAGCATGCCATCAACTTTCTACAAATTAGTCCTCTGGCGATTTGTTATCAATGCAGACAGTTGTGGAGGAAGTATACTTGTAATCTCTTTCCATGGTGTGGTTAGATTAAGCTCGCTTGATAAAAGCAAGGATGGAGAGAAATCCTTCATAGTTTTTGTTATATGAACATAGTGTATCCTACAAACTAATTTCATAGTAGAAACTAGAAAGTAAAATGGCAACCTCTGAACTCACCAAATTGTTCAGGAGAAAGGAAGATCTCCATGGCAGCTCCGTAGTAATCGGCATAGATGATAGCCACACCAGGATGAAGCTTGCGTAACTTTTCCAACTCATCCACAAGAAGTTTGTTGTGATACTGTGAGAACTCGTTCATCCACCTGAGGCAACCTGTCTCTGGATCGTAATCTTCCTTCTTATCACTCTTGAATATCATGAGGTACTTTGGGACGCACCCGATTGGGAGGTTACCGGGAACCACCAACGTTTTGGCTCCCAGTCCAATCAATTCCTGCAAACTCAATTCACTTGCATTACTAAATATATACTCCTGCACTATTTCTTGAGCTCCCAAGTCAAGATTGAAATAACAATGACGACGACAGCAGCAGCAGCAGATGACTCACAGTGATTATAGAAGAAATTTTGGCAACAACACTCGGAGTGAAGCTGCGAATCTTCTCAAAGGGCACACTAGAGAGAAGTGGTAGGTTGTAATCATTGCCCCCAATTTCTCCAACCAAGAAGAGCGATTGGTTCATCATGCTTGTGCAACCTGTTTAATAAACAGGGTTCCATATATTAGTTAAGTGTTAAGAAAGTACCACTCTTATGGCGTTCTACAGTAGTTGAACATTCACAGGCTCACAGCAAGTCTACTAGTACTATTTATTTCTGATACCATTACAACTCAAATTTAGTAGCGCGAAATCTTCCCCTAGCAGAGCGGCAACAAGTTTACTATTATTCACTTTTGATCCCATTACAGCTCAGATTTAACAGTGTAGTCTTCCCCTAGCAGAGTATTTGATTTCTGGCCTTGATGTATCACATCAGTTCCAGGGATTTAGTAATTCATCTCATGGAGATCACTTCATGTGAACCAAATATTTTATATTTTCCTACCAACAAAGTTGTCTCCTTTTGAAAACAATAATGCAGTGGCGACTTGTGGTGCAAAAACTGAAGCAGCAGAAAGTTCAACCACATCTGCAAAAGTTTCTACTATCAGACAGGAGACAGCAGCTTCAGTTGAGGTTGATGATGATTGGTATGGACATTAAAATGTACCATGTGGCAATAGTTCAATACAACTAATGCCATTCATTGGTGCATTTTTTTTCTTCGGAAGCACAATTTTTGTTTAATCACAAAGCAAGTAAGTGCAGACGGCCACTCATAGGGTTTAGTCCTCCTTTCTTTGCTCCAATTCAAGTGTTGTCTTTCCAACACTCCAATTGCTCAATCAGGAATTGGATAGGGTAGAGGAAGCCCAACACGAAATTACGATACACTGTTACCACCATACGCCATTATTGAGCTTTTGAACTACAAGACCATAGCACTACTACACAAAAACCCAGTGACCTTGATAGCACATATTGCTCTTACCTAAAATCATTCACCACTTCTGAAATAGAGACACTGTTCCTCAATTGTTTCTACATCTTAAAGTAAGTAATTGCTCTGGGAAATTTTGCTTTTCAGTTTCTAGCAAACTTTATCCTTCCCTGTCAAAAGAAAGCTTCCAAAAGGTTGTGAAAAAAGAGTGGCTGGGTGCCTGTCAGCTTGTATTGGAATGACAGAAACCTAATGCTTCTTTGCTTCTCCGCGCCCCACACACACCTTTCTCCTTACAACTCCAATCAGGCAAACCGCAAACGCCCCCGTGCAGAGCACCTTCTAGAAATTAAAATTTTTTCCACCTTTTTTCTTTCTGAGCTGCTACTTTCCCCACCTACCAGGCTACCGCTAGGATTTCGTTTCTTCTCCCTGGTTGTAGAAAAGGTCAGGTCAAAGGGGGGAAGGAGAAGGGAGCAAATCAACATACCGGCTAGGTCGCCGGGGCAGAGCAGGTCGAGCAGGTCGCGGAACCACTTCATCTGGGTGTCGAGGTGCACGTGGTCGCCCATGGGCACCCCTCTCCCCCGGAAGAAGTCCGGGCTCAGCGCCGTGGCGCCGCCCACCGCAAAGTTGGCCCCGCACGCGAAGTCCTCCGCGCTCCGCCCGCTCAAGTACGGCCGCACGAACGGAAGCCCCAGCGTGTCCGCTGCGGCGCAACCACGCGAATTCCAAATTTCAAATCAGTACCGTGCGGCTTTCACCGGTTGATCGATCGATGGATCGACTGAGGTGGGATGGGTGTGGCTAGCGTACCGATGAAGTCTACGACGAGGCGGCCGTCGGAGAAGCGGCCGGTGGCGCGGTGGAAGAAGGTCTCGCCGTAGGGCGGCCGGAGCGCGGGCTCGCCGGAGTCCTGTCCGTAGAGGAAGGGGAAGTTGCCCGTGTCCGTCAGCGAGTCACCGAAGCTGAACAGCCGCGGGTAGCACGCCCCCGCCGCCCGCGCCTTCACCGCCACCGCCACTACCACCACCACCACCGGCAAGAGGAACCCTCCTCGCCCGCAGGCAGAGGAAGCCATGCCTGTCCTGTTCGAGGCAGAGACGAATTCTCTGTGCTGACATACTATAGTCGCGGGGGTGTGTGACCGCGCCTTTTATAAACGCCGCGGCTGCCGGACAGGAGTGCCACCGCGCCGGGGTAATTCAGTCGGTCAACGCATTGGTCGCGTTCCATCGCCGGAGAAGGCAGCGGCTGAGGCGGCCACCTGTCCCGGGGGCACGGGGTAATCGCGGGCCCACGCGTCAGTCGGTCAGCACGCATTGGTCGCCCTCGTTCCATCGCCCATGGGAGAAGGCAGTCACGGCACAGCACTACACAGCGCGGTGGGGATGGAGACAGCATGGAGTCTATGAGTTGAGGTGCACGTAGAAAGAAATACATTCTTTATCGTGTACGCAGTATCTTAGGTACGGCACGGCAGCATACCTGACTTGGTGGATCTGGAAATGGAGCATGGACATGGTACAAAAATACGTACTCTTAACAATCTACTCTTCCGTATATTGGGCAGTGCATTCCCTTTTTCCCTTTGCTTGGGCCTTGGGCACAGCATAGTACGCAGTACAAGTTTCGTGCCTCAGCCTACAACAATCAGTGAAGCGAACACGTCTCCACAAGCATCGACACGGCAACAGCCATCAGATGGCATCCTCTATTTTTAGACTCTGCAACGTTTCTGACTTGTCCAGTTATTACGCGGCGAAACAATGAATTTTTTATACAAATATTCTATTTTTTACTTAAAATAACAGAAATATACTTACGGCAATTAGGTTGTCTGCAAGCCGTTGGGTGACATGTACCAGTCGTCCAACGGTCGGACGACTAGAACCTATCGCCCAGCCACAGGGCGACAGCCTGTATAGTTGCCCACCCATAGGGTGACTGCAAATGGGATCCCATAAATTTTATAGATTTTGTGAATTTTGTATATTATAACTAAAAGATAATCTGTTGGATTTGTAATAAAAGTTTATGATCGTTGTATGTTGTTGGAGCATAAAAGATTTTGTGAAACTTTTTTTAAGATCGATTGAACTTAGAACGATCAGTAAATACGATGATAAGTGATATTGTGATGTTACCGGGAATTCGTATATGGAGGAAAACTGGTATGTTAATATTGTTGGATGACTTGCTATGGCAATAATTGAATGCAAAAAGACAAGGAAATAAGCTTGTCTGAATTTAAATAGACTTCATAATACAATTGGGAGTAATATGCCGCATACTTTTTATTACATGCATAACATAGAGCATCATGTGCGACTAACAAACCCAACTACTCGTATGACCTACTGTGTGGACCGGAGCCATTTTCCCTTCCTTGCTAGCTCGACGTTGAACTTGTTGGTGGCCTCTTTTATCTTGGTCACCATTTCCTTATTTTCTCACGCAAAGGTGTCTCGTCTGATCTTGTCACTGCGGAAAGCTGGCCCGTGCGGTCTTCTCACTGCTGAAAGTTGGCCTGTGATGTGCTGTCATGTCACTGCGAACAGCCGGGCCGTCATGTCATGTCATTGAGTAAAGCTGGGCCGTGCGGTCATGTCTCTAAGCAAAGCTAGCGCGTGCGGTCTTCTTGGTGCTTAAAGCTGGCGTGTGTAGTCTTATCGCTGGTCAAAGTTGGCGTGTGTAGTCTTGTCGTTGGTCAAAGCTGGCGTGTGTAGTCTTGTCGTTGCTCAAAGCTGGCGGGTGTAGTCTTCTCACTGCGGAAAGCTAGCCCGTGTAGTCTTGTTGCTGCGCAAAGCTACCCATGTGGGATTGTCGCTGGACAAATCTGCCCTGTGTTATGAATGATGCTGTGACACTGCAATTACGCTATAAAATGAATAGACAAGGTATTGCTGGTAGGAACAACTATCTTCTCCGTCATAGAATAAGCCACCGTGACAGACGCCGAGGGGCCAGTCGAATATGGGTCACCAAAGGAGGACCTTCCGCTCGAATGGAAGGAGGACTTCAGCGCTTTGTACTACTTGTTGCCGAATAGGCATGCTCAGCCAGTGTGGCCAACACATGCAGGACACGGCGGTGCAGGTGGCAGAAGGCCATAGGGATGGCGGTCTACGTTTCTTTCGATGCCCATACTCCGGGATACAAGTAGGCACTCGTCTATTTTATAGTATTACTAATATAGTTTCCATGTTAACGTTTCTTTGTAGCAGATGGACAAATGTGACTTTGTGCGATAGATTGATCCTCCTCATGAACGGTATGTTGCAAGGTACGTGTATACGTTGTGGGAGTGAATCGTTGATTGGAGGCACGGATTGAAAGTCTTGAAGAGCAGAACGATGACCTCCGTCAGCAGATGGAGCGCGAGAGGGGCAACGAGGAGGTCATCAACATATGGAGTTCGTATGACCCAACATGCTGCTGCGAAACCCTAGTTGTATGAGTGCTTGCCACTACAACGATGGACAGTCTCGTTTGAGGTGGCCCTCTCAGCAACACTCCATGTGGGTACCACGATGCTCTTTCCACCTGTAGGCAACGATGTGTATGGTTGTACCGTTGTACTCTGGCGTGTTATTTGAAATATTTTTCAATGTCGTTAAGCATGTAATCGAATGGTTCGTACGTTGCTGCGGTTGCCATCAATGTATTTCACTATTTGTTTGGTGCGGGCGTCGACAAGGTAAGGAGAAGTAGAAATAAGCTCGCCACATTATTGTAAACATCACTACGTAAACAACAAACGTAAGTAGTACATGAACACAAAGTGTACAATCAGCACTATCGACCCCAACAGTGTCCCCAGCCCCCCTCCGTCGCCACCCCGGCCCCTCCGTCCCCACGTCCGCGTCCTCCCATACAGCCCCGCTTGGCCGCCCTCCACTTCAATGGATGACGACGCCCTGACAACGTAAGATGGTCAGGAGATCATCGCACACGCCCCTGAGCTGGTGGAGTGGATTGCACCACCGCCTATGTGGCCACCGGTGCACCGGTGAGGGCACTCCCTGAGAGAACCTCTGGTGGTGTGGCCTGAGGTGTAGAGTCCGACGCCTACCCAGGCCAGTCCGAAAAGTACTGATTCGGGTTGTCCAGGCCCGGGGAGACCCCCCATCCCTGCTCAGGGAAGACAAGACCTGCAATACAAATATCGTTAGTTCATGAGATAAAGCATTGGGATAAAACTGACAAGAGGCGAAGCGTACCCTCAGTTGGCACCATTGCGTCTGGAGGAGGGATGTACGGTAAGGAGTATGCCCCTATGTGGGGAAGCCGGAGATGTACGGATGATGCGCAAACAACTTCCCTGGCGGTGTATGAGGCTGTCCCCAGGCTGACCCCCCAGCCTCGTCCGGCTGAGGTGGTGTAGGACGTGCCCAAGTAGAACCTCCCGCGTGGTGCCATGCCGATCGGGGCGGCACCGGTGGACGAACGAGCTGTGCACTGGGCGTGGGCGTGGAGACCGCTGGTAGCCTCGTGCAGGACTGTCGGACCCAAATTTTTCAATCCAGAATCCCCTGTGATCCACTGTACTATTACCTGGATCAGTAGATAGTGCTCACAGGTACATTGCTGCATCAACTCATACATCACATGGAACATACTAAATCATAATATTACATATCAGAGTTTAAAATACACCACATCGGACGACAGTTTACATAAGGACCGAACATGCCAAATGTTTACATTACAAAAGACAACAGCAGAAACATAATCAAAAGTAAGACTATAGTTCACAGGCAGGCGACTAAGGGGTAAATGTGTGCAATATATATTATCTAGACTTAGATAATATATGTGCACATAATCTCCACAAGTCTACGTGTCTAGGACCCGAAACCGAAGAAGCCGCCCTAGTTCCCTTCGTTGGATCCTCCATCTGTGGCAGGGGTTTCCTCGTAGGCATGGTGATCTTGGGTCCTTGTTTCTGATTTTGGTAATACAAGGGTGAGCACAAATCCACCGTGCTCCGTGAGCCAATACGCAGAATGCAATAAGTAACATGCATGGCTTATCAAGGAAAAGCTTGGGTATTTTGTTTTGCCATCAATTGCATTTAAAATAGGTTACTTAGAATTTTCCTAAGACCTAACAATTTTTAACTAAAATAGAATTTTTATCAATGCTTGAAAGAGTACAATAATAATAGTGATCCAGATACCATCCACCATTACATGGTCTCTGCACCATATGCTAACCTTTCAGCGTTATAACAGCTTACCATAACTCTGGGGCGACACCCAGGGCAACACAAACCAGGGCTTTTCCACTGCCCTCCATTTTTTCAATTCCACCCACAAAGTTTTTGAAATAGAACTATATCTAGTTAAGTTTCCATGTCCACCCTTGACCGTGAGTTTGGCTATTCAAATAGCTTTTGACTCTGCAGAGTTTATACACTTAACCCACAAGAGATAATCTGCTCGTTGCCCCCACACGATTCCTTAGTCATGTGGTTGAGTAGACTGTCACAGTAACTTTTCAATATATCTGGCCCCTGTTGTCATCTCACCCTGTGGGCTGCTCCCACTTGCAGTGGGTCACATATGTTGCACGACATGTAACCATGGATACTAGCGCATTCAAACTCCACTATCCACAACGCTAACACGACTTGTTACTTCACCCTTCTCTCGGTGTCCCTTTAGACCTACCCTTTCCCTTACAATATTCCCCTCCTTTCCACTATTGGTGAGATAAGTCCAGGGGTTTCAATAGATTTACTTAGCCAAGTTGCACTTTGCAAACTTGTGGTTGTATTGTTGTACATAGGAGGTCATGATAAGATTCAGTCCTTAGTAGTACCTAGGCGGTTCTACCACAAACCACAAACCGTGCTTCCACTGCACCACACACCAGCCCCCGTACCATCCACCCAGATATTTAAGCAAGTTGGGGTTTTTGGGAGCATAAAACAATCATATCCAAATGTACCAATTATTTCTACCATAACTTCCCAAATCAGTTGTTCATAATTAAAAGTGACGCTTAGGACATTTTGGTGCCCCGAATATCTAAGCAGTGCTAAGTATGGCGTATAATTATGAACTTATTTTTGAAAATTTTACCATTATAATTTTTGCTAGGGTGACAACGTTCAAGTATTCCAACATTCCAATGGGGATGTAATACTAGCAAATCAAATAATGGGCATATAACTAGAATCTTAAAATAAACATATATTTGCATATGAAATAACAGCATGCAATTTGACAATTTAAACAAAAGTAAATTTGCAGAAAATGTAGGCTCAACATGATCAAAGTATTGGCTCGCCTTGGTCGTAGTTGACTTGGTCTTGATCGTCGAGAGTTGCTTCAGCCTCAGCTTCTTCCTCTTGGGCCTCATATGCTATTTTTATGTTGCGCAAAAATTTAGATAAAAATCAGTAAACCAAACAAACTCTCACAAAAGATTCAAATGAGCTTCAAAAATTATAGTTTTAGTTCCATTGGATAGACATTGAATGTAGACAAATTTAAAATTTTGTTTTACTCAATTGGAGTTAGGATGAATATGTTATGCCTTTTTGAAGTTCTCAGTCTAAATAAATCCGAAAATAAATAAATAAAATCTGACAGGTAGGGCCCACAGCAGAATTTAAAATTTTCTTTTATTTTTATTTTCCTTCTCTGTACCTCTGATAGGTGGGACTTGTTACTGTTTAATTAAAGGGCATGGCCCACATGTTAGTGAGTAATTGTTCTAACTACTCATCATTAGCATTAATTACTCATCACTAACAGTAACTAACTGTCTTAACCGTAATTAACCGTGTAGCTACAGCTGTCTTCTTCCTCCTTCCAATGCTCAGCGAGCTCGCCGCTAGCGGAGGAGGCGGTGGCCGGAGCTAAGCATCCCCCAAAATGGGTTGCTCACGCCCGTGCCTACCTGTAGATGAAGTCTCACTAGCCAATTCGGCCGGGGCGTTGGCTGGCGGCAACCGTGGGCGATGGCGGAACAGGGGAAGAATGGCTACGGTGGCGCATGGCACCGGAGCTCAATTAAACAAGAGGGGAGCATCTAGGTGAGCTCGGGAGTCTACCTCGGGGGTCGGCACGGCTTGGGAGTGGCTGTGGCGAGCTGGCTGTGGCAAGGTGTAGGCTCAGCTCGGACGATGGGAGGTCCAGCCGAGGAGGGGAATGGCGTCGCGGTGCTCCGAGGATGCTTCGGTGGGAAGGAATCGGACCACAGTGGCGCCAAGCGGCGGATTGCTCACCAGCCGGATTTGGGGAAGAAACGTCGTCGGTGAGCTGTGGTGCATGGGAGGCCGATTGCTTCATGTGGGAGATGGACTGGAGTGTGGTGAGGCTACCGGGAGAAAGGGCAGGGCTTTATGCCACGGAAAGGCGGCGGGCGACAGGGGAGCAGTTGGCAGTTGAATCCATGGAATGGCGATGGCATTGCTACAACGCTTGCGACGAGACTGTGGCCAGGTATGGGCGTGATTGGACAGTGGCAATGTCAGCAAGTGATAACACGCAAGCTGAGGTGGATGCGATGGAAGTAGGCACACTGTGCGTGGCCGGCGTGGCGACCAGGGTGACATGACGGTGACACTATACGCGATGTGGCGGCGGCCCTGATGGCTGACCTCAACGGTATGGGTGCGGTGGTAGGCAACGACCGACGGAGCTTGCAAGGCGTAGCGAGGAGGCAAATGGCGGCGGAGCGGGTGAGGCAAGGCTTCGACCTCGTCGAAGCCAACAGAGAGGGGGGAGAGAAAATGGGCCAGCTTGTGCCGGCTCGACCAGGCCACAATATTTATTTATTTATTTATATGTATATATATACATATACACACATATATTCATATCTATTTATATGTTTTTATTTATTTATTATGGTATATGTTTATGTATACATATTTATTCACCCCTTTTATTTTTATTATTAGTATTATCATTATTGTCATTACTAGGCCCAAAGCAAAATTCCAAATTTTGATTCAAATTATACTCTTCCCCTTTTTCTATTCCCTTACCCTAATTGATGGATCATCTTTTTAGATTTGATTTCAATTTATAAATTTCTATTATTTTCACATTTCCTTCATGATTTTTTAGTTTTATTTTTCATGATTTTCTTCAATTGTTGGAACCTCAACCAAAATCCAAAGGAAATCCATTAAAATCCAAATATCGAGAAGATATATTTCAAAATATTTCAAGGGCTACACATTTCCCAAATTCAAATTTTTAGGATGTTACAAGGACAATAGGGATACTACACGTCTACCCCAAGCCACCACACGACGCCAAGCGCTCAATGACTCCTAGTGTGTCACTTTCACACCACTAGCGAGCCTATCCACCATGGTGTGAGACTCCCTCCAAATCGCAGCACCGACGTCATCCTGAAGGAAAAACACGAAGCAGTCAATCATCTTAGCGACATTGCCATTAGGGAATATTTAAAAATTACATATAACGTACCGTGATATGAGCGTCTTGCGCGAGGTGCACGGAGTACATGTCTGTCGGTGCGGCAACATGTGCGGTGGGTTGGTCAACGACATGTACGAGCCTGGTACGTGTCTGAGGCTGGTACCAGCGCAGGTACTCCACGTAGTCACTGCTGTCGTAGGGGCGGTCCTCCTCCATGCAATCATCAAGCGCGCCCTCCTACTTCGCAGTCCACCCCTCCATCTTCGTCGTCCAGTCTGTGTCGCATTTCACTCCCTTTCTAGAGTGCCTGCTTATAGGACCATTTCGTTATTCCTTGCCAAATGAATAGTATGTACAAGGAGATTTATGAGAGGTGGTCACTAACGCGTGCACGCTCTACGGCACCAGTGGCCTGACTGGTACTGGAACCACCTGACGTAGGCCAAACTACCACATCACACACTGTAGCGCATAGTCCTTGACGAAGATGTCGTACACAAGCTTCCAACGCATCAGCCAGAAAGCCGGTCGCACTAGCACAGCGTGGACAGCCCATCAGGAGCGCGGTCTTGCAGTGCCGTAGGTGAGTACAACTCCTAGTGCACGTTGTCAGCTGTAAGGCAGTCGAACTACTCCACAAAGGGCAGGTACACTCACATGACCTAGACGTGCACGAACTGTACCTGTAAAGAATAATAGCTATTACATATGACCATTGTTAATACAAAGGAAATAGCTGATTGTCATATTACTTACCCGTCGACGACACCAGAGAGAACCCATCGTAGGCGGTCAACATCTCCCCCGGGGTACATCTCTGCCCCGTACGGACTCATGTCTTCTAGCATGGGTGGTCTAAGGCTGAAGTGCTCGAACAACCACAACTGCAGTAACAGCGAACATCCCGCGAGGACCAAGTTCACCTTGGGCCTCACGCACACGTCGCACAAGCCATGATAAGTCGCGGCAAGTGCGGTCGAACCTTAGTTGACCTGGGGTGCCTCGCCGTCAGCGATCGCCCTAGCATGAGTGATGAGGCATGCATCGACGGTGTTGCTGTGGCTGGTGGTGAAGAGCACCCAATCAAATAGCCATAGCAAGTACGCCTCCAAGTGGCGCGAGACTTGCTGCTTGTTCGCATCTAGATCCATCCGCTCCACCTGAATGCAACCAAGAAGTTATTAGTATGTAATAGCGGAAATGAGAGCTTACATGACCTATCAGAAAGAGCATGTACCCGGAACTGTGAGAACCATCTCAGCGACAACCCATGTGTCTGACCCACCGGGAAGACGTAGTAATTATCCGCGGCACTCAACGGAAGGGCCCCCTCAAATCTGGCGAGTAGGTCCGCGTGCCACCCGAACGGGCCCTCCGGTAGGAAGACATCAGCTCCCGCGATCGAAAGCCAAGCAGCAGGGACACATCCTATAGAGTAGGTGTCATCTTCTCGAATGGGAGGTGGAACGTGTGCGTCTCTGGCCGCCAACGGTCCACCAAAGCCGTTAGCAAAGAACGGTCAAACGAGAAGCGTCGTGATTGCTCCACGCCGTCGTCCCCGCCCACAGGCAAGGCCGATCCGTCCTTGTCGGTGGTCTGCACCATCCAGGCGAGAGGGAGTAGCCCGGCATCCCGCAGCCTGCGAAGCAAGTAAAGGTTAGCACGGAACCTACTTACAGCTATAGTACAATGCTGGCGAAGTGCACACCTGACTGTCCAGCGGGGGTCTAGTCTCCAGGCCACTCGAGGTGTGCGTGCCCGGAACACTTCCAACTCAGCTGGCTCCTCCGTGCTCCCTATAGGCGGGACACGACGGGAAGCACAATGTAGCTAGTCAATGTGCTCGTCTAATAGGCTGTAAAGCTAGTTCGACCCACGAAGATCACGAGCCATACCTGTAAAATGAATTCAAGTTAGCATTTATACGAAACCAAAAAAATATCACATGTAAAGTAACAGTAAATTGAACTTGTAAGTAAATAAACAGAACAATACTAGGCTACCAGCACAACACCAATTACATTACTGAAAAGGGAGATGTAACATAGCAATTATACAAACGATACATTTAGAACGACATTCCGCACGTTAAAAGTGCCAACTTTACGATGGAAATTTACTTCTAGTCTCCAACAACTAGTAGTATAAACCATGACACTCTGTCTACTAATCAGCACATGCATTGCATCGTCTAGCTGTGTCCCCCTCCTGACCGCATCACCCGCAATGTGCATCAGATGCTCTGGCTTGCGCTTCGTCCATATTATTTCTAATACACTGGCTCTGTCGCCAACCCTTCCCACCCTTCAACATGTTAACATCTAGAATTCAGGTCCTCCCTGCAATATCCAAGGTGGCAAAGTTCCCCCACAACCCTGAACCCCCAGAGCTCCCCGCACCACGCATGCAGTACCCTCTCCTTGAAGTACTCCGATAAGAAGTTCGAAGGATCCATGCCCACGGTCCTGCATGTAGCGAGGACATGAGAGCATAGCTTGTGTAACAGCTTCTACTTGTTGTATGTGTAGCTAGGTTCATTTGCATGATCTCCAAGGCATACCTCGTGGGTAACAAGGGAACGAGCCATCTCAATCCGGCTCTATCACGGAATACCACATCAAAATGATGCTTCATATTGCCCATGATGTGTACTATGTGCAATTGACCCTTCTGTGCATTCGTCTCCATGTATGTCGTAATTTTCGATGAGTACAATACTCGGGGATTGGCTGCATGAAGTGCGGCATTAGCATGCCTCTCCCTGAAGTAGCCGATTATGCTGTGAAGAATATCTTCCATGATGGCGACAAGGGGCTGAGAATGAAGGCCCCTGAGAACCCAATTTTACACCTGTGCAAGGTTAGTCGTCATTATGTTGTACCTTGCGCCATCCGTGTCGTGCAACAGCGACCGCTTCTCCAATGGTTCTCCCTCGATCCACTGCGAGAACCACTTGATGTTTCATGAGCTCCTCCTTCTCGGACTAGCTGGGTTAGGCTCATCGAGTGCTACCAGGCATTCTGGTTGTGCCGCCTTAGGCAAGACCGGCCCCTTGCTCTTCTCGTCGATGTGCTTCCTGCTGTGCTCATCTAACAACGCCTACAAAGCATCAAATTTTCTCCACTGGTTCTGCATAGCAAACCTCTTAAATAGCTCATCAACAATTGTTTTGGGAACTGCTCGAAAAAGTTCACCCCTAAGTGACAAATGCACCATCTGCTCCTCATATTCGACCAAGAAAAGGACTTCTCAGGGTCCTCCTGAAATTTTTAATGGCCTTTACAATCCCGATGTGGCGATCATAGATTACGCACACACCAAAACGAGCGCCGACAACTCCAACCCTGACATGTCTGAGGAACCACAACCAGCTTTTATAATTCGCACTTTTGTAACATCCCAAAAATTTGAAATTGAAAATGTGGAGCTTGTGAATTATTTTGCAATGCATTCTCTTGAAAATTCGAATTTCCTTTGGTGTTGCTCTAAATTTTGGTTAAGGTTCCAAAACATTGAAGAAATACATGGAAAATAAAAATAACATGAATAAGCCATAAAGAAAATATGGAAATAAAAGAAATCTATAATTTTGAATTCAAAGCTGAAAAGATAACCCATCATAAGGAGAGAGAGACTTAAATTAAAATATAAAATTTCACTTTGAAAATAATATTATAAAGGGCAATAAAAATAAATAGAACACAAACAAATATATGTATATGCATATACCTATGTGTATGCAAAGAGCTTAGAGCGAAACATAAAATGTATACACCAGATACACATGGAGAAATATATATATATATATATATATATATATATATATATATATATATATATATATATATATATATATATATATACACACAAGCATATAAAATAAACAGTAATTAACTAGATAAATACACACATAAATATATATATATATATATATATATATATATATATATATATATATATATATATATATATATATATAATATGAGGTCAAGCACTAAACTAAAGCCCACCAACCCCTCTCCGTCCCATCCCATTCCCCGCCCAGTGCCCAACTTCCACTTCTTTCTTTCTGCCGAGCTGGCCTAGCCCTCGCACTGTTCTCCTTTCTTCCTCCCCCGCTCCCCTGCTCGCCTCACCGCCGCAGCCCGGCCCGCCCCATGCCAGCGCCTTCGGACCAGCGGTCGCTGCCGCTTCTGACCGCGCCACCTGGCCACCACCGCCCCGACAGCTCTCTTTTTCCCCGCTTCGCTCCGTCGTAGCACGCGCGCGGCGCAAAAGCTTCCGCCCCTGCCAAGCTAGCACCCGAATCACCCCTAAAGATCTTGCAGCCTGTCCGGTCGTCTCCGCTGCTCTGCCATCACCGCCTGCACCCGCCACCTGCAACGCCATCTGCCCCCGTCGTTTGCCGACGCGACAGCACGGGTGGCGTCCCGATGCCAGCCCTGCCCGTGCGGTTATAAGTACCGCCGAGCCCACCAACATCTTCCCCCACACTCCCTATATCCTCCCACAGCACCTAATTGAGCTCCCATCGCCCGTAGCTCGTCGATGCCACCCTCCTCCCCCAACTCCGGCCACCGCGCTCCCCGCCGAGAGAACCCAATTCCACCCTCCTGAGCCATCTCCAGAGCGCCGTGAACTCACTCCCGGCCTTCCCCAACCTCCCATGGACCATACCTCGCCAGCACTGAAACCCTTCCCCAAGCCGCCGCCGCCGCACGCTGCTGGTCCGCCACTGAGCTCCCCGGTCCCCGCCGACTCTTCCATCGACATCACCGCAGCACCGGGGTCCCATTTTGGCCCTTCTCCGCACCTCTCCGGCCGCCGCTCGCCACCGGAACCGCCGCCCGCACGCCGCCCCCGACCTCCTCTGTTCTGCGCCCCTGCTACACGCTTCAACTACTATCGCATCCCGCCTCCATCAGGTAACACCGAAGAGCCGAGTGGCTAGCGGCGCCCGTACTCAGTCGGCCCGCCCGCGTTCGAGAATCCCGTGGCTGCAATATAGCGTAGGTTTTTAGATAATTTTGCTAAGCCGTAGTAAAGGAAGGGATTAAGAAAATCTGAAAATAATTAAGGAAAATGCTAAAAATTTATTAGAGTATAAATAAGCTTAATTAATGTTCAGACATGAGTTAGATGATGCTAATAATAATTAATTAGTAATTAATGACTGTCATAAATGCTAATACGAGTTTAAATTTAAAATCTCTCACTGACATGTGGCCATGCCTCATTTATTTAAATAATGGCCGGCCCCACTTGTCATATACACAGTATATAGGAAATAAAAATAAAATAATGAATTAAAAATAGAAAGTGGGACCCACCTGTCAGAATTTTAATATTTTCTGGATTTAAATGGACTGAGAACTTTAAATGGGCATAACTTATTCATTTTAACTCCAAATTGAATGAAACAAATTTCTAAATTAATCTAAATTCAGGATCTATCCAATGGAACCAAAAACATGATTTTTTAAGCTCATTTGAAGTTTTGGTGGTATTTTGTTTGCTTTGCTGATTTTTATCCAAATTTTTGCGCACGTAAAAATAATATACGAGGCTCAAGAAGAGGAAGTCGAAACCAAAGCGAACCCCGATGCTCAAGGCCAAGACCCCTATGACCAAGGCGGAGTCAATACTTTGATCATATTGAATCTACAATTTCTGCAAATTACTTTTGTTCAAATTATCAATTGCATGCTATTATATTATGTGCTAAAGTATATGCTTGATTTCAATACCCTAGTTACATACCCAGTAATGAGCCTGTTAATAATACATTCCTTGGAATATTTGATCATGTGAACCTTGTCACCCTACTAAAACTATAGTATTAATCTTTCAAAAATAAGTCTGTAATTATATGCCATGCTTAGTTGTGCTTAGATACTCGGGGCACCAAAATGCCCCAAGCATCGCTTTAAACTATGAGAAATTAATTTGGGAAGTCATGGTGAGAATGGCGGGTGTATTTGGACAAGGGTATTTTATGTTCCCAAAAACCTCAACTTGCTTATATATCTGGGTGGATGGATCGGGGGTGTGGTGCAGCGGTGCACAAGAGTGCAATTAGTGGTAGCACCATCCAAATAACCCTAAGGACCAAATCTTGTGATGACCTCCCAAGGTACAACAGTACAACCACAAGCTGGAAAATTGTAGGCAGGGCTAACTAATTTGCATAGCTCTAGTGTGGTTACGTGAAGGTGTGAACACGAACAAAGGGATGGATGGTCTCATCCCCGCCTTTGTCCGTGATGGCTCACGAGGGACCCTTCTCGAGGGATGTACGCATCCTACAGAAGATAGACTTTAGCTGGCGTAACCACAAGTAGGATTGTGCATTGTAATGGTCTTGTGATAATCTACTCAACCGCATGTCTAAGGAATCATGTGGGGCAACGAGCAGATCTATCTCTTGTGGGTAAAGTGTACACACTCTGCAGAGTAGAAAACTATTCGAATAGCCGTGCCCATGGTCAAGGGCGGACATGGGAACTTGACTAGATATAGTTCTATTCAAAAACATGGTGGGTGGAATTGGTAAGTTGAGGGCAGAGAAAGGCCCTGATTTGTGTTGTCCTGGGTGTCGTCCCAGTGGTAATGTAAGCGGCTATAACGCTGAAGGTATAGCATACAGAGCAGAGACCATGTAATGGTGGATGGTCTCTGGATCATTAATGGTAAAGCATACTTTCTATACAACATGTTTCAGTTCAAAATGCTAGGTCATAGGCAATTGTTAAGTATTGTATTTTAAAGCATTTCTGGCAAATAAAACAACCCGAGCCTCCCCTTTGATAAGCCATGCATATTACTTGTTGCATCCTATGTGTTGGCTCGCTGAGCACGGTTGTTTGTGTGCTCACACTCGCATTACCAAAAATCAGATTCAGGGGCTCAGAACCATTACGCATATGAAGCAACCCCTGCCACAGTTGAAGGGAACAATGCCGAGACTTAGGACGACTACTGCGCTTTTGAGTCCTAGGCAATTAGACTAAGGTGTTGTGGGCCTATAAATATTACTTAAGCCCAAGTAATATTCGTATGGCATACATTTACCCCCAGTCGCTGCCTGTGGATTAAAGGCCTTACCTTGCTTTTGCTTCCACTGTTATGCTTTTGTAATGTGAACATTTGGCCTAATCGGCCCTAATGTAAAACTATTGCCCGATGTGGCATAATTCAAACTTAGTCATGTAATATTATTATGAGTTGATGTGATTCCTGTGATGTATGAAGTGATGCAGCAATGTACCTATGAGCACTATCTACTGATCCAGGGAATAGTGTAGTGGTTTTACAGGAGATTCTGGATTAAAAAATCCGGGTCTGATAACTTTCCACGAATGCGATGGCCAGCGGCAATATTTGGTTGTTGCCGTCAACGCCTATGGCCGTCAGGATCTGCCCCTTGTATTTGTCGGTCAAAAAGGTTCCGCCAATTGAGATCACCAACAGCATGTGCCTGAATGCCTCGATGAAAGCACCAAATGCTAAGAAGGCTCTCTGCAACACTGTATATCCTGACGGATTTGTGGAAGGCTTATCCTGCACAGCGATATACACGCCTGGGTTCCTATCCTGCAACACCTTAAGCATACGAGGAAGATTGTCATAAGCCACCTCGAAAGATTTGAAATGTTTTTCCAACATCTTCTGCTTCGCATGTCACGCCTTCGCGTAGCTAATCTTGTACTTGAATTTCTTCTTGATAGCTACCACAATGTGCATGGCCTCCATGTCTTTCTTCTCCACTATCTATATATATATCAAATTGGCTATAAAGGCGGACGTTAGGTTACGATGCCTTGTCAAAACACTACTGAGAATGCAAGAGTGCAGCTCCATCTTCGACACAATCCACTGTCTCATATTGGGTCTACGTGCGTGCACCCTCCAAGGACAACTGGCTTGCTCGCACTTCACGATGTACTGCTCCTAGTTAGATTTCATGGCCTGAAAAGTTTGCTGCATTGAAAGGGCCCGCAGCTTGATGGCATACTGTAGCAATGCCTTGTTAGTAAACATTGAATGCAACCGAACCTCTGTCTCATGATACTCCCACAGTGATTCGTGCTCGTCATGTGCGAAAACACCCTCAGCATCAAACCAGTTCCATTCCTGCAGGACGGGAGCTTCATCTTCATCCGAACTATCCTCGTCGTCCTCCTGTATAGCTTCCTCTTCAGTCCATGCTGTCTGGTCATCACACTCCATCTATTGTACTATGTACTCAATATGCTCCCCTTCATCGGTTTGTCATGTTCCCTCGCCATGGCATGACCATTGCACCTCTCCTCCATGTACATCATTGGCCTCGTCACAACCATCTTCCTTCTCTTCGCCAACATGCGGGCCACTCGAGCTGCTCGCACCTCCCGGAGCAAGGCCGTACGCATGACCTTGCATAGCTTCTAATGGCCATGGTTGCACAAGCAGCACACACTTGTATCCACGGCGCTAGTACCCTTGCACAAACCCCTTTCACGCAACAGTGTGCAGCAATGTTCTCAACTCCCATCTGATGTCCATGGGAGACCGACTCCAAAGCCCTTATACAACGACGCTGCAAACCTTGGGGTCCAACAAAAAACTTCAGGTAAGCCAATGCATCACATCTGAGATTCAAGCATTCTCATCGTCAGGGTGTACTAGAGTGGCTCACAAAAAACCTCTCAAATCCACACCATTCGGACCTTTATGAATGGTTCCAACACCATAATGCACTCTCAATGTAGTGGGTATCGGCATTGCTGATATCTGCCTGCATATATGTTTTAATTTCGCAATATGTCAAATCGCATCGCATACTATGAAAGTATTGACGTACTGCAATTCACATTTCACCGATCGTTCGCCTGTCATAACCAACTACACTAACCTCGTAGTATGAACTTCCTATCAGAACCCCACGCACTGACGCCGCACTTTTCTCGCTATTTGAGCTGTCCCCTACATGAAACAATTCCTAATGGTTTCGATGCCTATTTGCTAACGATGCTAATTTTGTAAAACTATGTTTGCTAAATTATACACAACTACACACTTGTACGGCTGCTAATTTCCTAAAATTACATTAACTAAATTTTCTATACCAAAAATTGAACTATTTTTATCTACATCTATAATTTTCTACTAACACTAACAGTCATATACAACATTGCAAATACAAAAAAAATACCTACAATTGCTTCTTCCTCTCCTCTCCGCTTCAACGGCTGCTAATTTTCTAAAACTACATTAACTAAATTTTCTATACCAAAAATTGAACTATTTCTATCTACATCTACAATTTTCTACTAACACTAACAGTAAATAATATATGTACCTGCATATACAACATTACAAATACAGACCTCTCCTCTCCTCCTCCTTCTCTTCTCTCTTTCCTCTCCTCGGTCGTCTTCTCTTCTTCTTTCTTTCTGTTTTTGTTGAGCCAGCGGCCGAGCGGCCTTAGCTTTTAACCCCCCCAGTCGCCTGGCCGTTGGGTGACAGCAGTTGCAATCGCCCGACCGTTGGGCGACTGCAATAATTCGCCCAACAGCCAGCGGATTGCTTGCGTGTCGTCTGACTGTTGGGCGATAGGCTCCAGTCACTCAATGGTCGAGCGACTAAAATCTATTTCTGTAAAAAATGCTGCTGTAGGTATATTTCTGTTATTTCGAATAAAAAATAAATTATTCGGAAAAAAAATTCGCGAAACAAGCAGGTGTGTGAGGAAGGCACCTTTCTAAACACCTATAGCTTATGACTTATTACTTTCAAAAGGCAAAACTGTTTAGAACAAATGAACTTCTTGATCAAAAACTATTTGAAATATATTAAATTTTTAACTGACTTTTTTAAGTCAAAAGTCAAATACCACATCACTTTAGAATATAACGTAATAAGGTTGGTGTTAAAACTACGAATCGATAGTGGTATGTATCGCCTATCCTTTCCTGCTATAATACTAGCCCAATACTCTGGAATTCGGTGGTGTCGTTTTCTTCTTTCTTTTCTACCAAAAAAAGAAAACTATTCTTCTACATTTCGAGTTCGAGAGGATAGAACTTTATGGCAGTTGTCGAGATTGTGGATATATAGTGCGATAAAGTGAAATGCAGGATTGCGATACCAACCTCCCTGAATTAAATTAGCGTCGTCTCTGTCGCGTCGTGTGTGGTCCATGGAAGAGGAAGGGGGCACCATGATGAAGAATTCTGTAAAATAATTCGGATGTCGTGATCTTATTCTCGACAAACCAAGGTAGAAGAATCCAATCCGAACAGCGACATAAAGAGCATAAGAGAACTTGTCCGCACAGAAGCAAAGGCAATTGAAACGGAGATCTTTCGCTTTTATAAAGGAGCAAATCAAATAACGTCAAACAAAATTTCTTGCCGTCAAAAGAATAATCCGCAAAGTAACTTTGCCTGTCGCCTAATCGGCACTAAAGCCTTAAGGTAGAGGCCCCTTTTAAGAGTAATGCACAGAAGCAGCATCACTAGAGAAGACATGACACGTGGAGAATTGATCTTCGAAGCAACTATCCCGTTTATATTAGCCTTTACCGTACAAATAATAACAAATTATAGAGAGATACTCACATACAATTTTAACACATATAAATAAAGTTACTACAGTGTATACTATAATTGTCTAGTAGACCCTATCTTAAAAAACACTTTATTTAAAATTTAAATACTATAGAAAATATTTACCGTAGAAAAACAATTTTTAAAAGTCAATACAATCAGAGAGCCTGAAGAACACAACTAGAAGAACTCATCGGCAGTACAGCTTCATAAGCAGGTTTACTCCACAAACGCCGGTTGACGATTGTTGCAACTTGCAGGTTGATCATGAGCTCACCGACAGTTTTACACCAAATAGAAGCGTAGTTCACAGGACTACTGATTAAAAGGCACAAAATGCATCATCACTTGATTGTTTAATGTAACTTGACACAAACCAGTTCCTCTCGTACAAGCTTTGTCCTGTTTGGCGTTAAGCCGCCCGATTCTTATTGCAAAGTTCAAATCCTCCATACCCGCATAAAGGGGCAGAAAAGCATAAAGCCGAATTAGGACCTACAGGTTTCAATTGCTATAATCTGCAAAATGGCCTAACTAATTCTCGTTTGCAAACTTGATGCCCTTCTCAATTGAGGACTTGAGCTCGCCCTTGAGACTTTCCAATCCTTCCTTCTCAAAGTCCGACAGCTGGCCCAACCCAAGCACTTCCTCGACTCCATTCTTCCCGAGCCTCACCTGTAACATCAGGGGGAGCAATGTAAATACTCTAGCAGCCAGACAATGAAATTCCATTCTATGACTAAAGCATAAGATTTCTAAAGTAAACCAATATCGCAGTGTCATGGTACAATCGCATTATTACATTAAGCACCATATACCAACAAGGTGAAACAAGTTAACTTGAACATAGTACGGTATAAAGCAAACTCTAGCAAATCTTAGTATAGGCTAATAGGCACGATTTTCTGCAACAGCACAGTTCTTGCAGAGTTTTTTTTTCCGAAGGAATTTGTCTCGAAACTAATATATGGAAAAAGAATGCCGATAGCTGTTGATTATTGTGCACAGGAAAAACAGAGACTACAATACAGAAAAAGTATGTCAAAACGCTACTCTTCTGCCGCCGTACTTGGAAGCAATTCCAGTGGCATATCCTATTGGCACACTAGGTACCACATGAAAATTTTCAGCAATGGTCTCATCTGCACCACAATGTAATGAAATCATGGTTTTAAATATTGCGGTACAGTCAAGGTACCCCAAGCGCTATATATCGGTTGTTGTTGCTGTTTGGTGCAATATCGCCGATATATTGGACTGATACACACGCTACCCGCTACAAGCTATTATCAGCTCTACTGCACAAGAAAGTTCAAACTACCTCTAATATATGGATGCTCCTCTTGATATGCTAAGTTTTATTAATACCGACCTTTCCATTGAATTGGCTTCTATAACCCCACCTAATCCAATTAATTAATCTTCTATATTTCTCACAATCCCCAGATTTGCTAGTTATAACATTCCATCTCTTCCTCTACCCATTGGGAATCTCTTGTCGGATGAGGAGGAAAGAGCAAGTTCAAGAAGGTGCTAGGCGCTAGGCGAACGGCGAAGTGGGGTCTAGCGCCTAGGGGGGCCTAGACAGGGCATAGACGACAGAATTAAAAATGAGGTTTATCAATTTCTATTTTATTTTCTTCCTAACCTATTTAGTCTTTGGGTCTATTTATGCATATAGCCAGCCCACCAGCCCATTTACCTCCCCTTACCTCCTCTCCCTCTCCCCGTTCACTTCTCACCGCACACCCCTTATCTCTTCTCTTTCTCCCCGTTCTCACTTCGCATGCCGCGCCTCGCCTTTGCTCTCTATGCCGCTCCCCTTCTCCCTAGCATCGTCGCCGCCGCCTGCCCTTCTCCCTCCCCTTCTCCCCCAGCAACGCCGCCGCCTCCCCTGCTCCCCATAAGACGCCACCGTCGCCACCCTTGCTCTCCCAAGAGACGCCGCCGCCTCCTCCGTCACTGCCACCCTTGCTCCCCCAGTCGCTGCCTCCCCTCCCTCGCTCCCCCAGCCGCCTCCCCCAAGCTGTTGCGTCGCCTCCTCCGCAGGCACCGAGCTGCTGCTTCTCCCGCCGCCTTCAGCTTCCCTCTCCATCACCGCTTGTGCCTCTCCCCGTGCAGATATGGCTACCGCCGGCTCAGATCTGGAGCCGGGCGCCTGTTCTCGCACTGCCGTTGCCTCATCCTGCTAGGAGGGAGCGGAGCGAGGCCAGCAATGGCTCCGACCCCCCCGCACGCGAACGTGCGCCGCACGAACGGGCCGAGGTCCTCCCTAGGGCAATTGGTGGCGGAGAGGGGAGGCGACGGGGGAGGGGAGGCGGTGGACGGGGGGAGGTGCCGGGCGGAGGGAGGCGGCGGGGAGGGAAGGCGCAAGGAGGAGAGAGCGGGAGAGTCAAGGGAGAGAGGAGATGGGGGAGAGGAGTCGGGCTGGATGGAGTGGGGAGAGAGCGGGAGAGAGAGAGAGTCGGGGTGAAAGGAGATAGCGGGAGAGGAGTCGCTGGCTGGCGGCCACGGTTAGAATGGCTTTGGCCTTTTGCGATTAAGTCTTTGGAGTTTTTGAAAATTACGAACAGATCCTTCTCTCAAGAATTCTCCTTATTTGGACCTCCTGAGACATGGTTATTTGAATAATTTGTGTCATTATGTTACATGATTATTTAATTTTCGGTCATATAAGGTATTATTTGTCGTCTAACTACTATCGTCTAACTGTCGCCGTGGCGGACGCCTAGTCGACTAGGCGTCCAGGCTATGATGCACGGACACGGATACGTCGATATGACACGACACCGACACGGGAATTCGCCGTTTTTCCAAAAATACCGATACGGCGACACGGTGATATATATTTAAATAATAAATAATATATATACATATATGTATTATTTTATATGTTTCCATATGCTTATTAAACTGAAATGATGTAAATTGTAAACTTGTAAAGTGTATCAATCAAGCAATTAAGCACAAGATACAATTACAATGACATGCATGCGAATAACAGTATAAATGTATAATACTGAGATGGCACACTTGAAACAAGCAATCAAGCACAAGTTTGCTAAATGCCTAAATATATATTACTGGCTTACTGCAGTTAGGGCTGTAAACGAGCCGAGCTCGAGCAAGCTTGACCTAGCAAGCTCGAGCTCGGTAGAAACTCGAGCCGAGCTCGAGCGAGCCTAAAATCAACATCGAATTTTAAACTGGGCTCGAGCTCGGCTCGGACAAAACTCGAGCTTGCCCGAGCTCGGCTCGTGTAAGGCTCGGTGTGTACTGCGCCACGTGGCGAATCCGGCCGAGGAGGGCGGCAAGTGTGAGGACTTGAGGAGGCGCGGGGAGGAGAGCGCGCGGCGGGTCGAGGAGGCGCGGCGAGGAGGAGGAGGCGGGGAGGAGGGCGAGGGGAGGGCGCGGCGGCGAGGAGGAGGCCCGGGGCGGAGGGGACGGGGCGGCGGCGGCGGAGAGAGCCGAGGAGTCGATCGCGAGAGGGAACGGGGGCTTGGGAGAGGAGTGGCGCGGCGGTGGCGAGGCGGCGGGCGGCGGCGAGTGAGGCCGGAGGGCGGTGGGGCGAGGGGGGACGGCGGCGGCGGGAGGTGAGCGGCGGCGGCGGGGTGGGGAGGGAGGTGGCGGCGGGGAGAGGAGGGAGGCGATGAGTGGACGGGGCGGTGGGGTGGCCTACGACGGGGCGGGGCGCGCGGGCGGCGGCGGCGGGCGGCAGCGAGCCGCGGTCATGAGGCCCACGGGCGGGAGAGGACTGGGATGGAGGCGTGGCGGTGTGGCGCGTGTGGGGGCATGGCGCGCTGGGCGTGGGCACGCCGCGCGTGGCGCGTGGCCGCTGGGGCCTGGGTCTAGGTGCGGGTGGGTGTCGGTGGGTGGATTTGAGAGAGAGGCGGGAGAGTGGGGAATGGGGTAAAATCCTAAGCTCGCGAGCTATTCGAGCTCGGCTCGTTAAAGCTCGCGAGCTTAGGATGAAGCTCGAATTCGGCTCGTTTGGAGCTCGAGCCAAGCTCGAATCGAGTCTAAAGCGAGCCAAGCTCGAGTAGCTCGCGAGCCTCGAGCTTTTTTTACAGCCCTAACTGCAGTCTGCATCTCAACCAGTCAACCCTAAATGCTAAAACATAGGAGAAGCAGAGAGATGATACCACAGTGCCAAGGACACCGGGGAGGCAGCAGCGGGGACATCGGGGAGGCATGGGAGGAAGCCGGCAGCGCGCGGGGAGAAAGTTGGTGGCGCACAACGGAAATCTTCAAGTTGGCGGCGCACGGGAGGAGATGCGGAAGTCGGCGGCGCACGGGAGATGTAGTCGGCGGCGAGATGCAAGAGCTGGCGGGCAGAGGAGATGCGAGTGAGGAGATGGAGGCGGCGGCGAGATGCGGGCGGCTGCGAGATGCGGGAGCGGGCGGCGGCGCGAGCGGTCGATGGGAATGAGGCGCTCAGGAGCCGGGAGGAATCAGTGCTCGGGAGTTAGGGTTAAGGCAAGGCAACGGTATGGGCCGGCCTGGGCCAGCCATGTCCTGGGCCATTCCTGGGCCGCCTGTGTCCAGGCCGTGTCCGACTCGTATATTTACTGTGTCCGACACGTGTCAAGAATTTTAATAATTAAAATTAATTCCGAAATCGGCCGATACGTCGCCGACACGTATCCGACACGTGTCCGTGTCGTATCCGTGTCCGACACGTGTCGGACACGGATACGGATACGGCAGTTTTGACACGTGTCCGTGCTACATAGCGTCCAGGCACTCTGGCCTCACCGCGACTTGCCGGAGCGCCATGATAATCTTGGCTCAAACAAGGCAAACCTAATCCTCTGTCTATTTCTTTGTATGATTTACCAAACAAGGCGTGCATGTGTTATCAAAGTATAATGAGAAGCCAAGTAGCAATCACAGATTCTCCATATGGACATAAAAGGAACAAAGGGGACATTGATTTCCCATTTTCTTCATCACAGGATGAAGATTAATCAACAAAACAATACATGGCTCTTATGATTTTGATGTTATCTTAGATACAGATCTGTGGAATTTGATATTTTGAATGTTTTATGCAAATTATAGTTGAGACTTGACATATAATTTAAGACTAAGTATCTTTATATTCTAAGTGTTTCATAACTCAGCATGTAGCGCCCGCTATATCTCCGATATACGCTATCCACTATAAAAAAATAATTCACCGCTATGCTTCCGCTACCCGGTATTTAAAACCTTGAATGAAATCAATGCAATTCATTGCAAAACAATGTCCAAGTTAGCAATTCCGTTAATTTCAACAACTATTGTCATGAAATACTCAAATACATCCAAAACACCAAAGGATCGAAAAAGATCTAACTACACAGCCAGTCAGAAAAAGATGCTAACCTGCCCCATTTCACCAAAAGACAAATGAAGTACCCTCAAAGGATCAAAGCTGTCTTAGCATGTATCAATTCATTCTATAAAATTTATAGATGCATAGTTAGATCCTGTTCATCTTCAAACATTTCTTTTAGCCATCAAACAGAAAGGAGGATGCAATATAAAATCATATGCATGCAAAACAACCACTGCACAAAATATAAAGATATTTTTTGCCACTGAATCACATGGCAACCATCTTGATTTACTTGACAAAATCATATAACAGACCACAACTGCAACCGACAAAAACATTAGTGAAATACACATGTACCTTGGAAGCAAAGAAGGGCAGATCTGTGACGGTTGACTGCACGTAAGAACATTCAACAATATCAGGAACTCCATTCAGACCCTTCAAACATGCATCTGCAAAAACAGCACCAGCATACCTGCACAGATATACCAAATCTATTAGTAAAACAAGTAAAAACACGACAGTATGTTTGCCAGAAAAGCAGCAAGAGATCCTCAGTTTGCACAGTTTTCTTCTTTTTGACTTACGCCATGGACAAGGTTGCAGAGCCCTTTCCAGCCTTAGCCTCAACAACTTCAGTACCACCATCCTGTGTCCTCTTGGTGAGAGCCTTGATGTCTTCATCAGACAGCGCATTAGTTGCAGGGGTTGCCTATTTCAAAATAAAAAGTTCCTTCAGTTAGGTTATCAGAGTTAGCAGTGACAACACAAAGTTTCAGCTGCTTCACATTTAGGAACAGCCAAAAAAATTTGGACATAGATAGGCCATCTTCATTTTCTTATTTATAATTTCAAAACGTATTGTTTACATTAGACTGAATTAGCTAGGAAGACTTCTGTCCACAAAAATGTCTTCTGAATTATTAGCAAGAATAATAGAATATGTTTAGTTTTCATGCATAATAAGCCTGTGAATTTTACATTCGATTATCTGAGCAGATGGACAATAAACTTGTTACTCAGGATGTTTTGCTTATAGAAGACAATACATAATATGATACAATCAAATGGTAATATGTTAAACATTCCATTTCTGATTTTACGACCTATGAATGTGGGTTACTATCGAAGATGGCATGAAAACATTGATTTGTACAACAAAAGTTTATCAAAGCTCAATACCTGTGAGAACAGTGGCAGGATGGTGATACCTGCATGACCACCAACAACAGGGACATTCACATCTGCAAAAGAAATCACTTCAATTAAGGAACAGAGACAAAATACTACAACCATACTATTTCATTCCCCAACAGTCAAGTAAATCGAAGACTGTTACCAGTAACTGGTACATTGGCCTTCCCAGCATA
Source organism: Dendrocalamus sinicus (assembly GCA_036346575.1). Lineage (NCBI taxonomy): Eukaryota > Viridiplantae > Streptophyta > Magnoliopsida > Poales > Poaceae > Dendrocalamus > Dendrocalamus sinicus. Next base: position 38,306,588 of record CM070641.1, on the reverse strand, counting down.
GAAAGTCTTAGCACGAACAACATCAAGTGTGGTCACACCGAACAACCTCTTCTCATCATAGGTACCAGCCTTCTTGAAAACCTCAGCCGCAATTGGAACAGTAGAGTTCACAGGGTTGCTGATCATGTTGACAAGAGCCTAAGATACAAAAACAAATCAAATCTGCAGCAAGTTGTGTACAAATCAAAATTAAGTAGCACAAAATGGAAGTTCACTAGTTCAATGTTTCATATACTGATTTTCCTGACACAATATACACTGAAAATGGATATAGCATATATTGGAGCTGATTGTCTGATTCTGATGACACAATATACTTATAATTTCCTTTTTGTTAAAACATGGAATTAGCGATTACAAGCTATATGGTTCCTCAATCCAACAGGTTTGACATATGACTAACACAAAAATATAAGCACTTAGGACAAATAAATATGTATACAAAGATAGCAATAACAGAATATATACTTACGAGATATAAAGATAGCAAAAAATTCATGAAGAAACCAGGGTAACGCTGATCTACTTTTCGCTTGTCCAGGATAATATACATGAGAATGGACATGCAAAAAAAGTTTTGCATCGAAATTCACAAAAAAAAAGGCGCTTGGCAACCGGATTATCTAACAAAAGATCTAAAGTGAGTGTGCCTGAGAAACAGCAGACATGCTGAGGCAAAAGTTTGGTGATTTCTTCAGAAGAAAAAAAGTATTGTTCTTCATGTTTTTAATCAAAGCATGTTCACTTTTACATTTCAATAGATCAATCATCAACGCAGTGCCCACATTTTCAACAAGTACTAGATGAATCTGCAGGAGACCGCACCCGCGGAAGCCAGAAGAACAATCAACCACAAGAGCTACAGATCTAGTGTGCATGAGACTTAAGAATCTTACTTTGGGGCAGTACTTGGCGATGGCAGTGCAGAGGTTCTTAACGATGCCGGCGTTGATGTTGAAGAGGTCATCCCTCGTCATGCCAGGCTTCCTCGGCACGCCAGCCGGGATGATCACCACGTCGGACCCCTCCAGCGCCTCCCCGAGCTGGTCGTCCCCCATGAGTCCCTTCACCTGCGAAAATCCAACCCAAGCGCCACTAGTGTTAAGACAGATCCCACCGAACTGAGAGCGGCGCGGCGTGGGCAGCGGCTGGCGCAGCGCGAACGGGGGTACCTGGGCGGGGGAGTTGATGTGGGAGACGTCGGCGGCGACGCCGGGGGTGGCCGCGATATCGTAGAGGGAGAGGGAGGAGACGAGGGGGTTCAGCTTCATGAGGAGGGCGAGCGGCTGCCCGATGCCGCCGGCGGCGCCGAGGATGGCCACCTTCCGCTCCGGCTGCCCGGAGGCGGAGGAGTAGCTGCGGCGGCGGAGGAGCTGGGAGGCGGATCTCATCAGCGATGGCCTCATCGTTGCTGGCTTCGGCGGTGCGTGGGATCTATGATCTATCAGGCTCGGAGGAGGAGGCGAAGGAAGAGATGCGGAGGGGAGCGCGTGCTGTGTAGTACAGCGTGGATGTGATCTACTAATAAAGTCGTTAGGGAAAGGGTGTTGGGTTTCCAGGAAACCTTTTCCTAGCCAACTTTTCTGGGATTTTCTGTTTGGGCCACTCGTTTCGCTTAGATTTCTGATTTTTACCTTATTCTTTACTATTCAACAATTTTATATTTTTCTATTTTTTGATTTTGTTAGTTTTTTATCGGTTCTATTTTCTCTCGTAATCGTTTATACTGTTCGTAACAGGCTAACCTATTTTTTTCTATTTTTAAATCTTTTTAAATTTAATTACATCAAATAAGTCACCGTCAGCTACAATATTTTTCAGCTAGCTACAGTAATTTTCAATCGAAAACCACTCAAAATAAACCCTTTTGAGCATAGCCTAGTTTTTAGTTTTTTAAGAGACATCTTTTGTTTATTCTGGTGTTCCTGATAATCTTTTTTTTTCTCGTTCCCTTTCCTTTTGTTTCTTTTTGCATATAGAACTTCGGAGAAAGTAGTACGCTTGATGAACAGCAGCATCTTTGTGCAGCTCGATGTGCAAATTGTCATGAAATGAACACAATTAAATCCCGACCTACTCGGTCGTATAGCTCGACAATTCTCTGTTCTAGAAGGCCCAACAACCAACAACAATTATACAAGGCAATGATTTCTTCCACAAATTGCGCTCACTTTCTTTCTCAGCTCTAGCCTGAAATGCCATAACATGATGCCGTTTGGCACGACTAGAACGTATGATGTTTAACAAGCACGACTAACTTTCCCACCGAAACTTTTTGTCCTAAGACTTCTATATCGTGCGTCGACCCAACATGTGAATCCAGATGCAGCAGCAGCGAGGACAAGGTCAACCATTACCCAAGAGCTTCATATCCATCATGAGCTTTGCGAGCTCCCACCTTACCAGGATGATTGAGAACTCACTCCTAGGGGAGGTACGAGTCATCAGTCGCTCATGATCTCACTTCCGTCTGAATGCTCAGAGGCATCAGTAACATCGCCCAGCTCTTCGCTCTCCCCGTCAGTTTCCATAGCATCAACTTCGGATTCTTCCTCGTCAGTGTCCTTGTCCTCATAAATTATCGGTGGGGCTGCCTCTTCCTCGTCAGTTTCATCATCAGCAATCTGGAAAATACTTGAATTATTTGCAATCCTGAAAACGATCGTGCTTTTTGGAGGAAGGAAACTTACCTCGCTGAAAAGGTAATCTAGGGTGGTAGAGAGTTGAAGTGCTGACTTGAAGGTTGATGTTCTTGCATCAATAAGCTGAAAAAAATGCAGTCAGTAACAATAATATCCAAAAACAAACATGACATATAATTGCTATTCATGTCTGCACTTGTGCACTCAAAGAACTGATATTCAAGGAGACCAAAACTCCAAGAATTTCCTGAGGCAATAGTCTGTTGCAGACATCTAAATGCAGCATCATTCAGGGACGCCACAATGTGGTGATCTTAATGAGAAAATTCTTGTGTAGATGTTGCGGCAGCTGGAATAAAACTACCAACCTGATAGAGTGAATTGAGCAACACCAGAGAAGACTCCTGAGATACTATGCTGCTCATGTGTCGAATAAGTAAAGTTCGCAGCCATGGGAGCAAACAAACCAGTGTTGCACCCCTGCGGAGGGGAAAACAAGATATAAAGAAATTAGAAAGGGTCAAAATGTGATAAACATATTTGACAGTTACAGCAAAGACTGAGCATGTAAAATTAGCATTCTTTGAGTAACCCAGGATAGTCCAGCTAAACAGGTGAAAACAAAATATGTCATAACAATCCTAATGCAGTAGTTTATTCAACTCATAAATAAGAAGTGTACAACAGAATGAGGAACATAACAAGCAGACAACACAATAGTCAATGGCATTGACGTCAGGAGCTTGATGCAATGCTCATCCCGGACATACAAAAAACTGAGATACACAAACAGTATCTTGTTTATAAGTGGAATTCCAACAAGGTTTGCTTGCAACCATCCTTGTAGAATATGATTAGTGGTGCCCACCAGCTTCAGATGAAACAAATACGACACAAGATGCCAGAGAATATAAGTAATTCCCCACCCCACGAGCACCCAAGCATGCCAATAAGTGAGCACGCATGCATGCAAAACAAAAGGATGGCTGGAATAAGGAAAACTTTACTGTAAAAAAGAATTACAAGAAACTAAGTACTTTTAGAAATAGAATATTCTAGGCATACAAATAAAAGACTAAATCCAAAGAGTTGTAAGGCCCAAGTAGTCCACGGTATACATGGATATATAGTTAATGGTGCATGTGCCCATGAGGACAGCATCATTCTCAATGAATTGAAGCTCTCCATAATCTATATTATATGCACCACATAGCTTGTCCCAAACAATGTACTAAACTGACAAAATACCTCCAAAACATTTTCCTACCTTAATTGTATTTGCAATATGAAGAACTTGAGAAGCTTTACGACATCCGCTGGCGTTAAAAGTGATATTGACTTTACAATGACCTGCATGTAACCCAACAATAAAATTATCAGGCGAGAAAATATTCTTGAAATTGCATAACATAGCGAATTCCTGACTGTAACAGCTGCCCATAACTGAAGGTTACCGCTAGTGGAGTGATGGGTCAAACAGCTTGAGAGAATTAGTTGGTTATGGGAAAGAACAGACCTCATTAGCTTAGTACATGAGTTCTAGCCAGGTTTGATTATTAAGGCAGCCTAACTAGACTGAATAGGACCAGAAAATTAGTCAAGAACAGGACAAAGGATGAAAGGAACTTTCCATTCCTTCTAGGTTACCAATACATGTGTGATGGGTGGTAGCAACTTTGGGTTCCTTAGAATTGTTATGAACCTCAGTTCATAACGGGTAAACACCACCAAGAAGATGGCCGGATGGAGTCGGCGTAGGGAGGGAGGAGAGACTTTAGACTAGGAAGACTTTGTTATTACTCTGCTTGATTACAATAGCATGCGGTAGCCCCTTTATATAGATGGCTCCCCCTAACAGATCGAATCTAATTCCAATCATATCTCTAACTCTATCTCTAATACAAGGAAACCAATCTCTTATTCAAATAGAACCCAATCTCTAATTCCTAATAATAACCTGGCTAAGCCCAAGGCCCACGTCTATAACATTACACCCCTCCCGGAGACGGACGGCCAGATCCACGCGGAACAAAGCTAGACGAAATATAGCGTCTGCGGAAATATAATGCCTGCAAAATAATTATTTTTTTTTCGTTTTTTTTTTTTTTTGCCTTAACTAATCCACCGGTCGGTTAAATCCGACCGAGACCAACCCGATACCCACACCTCCAAGCCCAAATGTCTCGAGGAGCGGCGGCTGGAGGAGAGCCGCCGATGCGGCGCGTGGCGGCGCTCCAGACGGCCCGATCGCAACGCCAAGCGGTGGTCCGCGCGAGGCGGCAAGCGCAGCGGGACCGACCAGCGGCGGCGCGCGGAGGAGGCGCCACCGGCGAGAGCGGCGACGCGGCCCGGTGCCGAGGGCCTTGCGGCGGCGACGACGACGAACGCGACGGCGACGACGGTAAGGCGACCGAAGCGCGGCGGCTGCGAGCGGCGGCGGTCCGAACGGCGGCCGGTGAGGCCTTCGCCCCGGCGGCGATGAGCCGCCCTTCCTACCGAACCGGAGGCGGCGCGGCGAAGCCAAGGCCTGGGACGTCCGGATCCGGACGCGTCGTGGTCGATGGGCGGCGGCTCGCGAGGTCGCGGCCGAGCGACGGCGGCTCCGGCGGGACAGCGGCTCGGCGACGACGACGAATCGCGACGGCGACGCAGAGAGCGCGGCGCGCGAAGCGCGATTGCCGCCGGCGAACGGAAGTTTGCGCGGCGGCGAAGACATCTCGGCGGCGACGACGACGCTGGCGGCGACGGGAGGCGTTGAACGGAACGCCGGCCGACGCTGCGCGACCATGACGACGGTTGGGGAACTGGGACGGAGATGTCGTGGCGCTGGGAGTTGGCACTAGATGAATAGATGGTTCTTACTGTTGTAGATCTGATGATATGGTGATCTGGGAATCTGGTATTGGATGATGAATCTGGCTCTTTGTTTCTTGTTGCTCCTTCATTCGATTCTCCATCCTCTCAAGGATGGCCTGTATGTTGAGAAAGCTGTCCGTCATCTTCTTGTTGATGCTGGCCATCTCGTTGACGCTAGCTTTTATCATGGCTAACGACTCGGCAGTAGGGCAAATCACAGAACCCATGGTAGCAGAAGTCGTGGGAAGGGATCGACTGCTCTGATACCAATCTGTTATGAACCTCAGTTCATAACGGGTAAACACCACCAAGAAGATGGCCGGATGGAGTCGGCGTAGGGAGGGAGGAGAGACTTTAGACTAGGAAGACTTTGTTATTACTCTGCTTGATTACAATAGCATGCGGTAGCCCCTTTATATAGATGGCTCCCCCTAACAGATCGAATCTAATTCCAATCATATCTCTAACACTATCTCTAATACAAGGAAACCAATCTCTTATTCAAATAGAACTCAATCTCTAATTCCTAATAATAACCTGGCTAAGCCCAAGGCCCACGTCTATAACAAGAATTTACACCTTTTTCTTTTCGCTTTTACTTAATATGAAGAAACTCATTAAGTATGGAGGTCATAAGACAAACCAGCCAAAGGAACCATGGCCTAAATTTGATCAAGCTCAGACTCACACAAACTCAGCTTAATTATTAACAAAAATAAACCACCTAATGTTTGACTTGGCCAAGTGTGATTGATCACGAGCAGTTTGCAGGTTTTTCCAATTATAACATAGAGAATATTCATGACCCTGAAAAAATAACATGTGAAGTGAAAAGTCTGTAACATCAACTAAACTTGTTTGATCCAAACAAAAGTATGTTGAAGTTTATGAAGTGTTGACAACAGATATGAAGTTCAATGAAAATTTTCTTTTATAGTATGACCTGGTGAAGACAAGGGGCAACAGAGGCTTTGACCAAACATTGCACAGAAAAGAAAACAAACCATGCCTTTTCATCTCTATTGTACAAGCATTTCAGCAATTCAGCATGATCATCAGCACGCAGAGCTTGCTTCAGCAAAATATGGACTGAATCTGCGCTTGGTGGTGCCATAGAGGGTGACTGCTCTTTAGTAAATTCAGACTTGTTAAGCAAATTCAGACTTGCCAGTTTTTCCTCCATAGTTGGTTCATCAGGATTATACTCTGGCTTTCCCTCCTTGATTGTGTCTAAACATCCCAAGAAAATACATAAGCTAGTGATCAAAAAGCTAGAAAATGGAGGACGCCCATAACTTTGCTATTTCATGGTTTAGAACACTCAATACATGTGATAATATCAGGTTTGGGTGGTAGTTAAACATAACAAGGGTGTGTCTCACCATTAGTAGAATCTAAAACAGATGCTGTCCTTTTCTTTGCTCTTCCTTGATGAGTGGGGTTTGTAATCTCCTGCAGATCAGGTTCTCCAGACACTCTGCTATTTACTAGTGCCATAAAGAAATAAATAGTTAGAGATCTATAACAGGCATCTAAATGAAGTACATAATTTTTTTACTTCAGTAGCATATCTTATAGATATAGTCATAAGCAATTATGGAGATGAATTCCAAAAAAAACGTGAACAGTTTAAAAAATGCCAAGACCAAACAAAAGTTGCATCACAGAAGTCAAGTGGCATATCATAAAAGGTAAGTCATTAACACCAAAAATTGTGAAAGAATAGTGCTTCCATGATGTCCAAAAACTAAATTAGAGAAAGCATAAGATAGTGCTGTTAGCATTGGAATAGTGCATGGTTGCAAATGAAACCCTCATTTTGCTTCTGAAAAAAAAAATGTGCTTTTCACTTTTGGGAAAAGCACTGAAGCACTTCCCTAAGTCATAAAATATGATAAAATACACTAGTTATAGCATATGCTAATAAAGTATATAGGAGTGGTACAGTGGTTCATACTTCTTTATCAGTTTATCACACCAAGCTGCAAAACATGTCACAAGTGCTTGCAAAGTGCACCACCTTTTCATCAATAAAACAATAATGCTTAAATCTATTGGTTAACCCAAATTGATCATCCACTGGTTAAGTGCAGACTAGCTGCTGTCTGAGCAACTCTTTTGATCTGGCAAGAAAGAAATGCTCTTGTCACTGTAGAGAAACCTTAAACAAGGTTCAAGCACAGCGACTCAGAAGAATTGTGAAAAGAACAATCATTCGAATTGAATTGATCAGTTTTAAGACTAACCATGTTATAACTTATGAACGCTCACAAAATATTCAGCTGAAAAACTGATACATTTTAGAGATCATAGAATTTGTTGCAGATATCTAGACACAGGCAACAGTAAAAGCAGCTCTTACCATTGCTGCAAACTTGTAAAAGCAAATATAACTCACAAGAAGCAGATATCTAGACGCGGAAACACTAAAAGCAGCTCTTACAATGGCTACAAACTTGTAAAAGCAAATGCAACTCAGAAGAAATGATGAAATACAGCCTCTGCAGTAATGCAACCAAGGCCATTTATCAAATTAACTTGCAGGAGTACCAAGATAGTTTTATATGCACTTGACTATTGACTTTACTGTGCTAACAATGATGAGAAGAGCAGCAACAGAAAGATATGGGCAACAAACCTTTAGTGCCTTGCTCCATATTCCTTTCTTGCGAAATCAACATATCTTTCGAAGCTAATGCGTCATATTCCACAACCAAGTTGATATCCTTGCAAGTCTCACCCAATTCTACAACCTTGAACTGTAAAAAGTCTGGTGAACCAAACACAACATGAACCTTAATTGTGCGGTCTTCTTTGACATCACATAATTTAGCTGAAATAATCGGGATACAACCCTTTCTATCAAGTGAATTTTTGACCGAAATTTTAGTGGGCAGTATTTGGTCTTGGGAGAGGGTCTGTAAATGCCACACATAAGCAACACCTTTCTTCGATACTGCAAGAACAATCCCCCCACCTTCATATGATGTGCTCCTTGTACACACTACTGTCTTTGGCTGGGTTTGCATTGCAAAAGAGGCTGTAGAAACAATAGAGCAACTATCATGATCACAAGACCAGACTTGGACTTCTTTATTATTGTCAACGCAAGAAACCAAAAAACTTGCATCATCTGACACAGACAGCAGCTGGATAGGAGCCTGCAATCACATTTGCATTAATAAGAGTTGAAAGCTTCTTTCATTGCATGGCATATTACTAACCCACCTCATTGGGTGTATTAACAAAAAAAATGACGTACAGCAGCAGAAGGAATCTTCAAGATCTCCTTTTTGTCATGCATGCTAAATAATCTTGTTGTCTTACTTGATATACCCATAAACTTCTCGTCTGCAAAATACAGCGCTAAAAACTAAGTTTAAAAAAACACATAGACGTGACGAAATAAAGAATTAAACAATAATGACCAAAGAACGATGTATTTAAGAAAGAGTGGAAATTAACTCATTTTAGCTCCAAAACATTGCATAAACTAAATCCATTTGAACATTACCCAATTCATAGTTGAAAGATGCAAAAGATATAATAAGCTAGTGTTCTTCCACATGAGTTTGCTCCTAGTATCATTACACAATATTTGTGGGAAAAAAACAGTATTGTGCTTTACTGGCAATCCTCATAAGTGTTCTAGACGCTACTTCACTATAGCACGTGAAGATCAACAAACAATGAAAGAAATATCACCACTGCTATCCTTTCTAATGTATTTAATACTTTACAGTACTTCAAGAATAAACCATCCATGAAGGTGAAAATCCTCCCGTGGATACGACAAACATATGGAGCTTTAATATAAGGATCATTTTAAGGATGCATTAGGTTAACTGCGAACAACAGATGAAGATAAAATTGCACTCACCATGAGAAATTGTCATAGAATTAATTGACTTGTTCGAAGCTTTAAACGTGTCTTTTGATTCTCCAGTGTGAGAATTCAATTCACATATAACTCCATCTGTGCCAGCAGTATAAAGCACACGCCCATGTTTTGAAAAATGAAGAGAAACAACCTTGCTATTAGAAAGAGAAAAGGCGTGTTAATGTAGGCACAGAAGTTTCACAGTAAAGTTATTCTAAAGGTAACCTGACCTAGCTTACATTTCTTTCACAATCTAGCTATAAGGCTCTTCTTTAGAACCACATAAGTCAGCTTATGACATAAATCAGTAAAACAGCTTGAAAATTTTTATTTATAGGCTACAGCCTTGCTTGTAATAACCCGGTTAAGCTCATGCTGCATGTGCAAGTGTGACCAACTTAGCTTTCTCATTATTGACCTACTGAAGCTTTACATGGACTTACTTAGGTGAGAAACTGAAGCTTAAGCATCTTGCAGAAAAGAAAGAAAGAAACTGAAGCTTAAGCTAGGACAGATAGGCCAAAAGAAGATTTGATTCAAACATAAAACAGATTTTTTTTTAAGCAATTACTAAGGCTGTAAGGCAACAAGCATAGTCAGCGTGATAGGTTTACAATACAATTAAGAAGAAGAAAAAGTGTCACGTGGTGTCAAGAATGTTTAAATAAGAGAATCTTTGTTGCAGAATGTACTGATTGAGAAGGTATCAGGCATTCATGTTCAACAAAGCATAGAAGGATGCCAAACAATTCTAGATGTTACCAAAATGAGTTTGGAGGTAAGTCATAAACAAGAGTTCAGCGTTGTGTTATGGTTTCAATTGCATGACAAAACAATAGAAACAGCGTAGAAGAACTCCCATGAGTAAAACAAAAAGTCAACAACATCGAGCTCATAATAAGAATTCACTTACCCAGTGTGACAAGCACTTTTCCATATAACACCCGTAGAACCCATAGCCAACACTTGGCCATTTGTAGTGCCAACAGCAACAATAGTAAGGCTTCCATCCTTTTTATACTGAAAAACACATCCAATTAAAAACTGAAAGAATAAGACAGCATAAGAGATAACACCTAAAATCACCACACAATACCTTCTTCTGAACAGAGCAACATGCAATGCAACTGTATGAATCATCTGGGGCTGCAACTGGATCAGTCCATCCTGCTATCATTTTTCCTCCTTTTGTACGCCACACCTTCTCAGTTAAAAAGTACACGTGAAGAACTGGAATATGTTGGCATATATCGTAGCTACAATCTCATGTACTTCCGTTAAAGTTTCCAGTGGAAAAAAGATGCATACTAAAATAATAAAGAAAAAGAAGCAGTGGATCAAAAGAGCATAAATACATTCAAGTGAGAATTATTTTCAAATAGGGCCTTGCTATAATGCTAGCCCAATGGTTAGAGGCCTGAGTAGCACCCCCCAGGTCCTGAGTTCGACTCCTAGTGGGAGCGAATTTCAGGCTTGGGGGAAAAAAAATCCCCTCGCCTGCTACCACACCAAAGCACAGGTCTAAGGCCCCGCCAAGGCGTTGATCCAAAGGATCCGCCGGTAGTCTCACAAGGTCGGGCGATGGTGCCGCTGTGTAAGGGTGGAGCAGGGGTTCGGGGGTTTTCTCGGTCTGCGTGAGAAGACCTTCTTCTTAAGCAATGCCCGGGGGGATTCTTCCCCCCGCAGGTCGAGTTTTTTTTTAGAAGGGACCCCCCAATGAATGGATTCACTGGATCCAAAAATTCCAAGTATTAACCAACGAATACCATATAAGTTCCAGGTTTCATGGACTGATGAACCAGAAAGAAGTTGCACGAAGTGCGAAGTGACAAATAGAAGATGGCAACTAAGTAATCTAGAAAACATCATTTGACACTAAGCATAATTCGAACAAACTGTCCCCCAAGTACCCAATCTATGAATAGTCAGTATCATGTAAGTCTCACATTTTTGCCTTTTTATTAAGAAAGGAGGCCTTCACACCCCCAATTCCCATTTTATAGAATCGAAAGCAGCGACCTTACTGCAACTCGCAACATATTTTACCTTCGAGCACTCTCTACAATAAGCCGATACGCAAATTGCTCAAAGGGCTTCACAACTAGTTATTTGCAAATGGCAGAGGCTTAAGGTGTTTGCTGGAAGAAATCAAATAGCGATATATCATAAAACTAGTGCCTACAACTACAAGCAAAACCACCACACGGGAGAAACCAACTTCAACCAATAGCAATCGTCAATGGCCGTAAACAGAACATTCGAGCCTACTGTCCCACCATACAGCAAGTACTGGCATGTAACGCTACATCTCAAGCAAAGCACATCACCCCGCAGCAACTCAAAACACTCCAGAGCAGGAGGGAGTACAAATGATGGGGGGTTTAGGAGAGAGATTTCGGGGGAGGAGGCAAAGCGAGGACCTGGACTCGCCCATCGGAGACGGCCGCGAAGAGCTCGCCGTCGGGGGAGAAGGCGAACGCGTCGGGCGGGGGCGCCGCGCTCTGGGGCGTCTTCTCGCCTGGCATGGCTGGGAATAACGGCGCGGGGCGGGTCAGCTCGGAAGGGAGAGGACTGAGGCGAGGGTTTTGGTTCGGGTGGTTTTTGCGGTTTTGCCGTTCGGAGATGTTGGGACGGACCGATTGGCCCATCCATTATTCATACTCCCACCGATGCTGGGCCGAGATCTGTTGGGCCGAGATCAGTCTCTCTGCTCGGCCTACGACTGGAAATTAGTCGTCTCGGACAACATGGGCCAGGTCTGGGATCGCCCCAGCTTGAAATGTTGGAGTACATGCTTTTTTAGCACTGCCAGGATGGTCTCGCTTACGGATGTAAAAAGGGTTGGATTTGGACAGATATTGTTAATACTGTATTTGTATTTTTTATCTGAATTTAGAGTCAGGTCAGGTTGGTTGGATACGAATACGAATTCGGAGAATTTGGGGTGTTTGACACAGGACCGTCAAGACAAATACATGATGGTTCCAATCGAAACGAATAATATAGGTGGATAGTATGTATGTATAGAAAAAAACTATATTAAACCGTACCACTGTCCCTTTAACTATTTAACATGAATACACAATGATCACACTATCACACGCATGACAGCCTAGTACACTTCAAACTTCAGCATAAGTCCAAACATGAGTACACATAAGTACATAATGATCACACTGTCACATGGACGAGTAGCCCATGCTATGATGTAAGGTTTTTAATAGGGTAATAACAATATCTATAAATATAAATAAAATTCACTTTTTTCCAAAATTTATGTGTTCATATTTTTGCACAATTATTTAATTGGAGAGAGTATAGCAAGAGCTCAAGAGTATTGAATGAATGTTCAAGAATACTAAGAGAGCTTCACTTGCTGCTAGTGGGGGTATTTATAGCCCTCACCCATTAGATTGACTGTTGGGGTCAAAATCCCCAAAAAAACAAGAGTTACGGTACTACCGCACCTACTGTTCAACAGCTATTTGAGGTTAATTAAATGCACAAAAAATTAGTCGTTACTTCAAATATCGGTAGCACCACCCTCATAAGGTCTGGTAGTACCGATCACGCGGCAGTACTGCACCCAAGCTACGATAGTTCCTATTTTCACAAAGAAAATACTCCAAAACATACCTCTCTGAAAATTAGCTACTGTCTTGTAAACTTGGTACTACCAAAGTTCGGTAGTTCCACCAATCACATGGTCATATCGTTTTGTGGTACTATCGTGCAACACATGCGGTAGTACTGTTTCAAGGAAGTCAAAAGAATACCTCTCTGAAAATTATCTATCGGCATGTAAAGGCTAGTAGTACCGAGCAGTGGCACTACCATACAAGATGTGCAATCATTTCGTTTTTTCAAAGGATGTCCAGACAAAGTTCTAAAAGAATTTCAAAGGCATGTATGACTATTGTATTGATCCAACTGGCACAAGTTAAGCTTCAAACTATCAGCCATGACCCCTTTTTATAGTACGACAGTATTTTACAAACTTGGTCTTTTCATCCAAACACCAAGACCGGTAAAATGCTAGAAAGAGATCCTTATAATACATTTTACCTTTTCCTTAAGATTTATCTTGATCCATGTCACTCTTTGATCATTTTTGCATACCTTTTTCATGACGTCATGCAGGACTAGACCTTTTAATCATCTCAATAAACATGTTAGCCTCTTTAATCATTGTCATCATTAATTATTAAAATCATTTTTAGATACCTAAATGCTTTCACTTGGTCACCTCAAGGGTGCCAAGAGCTCAAGGCGGCCTGTGGCAGCGGTGGCCAAGCACGGTAGCGGCCAAGGTGGGCTACGGCGTGGCAGCTAAGCACGGCAACAGCCATGGCCTGGTAAGTTGGTATGTTAGGGTTCGTGGGAAGTCTTTGTGGGCCGGGTTGGGCTAGTGGGCTAGGGTGCTGCCACTGCCTGGGCTATATGTTTTCCGGATATACAGGCAATGAATTATCCAATATCTACTACCGATTTTGAATAGTACGGATAGAAGCATTTCCAAATTTGTTATCGAATCTGAGATAAACTATCCGATACCAATTTTGATCTAGCTAGATACTAAATTCCCTGTCTCATGTCAGGGACCGTACGCCCCCATTAAGAGCTCTGCACCTGTGCCAGGCCATACCAGCCTCGATCGCCGGCGTCGCGCCCTGTTTTTCTCCCTCGGCCCCGCTGCTCTCTCTCAGCCGACTTGACTCCGTTAGCACCTTTTGACCGCCACTCTGAGTAGCCCAACGCAACCATGATCACCTGCTTTGCCAGCCGGACCGCGAATCCCCGAATCCTCCCGGCCATGCCACGCGCTGTCGTCGACATGGCCAAGCTACTGTGCCGAACCGCCTCCACGACCATATAAATACCGCCGAGCTCCCCTAAATGAAGCCATCACACCCCAAAGCTGTAACATCCTGGAAAATATAAATAATAAATTATCAAGTTTTTGGATTGTTTTATTTGCTTTTTATTTAAATTTGGAGTTTATTGGCTTTTTGTAAATATAAAGGAATATCAAAAGTAAAAAGAGGAAAGAAATCAACACATAAAATGATAAAAACATGAGAAACAAAGGAAGAATCTGAAAAGATGATCCATAAAGTGCCAAAGGAGAATTGTAAATAAGCATGAAATATCATCCCTAAAAATTTGGGGCAAGCAAATTAAAGGAGGTTAATATTTATACATATATGCAAACTCATATGAATAGCAATATATATAAGGACATATATGTATACACATGAATACCATAAATAAATAGATATATATATATATATATATATATATATATATATATATATATATATATATATATATATATATGTACATACATGCATGTGAAAGAATGGATAAATAAATATATAAAGTATATACAAGATAATGTGCAAAATAATACATGCAAAAGAAAATGCAAAAGCAAAATAAAATAAAAAGAAATGAAAAGGAAATGAAAATAACTCACTGGGCGGCGTCACCGGCCCAACTCTCCTCGACGCTGCGTGGCCAACGCGCCTGCCCGGCTTCTCACGCCGCGCCCGACCGCGCGCCCGCTTCTCCCTCTGCGCGCGGGCAGGTGCCTCGCTGCTCCTTCTCCCGCCTCGCGGCCCGCGCGCGCGACGCCTCTTTCTGGCCGGTGGCCCCGCCGCGCTCTCCTTCTCCTTCCTCCTCTTCTTCTCCACGCGCCGGCGCGCAGCCCTCTCTCTCGCCAGCTCTCCTCGCGTTAGCCGCAGCCAATCCTCCTCTCTCTCTCATACCCGCGGGCAAATTCAAAGAACCATATCTCTCTCTCTCCGCGTGATCTCGGGAAGATCTCGTCCATTCCCCTCGCCGGCGTGAAGCAGGCAGCGGCCACATGTCGACCTCGCGCGCCCTCTCCGGCTATAAAAACCTCGTGCTGGGATCTCTCACGCCGCAACGCATCACTTCTCCCTCCCCGCCCGCAATTGCACCGAGAAGCCCCAATTCCCGCCGGCCTCTCCTTCTTCCGAGCTCGGCGCCACCCTCCCCGCCGCTCCCGGCCACCTCCGGGCAATCCCAAGCTTCCAGAGCTTCACGGGTGCGCGGTGAAGCCAACCCCCTCCTTCCCCGGACCTCCCATCACCGGAGCAACGCCGGCGTCGATCACCTCCCCGAACCTCCGCCGTCGCACGCCGCCGGCCCGCCACCGTGCTCCTCCACCCCGACCGCCTACACCAGGAGATTCGCCTTCACGCCAAGGTTGTATTCTACGCACGACCCGGACCCCTCCGGCGACCACTCGCCGCCGACGCCGCCGCCTTCTTCTTCCTCTGCTCGGCCCCCTCAGCGAGCTAACTCAAAAGGTATACTTACCCTATATGGGTAAGCATCGCTCGGCTCGGCCGAGTGGCTTCCAGCGCTATTCTTCTCCCTCTCTGCTCCCGCGTCGCGCGTTCGAGTCCGACTCCGCGCGTGTGGTTGAGTAATTCTTTTGATTTTTCTCTCGGGCTGACAGGTGGGCCCCGCCTGTCAGCCTGTGCAGCTGGAACAGCCGCTGACCCCTGGGCCCCACGGGTCAGTGACACCTATGCACTGAGCCCCTGCTGACAGATGGACCCCAATGAACAGTACCTGGACCCACTTGTCAGTGGCACGGCAATAAGAGAATTAAAATAAAAAGAAAATGACATGTGGGACCCGCTGTCAGAAATTCCATATTTTATGGAATTAATTGAACTGAGAACGTCAAATAGTCATAACTTTTTCATTTTAGCTCCAAATTGAGTGAGACAAATTTCTAAATTCATCTAAATTCAAGATCTATCCAATGGAACAAAAATCATAATTTTTAGAGTTCATTTGAATTTCTGGTGTTATTTGATTTGATTTGCTACTTTTTCTTTTTGTACAAATTTTTGGCGCGCGCTAAAATAGCTTACGAGGCACAAGAAGAGGAGATCGAGGCAGCAACTCTAGAAGCACCAGAGAATCCGGATCCCGACCACTGTGACCAAGGCGAGTCAATACTTTGATCATGTTGAGCCCACATTTATGCAAATTACTTGGTTTTAAATTAACAAAATGCATGCCGTTATTTTTATGCAAATACATGCTAAACTTGATATTCTAGTTATATGCCAATGATTACCTTGAATAGTATTACCCCTCCTTTGGAATGATTGAATGTGAAAACCTTGTCGTCCTAGCAAAAGTATAATACTAATATTTCGAAAATAAGTCCCTAATGATATGCTATGCTTAGTGTTGCATTAATACTCAGGGGGCGCTGAAATGCCCCATACATCATGATCGCTTTTAATAATGAGAAAATGGTTTGGGCAGTCATGGTGGGAATGACTGGTATATTTGACATGACTATTTTATACCCTCAAAAATCTCAACATGCTTAAATATCTGGGCGGACTAGTTCGAGTGTGTAAATATGTGGTGCAGTGGAAGCACAAAGTGGATTAATGGTAGACCGCCCAGATAACCCTAAGGACCGAATCTTGTCATGTCACCCGTGTAAAACAGTACAACCACAAGTCTGAAATACAACTTGGCTAAGTAGATTTATCGAAAACCAGGACTCATCTCGCTAGTAGGAGATAGAAGTGATTATGCAAGGGCAAGGGAAGGCCTAAAGGGACACCGAGTGGAGGGTGAAGTTTCCCAGTCGTGCTAGCGCAGAGGGGAGTGGAGCCCGTACGCTAGTAGCTGTGGGGAACATCCCGTGCAACATATGGGACCCACCGCAAGTGGGCAGTCTCCCATAGGGTGAGATGACGAAAGGGACTAGATACTTTGAAAAGTCACTGTGATGGTCTGCTCAACCACATGACTAAGGAATCGTGTGGGGCAACGGGTTGATCGTCTCTTGTGGTGAAAGTGTACAAACTCTGCAGAGTCTAAAACTATTCGAATAGCCGTGCCCACGGTCAAGGGCGGACATGGGAACTTAACCAGATATAGTTCTATTTCAAAATGCTTTATGATGGGTTGGAAAAGTGGAAGGGCGTGTAAGGCCACGGTTTGGAATTGTC
Source organism: Dendrocalamus sinicus (assembly GCA_036346575.1). NCBI lineage: Eukaryota > Viridiplantae > Streptophyta > Magnoliopsida > Poales > Poaceae > Dendrocalamus > Dendrocalamus sinicus. The sequence continues at coordinate 38,289,195 of CM070641.1, read as the reverse complement.
CGGTGTCGCCCCGATGGTAAGTTAAGCGGTTATAACGCTGAAGAATTGCTATATGGTGCAGATGCCATGTAACGGTGGATGGAATCTGAATCACTATTAATATTGCATGTAATCACAACATATACTCGTGTTCAAAATGCTAGGTCTTAAGAATTTTTATATAATTGTATTCAAAAGCACTCTTTGCAAAACAAAATAAACCTAAGCCATCCTTTGGTTAGCCATACATGTTACATATTGCATTCTGTGTGTTGATTCGCTGAGCACGGGGTCGGAGTGCTCACGCTCGCTTTGCGGCAAAAATCCAGAAACAGGAACGCAAGACCAATACGCCTACGAGGAAGCTCCCGCTACGGAGGAGAAGAATGACGAAGGAAACTAAGGCGTAGGCTTCGTTGATTAGACATGGACAAGTGGACTTCCGGCGTTGTGTGCACATATGTTACTAGTTAGCTGGTGACATATAATGCACACAGTACCTTCTAGTCGCTTGCCTGTGGATTTGGGTTTGCTTTTGCTATGATTCCGCTGTGCGTGTTTGTAATAAAGACAATTGGCCTAATCGGCCCCTTTTGTAAACTCTATCACCCGACGTGGTGTATTTCAATTTATGTAATATAATGGTTGATTATGCGATGTATGAAATGATTCAGCAATGTACCTGTGTGCACTAACTACTGATCCAGGGATTAGTGCAGTGAAACACAGTAAGATTCGGATTGAAAAATCTGGGTCTGACAAAAGCTACCCAAGCAACCCCGAAGCCCCAACCGTCTTCCCCATCGCCGGAACCCCCAAAGGCAAACCTCAACTCATTGTCACCTCTCTGGTCCAAAGCTTTCCAATTAACTTCGCAAGCAGGTTCCTCTTACTCCCCAAAACAACCCTGAACCACCAATTTAGCTTCCCGAGCTCCTCTCTTCTCCGACGCCGAAACCCACCGCACGGCCGAGCTACCTCTCCGTTGCCAGCCTAGCTCCGGTCTCATCAGCCCAAGCCATCACTACCACAAGACCCCCAATCCCCACTGATGCCCAAACACCGGCCCAATCACCCAAAGAAGCCCATATTCAACCGCTAGGCACAAATCGGCCACGGAGGAGAAAGCCTCGCCGCCGACGAACGCCGCCTCCCTTATCCTTGCCGACCCCAGAAATAGACTCCACATCGCTAGCAACCCGACCATAGGCCCAGAAGCCGTCACAAAATACCCTAACCCTCGACTGCTTTAGCACCTCCAGCCGCTCCCATGTTTCGGCTCTGACCTCCGACCACCTAAGTACTCAATGGATCTTCTGAGTACGCATAGTAAAAACCCGCGATGACCATTACCCGACCCGTTACTATTCACCCAGAACCCGAAAACACAAAATATACCCATTTTGATATTCCTCGTCCGAAATATCGCCACCGCCGCTGATATTTGCTGCTGCCAACCTTCCTGCGCCTTCTCGCGCTCGCTCGTTGCTTCCAGCACCGCACCTCATGTCAGGGACCGTACGCCCCCATTAAGAGCTCTGCACACGTGCCAGGCCATACCAGCCTCGATCGTCGGCGCCGCGCCCTGTTTTTCTCACTCGGCCCCGCTGCTCTCTCTCGACCGACCAGACTCCGTCAGCACCTTTTGACCACCGCTCTGAGTAGCCCAAGGCAGCCATGATCACCTGCTTTGCCAGCCGGTCGTTGAGGAGAAAGCCTCGCCGCCCGCGAATGCCGCCTCCCTTATCCTTGCCGACCCCAGAAATAGAGACTCCACATCGCTAGCAACCCGACCATAGCCCCAGAAGCCGTTGCAAAACACCCTAACCCCGACTGCTTCAGCACCTCCAGCCGCTCCCCTGTTTCGGCTCTGACCACCGCTTGGAGGCTTCAACCACGTTGTGTGGTCGAAAGGGGCTTCGACCGCGTTGTCGCAAGCCCTGCGCTCATACGCCGTCCGATGTCCCTAAGCCACTCGTACACCGTTAGATATCTTTAAAGCCGCGTCTAACGGTGTCCGAGTGGCTTAGGGACATCGGACGGCCCGAGCGCAGGGCTTGCGACAACGCGGTCAAAGCCCCTTTCGACCACACAACGTGGTTGAAGCCTCCAGCGTGGTCGAGCCAAACAGGAGCGCCGGAGGTGCTGGCGCCGGGTTAGGTGTTTTGCAACGCTTCGGGCTATGGTCGGGTTGCTAACGGCGGAGTCTCTATTTCTGGGGTCAGCAAGGATAAGGGAGGTGGCGTTCGCCGGCGGCGAGGCTTTCTCCTCCATGACCGGCTGGCAAAGCAGGTGATCATGGCTGCCTTGGGCTACTCAGAGCGACGGTCAAAAGGTGCTGACGGAGTCTGGTTGGCCGAGAGAGAGCAGCGGGGCCGAGTGAGAAAATGCAGGCGCGCGCCGCGATCGAGGCTGGTATGGCCTGGCACGGGTGTAGAGCTCTTAATGGGGCGACGTCCTCGACATGAGGTGCGGTGCTCGAAGCAACGAGCGGGCACGAGAAGGCGCAGGAAGGTTGGCAGCAGCAAATATCAGCGGCGGCGGCGATATTTCGGACGAGGAATAGTGACCGCACATTTCTCCTCCGTTCAAGCATGTCTGAGGTGGATTAGTGGTGGCTTTAGGTTGAGATTCGTGCAGAACAGGCTAAGGATCAAAGAAATCAACTTTGAAATGCAAATTCAGATATTTTGCAAAAATCGGTTTCATTTTAGAGAGGTCTGAGGGAGGCGTCGTCGGGGTTGGAGGCGCCGCCGGCGGATTCGTTCATGAGGCGCTTGATCCGCTCCGCCACGGACGGGGACACGCGAGATTCCACTATTGCTCCATCGCAATTCCACCGCAGGGAATCGAACTCTCTCTAAGATTCCAACACAGGCGAGTGTTCGTAGGATGACAGAGCGGCCAATTTATGGCCTCTTTGGATTTTTCTTTCTTTTCCCCCCTTCTTTGTACTTGTCCCTGGCCTGGAGAGTTCCCCTTGTCCACTTTTATAATAAGGAAAGGAGGAGACTATGAAGTAAAATTCGAAACGGAAGAAAAATATGAGCAAAATACACTATGAAGTATGCTATCTCAGTAAGTTTCACAAAAAGTTTCATGTTTGTTTGTGCTCATTTGCTACATCTAAAAAATTCTACGAACAATACGCAAATAAATTTTCTAATTATGTAATTAACGAGCTAATCGCACAGGCTAAGCCACCGGGCTCTAGGTCTATGGCCACATGGTGGGAAGGCGGCAGGCACCTACTGCCGGTGGCCGAACTCCGCTGACCACGTATCAGCTCCACGGCGCTGCAGCACAGCCATCAGACATCAAAAGTGACATTTTTGCAAATTTCACGCGCGTACTGATATTTTGTAAATATGGACCCTAAAAATGCTACATGTGCCAAAAAAAAAAACTCCGCTATTCAAGAGGGTCCATGCTAACAAACCAGGAATATTTTTCACTTTTTATAGCAGATCAACTTAAAACCACCAGACAAAATGGAACAAATCATGGGTTCAACATGCCAACTGGAAGCAACAACATTGTATTACTCGTATAAAGCAGTTGGTTAAGTCACCAATAAATCCACCAAGATCACACACCAAGATGTTTAGCCCATTGCCCATTAGATACACTAGCAACAAAAGCGCGATGTCATACCGCGCTAGCTATCATGTGGGCTGAAATAAAAGAGACAATAATTTATGGGGCTTTGCTAAAACAATCAAGGGCACATACGTAATTCTCAAAAAGTGAAGGTTTTTTGCGAGAATCGAGGACCTAGATGTAATAACAGAGAAATCGTGGGGCTTTGTCTAGCAAAAGGGGTTTTCTGAAAATTTTGAGAATCTCTACATAATTTCACAAAATCGCTAACGTGATAGGAACCTTTCTATAAAATCAAGGACCCATATGCGTTTTCAAAAACCCTGAAAGCTTTTTGGTAAAACTGCTGATGTGGATGGCTTAACCAGGGCGAATCCTATAAGTTTAATATATGGGAATGGAAATGGGAATGCACTAGTATTGCAAAGGGAGAGGGAAATAGCAGCACGTGTTTGGTCAGTAGTTTGGTCAAAGCTGCTCACCCTGGTTCCAGTACATATATCAAAATCTATCGACATAGAAATGCTTAACAAGTCAGTATGATGCATGTAACTTCCAAGATGTCTTGTACAACAAAAAAAGAACAGAAGTATGCAGTAATTCTACATAAATCAAATTAATTCTATCTTGCTCTTAGGTAAGATGGGTGCCACGTTAGGTGAAATGAGATGACGATTTTCAAAAATTGAAGGGCGTGGTTGAAATATCGTGATCGAAACGATGTGGTCGATCAACGTGATCAAACCAACGTAGTCGAAATATCGTGGTCGAAACAACGTGGTCAACCAAATGATCGAAATAGCGTTCAGCACAACGTGATCGAATAAACGTGGTCAAAACATCGTGGTTAACCAACGTGGTCGAAACATGGTTGAAAAAACATGGTCGACCAATGTGGTTGATCAAAGTGATCAAAACATCATAGTCAGCCAATGTAATTGAAACATCATAGTCGTAACAACGTGGTCTAAACATCATAATCGAAACAACGTGGCCGAAACGTCGTGATCAAAACAAGGTGGTTGAAACAACATGGTCAGTAAAACATGGTCGATCAAGGTGATCAAAACATTATGGTCGACCAACGTGATCGTAATATGGTAGTCAAAACGACGTGATCGAAATAAGGTGGCCAACTAACCTGGTCGAAACATCGTGATTGAAACGATGTGGTCGACACAACATGGTCAAAACATTGTGCTCATAATGTGATTAGTCCAACGTGGTCGAGCCAACACGATCAAAATATCATGGTTGAAACGTGGTCAAAACAACACGATCGCCACAACATAGTCGAAACATCGTGGTCGACACAATATGGTTGATATCGTGGTCGTAACAAGTAGTGGCAAAGCTAAGAACAAAATGGAGGGTGGGCTAAGGCGCTAAGCTAGATTATCATAAACACAATATTTTACTCTTATTCAATTCAAATTCATTCATGAATACAAGATAAACAAAGCCAAAAAGAGATAAATACAAAGAAAGTACCTCAGTAATAGAAAACGCATCCCAAAAAATATATACATATGTTTTCGCTGAGTAGAGATTAATCATCTACATATCAAAAATAGTAAAATTAGTGATACAATAACTAATTATAAATGGTCATGAACATTCAAGAAAAACATAACATATCATGCACATATGGAGATCCTCAAGAAAAGCTTGATAACGCTTCTTACTACTGTAACTGAGCATCAAAGGGATTACAGACTCCCAGGGGAGACTTGTGGAGATCGTGCAATTATCTCCTTTGTGCATTGGAATATCTGGACCCAGTGTTATTTTGCCATCAAACCAGAGATATGGCCGAGAGGAATTACGTAGCCACTCAACCCATTGATATACCACTTCCAGCCCTAGAAGCTCTCTACCCAAACGGTGTCAAGCATCCCACAAAGTTGAGAAACATTAGGCCCATCCATCCAATAGTGACTGTAAAATACGGGGGCTCTTTGCTAGGATAGGACTCATCCAACACTCCTAACTCCAAGCCTCTCCAAGACTTCCCCAACTAGCCGGTGCCATCCGCAAGTCTCCAAGACTGAAGACACCAACAGTCCAACCAATTCCTCATCCCAGTACCCACTCGCCCACTCCGACACTCCCCAGCAGCAGCTTCCCTCCGCGGCTCAGGCGATTAGAGCAACTCTAGCAGTAACCCCTAAAACAGAGCCCCTACTTTTCATTTGAGGGCTCCCCTACTTTTGAGGGCTCTGTTTTCTTGGCTTTACTCCAGCAGGAGCCCTCAAAATAGGGCCCCTACTTCTCAATTCCCTCTATTTCCTCACACACTATATGCATATGTATTTGAGAACATCACATTATATAATAATTTATTTAAACTATAACTCTAAAGCACTATACTTAAAATTATGAATGAAAATACGAATATTCAAATTTAAATTCGAAGACAAATTTGGTCCGAATTTAATGATAGTCGATCACAGCATAGTTCATAACATCTCTGCAAATCAAATGACATAATCATCAAACATAAAGTCCCACAAAACAAGTAAACAACTAACTTGCGCCATGTCGCGCCCACAAATGCTCCACAAGATCGTTTCTGAGTTTCTCATGTCCTCTTTATCTTCAATCTCATTGTGTATCCCGAGAAACTCGGACAACACATTTGGATTACGGCGTTGGTATTCCTCCTGCCTCAACTCCTCACCCCCCATCTTGATCATAGTCATATCCCCCAACATCGTCGTCATCTCTCTCGTTCTCAATTATCATATTATGCATGATCACACATGCTGTCAATATGTACCATAGCATATCCTTGCCCCAAAATCTTGCAGGACCCCTAATCATGGCAAAGCGTGAGTGCAAAACACCAAATGCTCTCTCAACATCCTTCCTAATCGCTTCTTGAGCTTGTGTGAAGTGAGACTTCTTGTTACCTTGTGGGTTTCTGTAGCTCTTCACAAATGTAGCCCAAGAAGGATAGATCCCATCTGCCAAATAATAACCCATGGTGTACTTGTTGCCATTCACTGTATACTCAATTGGAGGTGAAGTTCCAGAAGTTAGCCGCTGAAAAAGGGGAGACCTTCGAAGAACATTGATATCATTTAGTGATCCCGTAATCCAAAAATGAATGCCAAATCCACAAATCCTCCAAGCAAGCGCTTCAAGGATCATAGTTGGACCATCCATATGTCCCAAGTACATACCTTTCCATGCAGTCGGGCAATTCTTCCACCTCCAATGCATACAGTCAATGCATCCAAGCATACCTGGCCAACCCCTATTGTTGTTTATCTCCAGTAACCTTGCAGTGTCCTCAACGGTGGGTGGCCTCAAGTATTGCTCACCAAAACCTCAACCATCGCTCGAACAAAGTGCTTGAAGGCCTCAATCATAGTGCTCTCGGCGATTCTCACAACCTCATCCATGGAATCTGCAGGAACATCATACGCTAACATCCTAAAAGCTCCAACCACTTTTCAAGGGAAGTGGCTCCAAACAACCCTATCGCATTTGGCCTTTGCTGAAATAGTCATCATGTGCCTCGACTCCTTGAACAATTCTAAAAACAATGGTTTAGACATTCGAATCTTCTCCTAAAAATTTGTCATTGTAAATTGGAGGATCTCGCAAAGTAATATGCAACAATGTGCAAGTTACCAAAGATGCATGTCTCTTGGCACCACTTGACGACGGGCATTGAACCACGTCGAAGCTTCTTATGATTCCTTTCTTGACATCGCAATAATTAGCATGGCCGCAACCAAATCATCGTCATCCGATTCTTCTTCCTCCCACCATTGATCAAGCAAATCGTTTTCATCATCGGTAAACACCATCTGCAGTATCATTGTCAAATATTAATTTATAATGCAACATAGACAAGTACTGATGCAGTCATATCTCAAGCGAGCACAATCCACTTTAAAACTTTCATGTCAAATCATAATTCATCTCAGCAAATCAAAAGAAACATAGTCATAATGCAACATAGTGCACACCAAAATAAAACATGCATATCACATTGAAACATAGTCCTAAACCAAAATAAAACATGCGAGTCACAATGAAACATCTATCAAATTCGTCTCGCCACCGTGCCCTCCACTAGCATCGTGTCCTTCATTGCTACCACCAAAAGCACCGTTGAAGGCCGCCATCTTTTCAGCTGCAATTTGAGCCCTCATTGCTATCACATATGTCTTCAGGCGAGCTCCAATGTGTTGAGGTCACAAAACATAATCTTCTTCTTACTCCCATATCATCTTTTTCTCCTCATTTGCAACCTTGCGCTCTTCAAGTGATACCTTGCGCTCTTCAATTGATACCTTGCGCTCCTGCATCATCTTGTTCTCCCGCCACCTATCCTCTCTAATTTTCTCTTTCTCTATAAGCAATTTCTCAAGCAACCCTGCATAATTCATTTGTTCCCCTCCTTTCTTCAACTTCTCCTTTGCTTGCTTCCTCCCCATAGGCCGTTTACCATTAGGCATGGAAGAGTCAGGGGTTTGGCTCTTTCTACTCTCATCTTCTTCTACATCAAACACATCTATTGATGTTGGTGGTGAATTGCTTGCCCTAGGCCTTTTGTTGTTGATTGGGGGCATGAACTTCTCGCAATGCCTAATCTTCAACCAACAATGTGAAGGAACGCGCGTAGGCTACGATAGCAGAAAATAAAAAAAATTTCTACCGCGCACACCAGGACATCATGCTAAGAAGGGATCATAGATCGTTACCACTAGACGCGCAGCGCAGCGGAAGAAGAGTTGGAGAAGCCGATCCAACCACGCGCGTCGAGGTAGTAGTGGAAGTAGCCGATCGTCCCGAACAGATCGTCTCCTCCACGCGATCAACCACACCACGAGCAGATCCAATCGTAGTTTGTTGATGCCGATCAACGCCGCAACGAGCAGCGCCTCCACCGGTATCCACACGCCCGGCTGGAACTCCGATCGCGAGTGTACCAAAGACTCGCGAGCGGCTAGGGTTTGGCTCGGGAGGTGGCGGCTAGGGTTTTGTTCGGGAGGAACATATGCGTGTATCCTCGGCCCCGCCTCCAAATATATAGACCTCCTCACTTGGGCCTCGTGGACCGAGGCCCAATAGGAGTCTATCCGGATCTCTATCCGAATTGAGCCCACATCCGAATCACATTCGAATTAGTGTTCCAACCCATTAAGTGTGCGACCAGAGGTTCACGTATACTTGGTCGCGACCGGAAACACCTTCCGGTCACCCTGTTAATAGCGGCCTCTAGCAAGACATATTAACCCCAAAGTATACGTAAAGATCATATCATTTGAACTCGTAATGTTCTCATGTACGAATCCCTTTGCCTCACGATATAGATTAAGCTCAAGGCGAGACTGTGTCATCCTCTTAATAGCTCAATCACTCTCTCGATTCCGTGATGGATTATAAACTTGTGATTGACTCCTCAATCACATTGGCATGGCCATGCACTTTCATAATCCATTACATCGAGGGCCGAGATATCTCTCCCATAAGGAGGGGCAAATTCTATCTTGATCATTCACATCCCACTACATGTTTCACAAAGAAACCCGAAGACTACTTTTATGACTACCCGAGCCACGGAGTAGTGGTTAGTAGTCCCAAAATAGGCTACTACGCATGTTGGGAACCATGATGATCTCAAGTCTAAGGATTCTACATAAACACTACTTGAGACCAACTAATGACACATGGAATCTCTGCAGTGTCTCATGGCGGGTCTATCCAACATATGTTCACTAACACATGTCCATATTATTGATTTGGTATCACCATACCATGATCCATGAGACATGATCATCAATCAATACATATGCTGATCTTTGAATCATATTTGTTCCTCATATGATATATGATCAGGGATCATTTAGAAATAGCAACATTAAGCATTAAGAGTCTCATGAATAAGTCACATACTCATTGATCAATAATGATAATGTCTATTTCAAGGAACAAAGTAATGCATCATAAACATAGTATGTGATATATTCAACATCTCCATGTTGCCTCTAGGGCATATCACCAACACAATGGAGGAAAGGAAACCCTTTCTTCTTTGGATCATTGTTTGCATATGCATTTTGAGCTTCTAGCAACTGAAATTGAAGACATGTGTCAGTACAAATTCTTAATGAAATGATGCAACATCTTAATAAAAACAATCCTTACATGTTCCTGGTAGGGCACTCCACTAGGATGGCGGCGCTCAACCTCCTCAAATAATCCTTGAAACTTCTGACATTCCCTGTGAATTATCGCCCACCTATGCTCTAGAGAATTTGCATTCCTATCAGATACAAATTTTTTGTTGGCATGAAAGTTATCATAAATTCGCTTCCAATACGCTTTGCTAGGTTGCTCATTTCCAGTAATAGGATCCAAACTTATGTTCTCCCATGATTCACATAATTGGAGATCTTCCTCCTGAGAGTAGTTGGCAGCACGGACTTGTTTCCTCTTTGGTGCACTAGGTTGACTAGGCTCGGTACCAATGGGTAAAATTGCAATGTCATCAATGTCAATGTCGTCGGACATCATCTGTGACCAATTACCTCCCTGCGACATATCCCAAACTGTGCAAAAAAACAGCACATATAACGTACAGTACAGTACAGTCATCATGACAATAAGATAACGCGTGAAAAGTATCGTGGCTAGCACAAGCATATTCATTAAATCTGCACTCAAACCCTTCATGAACCCTGCTACTGGACTGACACATTTTCCTAGAGTACAGTGGACTGGACCAACAGAAAATCAGTAGTGGAACTCATCTATATGCTAAAGCTGTGACTAAAGGTCCTAAGTTAGAGTTACCTTTATTTACTGGTGATGAACCCCTGGTATGGATAGACCAGTGTCAATTTTTTAGATGATTGGCACCCCAAGAGAACAATGGGTTAACATTGCTACTGGCCATTTCTATGGCAGGGCAAGCACTTGGTTTATAGGAATTGGTATTCCCTGGCAAATACTAAACTAGCAACAGTTGTGTGCTCTAACCAGTGACAGATTCTCTGAAGCTAGCGCACATGAAGCTATAGAGAAGTTACAGACTATCAAACATCTTGGCACTATAAGTAAGTACATTGATTACTTTGAGAAATGTGTGGAACTAGTAAGAAGGGATCATTCATACCTCCAAGAATCATATCTATTGAGTTGTTTCATTGGAGGACTCCAAGACGAGATCAAACATGTTGTGTGCAGCCACCAACCAAAGGGACTGTTGGAAGCTTATTAGTATGCTAAACTAGAAGAGAAGTCTGCCATAGCAAGGAAATCAGGCTATTCAGGAGGTCCTAGTAAACCAAGACCAACTCTTAATACTAGCTTAAGCATATCACAGAAAGGACCTAACACTAAAAATGGGTATCAGGTCAAGAAAAACCTAACAAAAGAGAACAAGAAAACTTGTTGGAACTGTAAACAACTATGGGTTCTTGGCCATAACTTAACGTGTAACGCGATCACCAGCTTGTCATAGACCACCTTTTCACTTAAAGTCACAACCATACATCATTCATTATTGCAGGATGCAAATATTGCATGATTACTTTGGAGAGCACTACAAGCATGTGAATTTTTATATCATGTGTACTTGCTGTTGTGATGGTGGATCATATCTAATTTAGTTAATCAAGCATGTGAACTTTGTAGCAAAACAACCTATTTTGTACACATCTCATTTTTCAAGCTTCTTCATTTCAGGTTAGATCTACTGAAAGATACAAAGTTGGGCTACACCACTTGGGCTGTAGCAGAAGTTTCGTTTATCTTTTCAACTAACTACACCACTTGGGCTGTGCATTATATTATCCAGAATATGCATATATACCAATACAGCTTTTCAACATGGAAGGCAATAGCTAGGCCATAGCATATCTTTGATTCAGCTCCAGCCAGTGAGAATTCTGATACCACACCCATCAAACATTTTGACAAAAAAAAGTAGAATGGCCCTTTTAACTGCAACCGAGCTGCTTTTCAATGACCACATGACAATATAATTCTGATAGCACACCCAGCTCAGGAATTCCGAATTCCACACCCAATGACCACATGACAATATAATTAGCCAGAAATTGACAATACAATCAATCCAAATATGGGTCAGGGCACGGTCGTCCAGCTCAGAGTCTCCCAATCCATCGCGGAACCAAGCACCCAGACCAGCCTCAAAAGTTCATCACGACGCGATCCACCACCCGGCCATCAATCGATCGAGAGAAGGATCACGCACTGCGGCCCTAGGTCGTGGCGCAGACAAGCTCATCGCCGCCTGGGTGCATCTGCGATCTTTGCGCGCGCGTCGCCGCCCTCTCCCGAGCACGCCCTTGCTCGCAACCCCGAACCCCAGTCGGTGAACCAATCTCAAACACCACGGATCGCGCGAGTGGAGTGGAGCGGATTGGATTGGGCTCCGCACCGGGGTTCGGAGGAGAGGAGCGATCCTTGGGGTTGAAGCCGAGGACCTCGGCGGTGGGCCGGGACGAGGCCCGTCCGCACGCCGCGAGGACGCGGGTGGCCTTCTCCTCCCGGCTGGATCCACGCCGCGACGCCACCTTCCGCCGCCGCGTCGCGCGCGGGAGAGAAGCGCGCGCGGGCGAGAAGGAAGTCGCGCGCGGAGGCGCTGAGGGCGGCCGCGGGCATCGCTTGCGGGCGGGTGCGGGCGGGCTGCGGGCGCGCGAGGGGAAGCGCGCGCGCGCGGGCGGGGAGGGAGGCGGGAGGGGAACGGTGGCGCGCAAAGCGGGAAAGACGCGGCGGGAAAGAGGCGCGCGAGGAGGGGAACAGGCGGCGCGCGAGGGAGGGGAAAGACGCGAGCGGGGAAAGGCGTGCGCGAGGAGGGAACAGGCGGTGCGCGAGGGAGGGGAAAGAGGCAGCGGCGCGTAGAAAACTGCTCCAACTGTGATTTGGGGGCTTGGTCTAGAGCCCCCAGGAATGAGGGCTGAGGGGGGATTTAAGGGGCCCCTCAAATTTGAGGGCTCTAGTAAGGGCTCTGCTGGAGCTCTATTTTTATCTCAAACCCCTAAATTTGGTTTTGGGGGCTCAAGTAGGGGCCCTGCTGGAGTTGTTCTTAGCCTCCTCTTTGCTCTTGCTAGCCTTGGGATCTGCTCGGCTGCCGCCCGCCTAGACTCCTGGTTCCCGATCTGCTCGACGCCTCGTCTGTCGGTGCGGCACCGCCAGGATCTGCTCGACACTACGTAGGATGCCACAAAGCGCCGCCAGATCTACTCGCCAGGCATTGCGCACCACGCCGCCAACCGCCAATGCCGCCTGGTGTCGATTGCTGAGGTGCGTTAGTGCGTGTGCAGCCCCTCTTGGCTCTCCCATGCGCGTGCGTCTATGGATGTGGTCTCTGATCTGTGACTGTGCGTGGAGCGTGGTGGCTGCGATGCGGACTGCCCTACCTGGGGTGGATGAACCAATGAAGAGTGATACCCTACTTGCGCCGACCCAACTTCGGGGTGGGGGGTTTGGAGTGGGCCGGAGGGTGGGCTGAAGCCTAACAAAACCCACCTGGTGGCTCCACCCTGGTAACAACGTGGTCAACCAACATGGTCGAGCCTAATATCATGGTCGAGACATGGACAACCAACGTGGTGGAAACATCATGGTCGACTAATATGCTCAAACCAACCTGGTCAAAACATTGTGATCAACCAACGTGGTTGACTGGTGTGGTTGAGTCACCGTGGTCGAAACATCGTGGTCGAAAACTCGTGGTTGAACCATGGTCATTAAAACGTGGTCAACTAACGTGGAAATATCATTGTCCAAACGTGGTCGAAACAATGTGATGGAACGAACATGGTCGAACATAGCGTGGTCAAAATATGATAGTTGAATGAACGTGGTCAAAATATCTGTGTCAAAATGTGATGGTCGAACAAACATAATCAAACCAGTGATTGAAAAGTGGTCGAGCCCACGTGATCGAAACAACGCGATTGACGAATGCGATGGAAATATCATCGTCGAAACATCATGATTGACCAACATGCTTGAAACATCGTGGTCGACCGACGTGGTTGAAACTACGTCGAAGACCAACGTGGTTGAAACATCGTAGTCGACCAACGTGATCGTAACATGGTGATCGAAACAATGTGGTCGATACAATGTGGTTGAAACATCGTGCTCGGTTCAACGTCGTCGACGCAACGTGGTGGAAACATTGTGTTTGACCAAAGTAGAGGACCAATGTGGTCGAAACATGAAACATCGTTATCGAAACATCGTGTTTAACCAAAGTAGAGGATCAATGTGGTCGAAACATGAAACAGCGTGGTCGACCAAGGTAGTCGAAACATCGCTGTTGACACATCATATTTGACCAACATGCTTGAAAAGATGAGATCAATTCAGGTGGTCGAAACATCATGGCCGACCAACATGCTCAAACCAATGTGGTCGAAACATGGTCGAGCCCACATGGTCAAAACATGGTCGAAACATCATGGGCGAAACATCTTGAACTTGATCGAAATAACGTGAACGAAACAACGTGGTCAAAACACCATGGTCGAAATAACATGGAGACAACGTGGTTGAAGCAACGTGACCAAAATAACATGATCCGCACACCGTGGTCGAAACAACATGATTGAAATAACGTGATCAAGACACCGTGATCGAAATAACATGGTCAAAATAACGTGGTCGACACAACGCGGTAGGACAAAAGTGATCGAACCATCATGGGTGGCACAACGTGGTCGAACCATCGTGGGCGAAACATCATGGGTGACACATTGTGGTCGGGAGCTATCGTGGTTGGACGAACGAGGTCAAACTAATGTAGTCACAATGTTGGACAAACGTGGACGACACAACATGGTCAACCAACGTGCTCGAAACATCGTAATTGACCAATATAAGGGACCAACGTGGTCAAGCCAAACATCGTGATCGAGATAACGTGGACAACCAACGTGGTGGAAACATCGTAGTCATTAAACTTGGATGAAACATCATAGTCAAAAAACGTGGTCAAAATAGCGTGGGCGAGCCAATGTAGTCGAGACAATGTGGTCGGACGAATGTGGTCGAGAGAACGTGATCGAAACATCATGGTCGAGACGTGATCAACACAACATGGTCAGCACATCTGTGTTCAAGATAACATGGTCGACACATCGTAGTCGACATATGGTTAGACGAACATGGTCGAAACCTGGCCGAAATGCATAGACGAGCCAACGTGGTCGAGACATTATGATCGAGACAATATGGTCAAGACACCATGGTCAAGACAACGTGGGCGGGACACCGTGGTCGAGACAACGTGGTCGGCACACCGTGGTCAGGACAACGTGGTCGGCACACTGTTGTCGAGACAATGTCGTCTGCACATCATGGTTGAGACGTCAGGTCGAACAAACGTGATCCAAAAACGTAGCCAGGTCGAATGAACGTGGTCGGCGAAACGTCATGGGCGGCACAGTGTGGGCGAACTGCATGGTCGAACCGGCGTGGGCAAGCTGACGTGGTCGGACCAGCGTGGTGAATACGCCATATAGAACTTCAGTGATAAATAATTACTTTCAATTAAATGACGTACCTACAAGAGAAGTACTGCATAAGTAAAGATTTGAAAGTATAAAGAATGAATAAAACTATGGATAATAGTAGAAGTATGATTTGGGCAATATTGTCTAAAGATAATAATAAACAATGCGTAAACAAAAGGGGTTACAATAGGAAGGTTGCATATCATATAAGCATAATACAGAAGATAAAAACAAACAATGCGTAAACAAAATGAGTCATGCGTAAACAAAATGAGTCATAATAGGGATGTTGCGTATCATATAAGCAAAATACAGAAGGGAAAGCATATATTAAATACACTAGTAAGCACATACATATTTAGTATGATACAGGGTTCGAAGAAAGCTATGATTACTATGGTTGAGGCTGTGGTTGGAACCGTGGTTGAGGTGCGGTGGTCAAAAGCAGGAGAAATGGAATCACCAATGGAGAGGAACACACGACCGAACAAATGGACCGAGAACACAAATAAAGAACCCAACAAAAAAAACAAGAACCAACAAAAAAACAAGAACTTATAAACAGAAAGTAGTACCTCACATGAAAGCAACCAGCGTGATAGATCAAGACGTGCACGAGAAGCGCGCTGTGGTCGAGGCGCCATGGTCAAAAGCAAGAGAAATGAAATTGCGGACAGAGAGGAACCCACGACCGAATAAACGGGTTGAGAACACAAATGAAGTACCCAACCAAAAAAGCAAGAACCCAACTAAGAAAGCAATAACTTACAAATAGAAAGCAACCAGCGCGATTGATCAAGACGTGCACGAGAAGCGCACTAGATGGGCGCACGCACGACTCAAAGAAATAATATAAGCCGGAGGCAGTGAAACCACGACCAAGACCGAAATCGCAAACAAGTCGAGGAGTGCGCAAACCAACGCCAAAGCAGAAACCCAAGAGACACACGGAAGGGAAACTACAGGAGAAAAATCTTGTATAGACACAGCAACGAAATCCGATCTGACGACCGAAACTGAACACACGCCAACTGAGCTAAGCAATGCAACTTAGCCAACAATGCGGCAAATGGATTCCTCTAGAAGAAAGACAACAGCAAGGCAGCAGATGGGAGCGCTAGGATGCGAAGATTCACAAGAACACACTTAGCTGACCCAAAGGTCATGCATCCGCGATTCGCCCGATCGGACGGCCGACGCAGCAACGATGTAAAGAAGGGTTTTTCTGCAAAAAAAAAAAGCAAGGGCGCATGTGGAAGGAATATTAAAAATAAGAACATTTTCGTAATTGCAGGAAAGCAGAGGACTTTTTCGCAAGATCGGTGCTGTGGCGTGCAGGAGGCCGGAAATCCCCAGTTTTAATATAGAGAATATAAGAGAACATCCAAGGACAACCTAAATCAAACAAGCACTGACCCTTCAAGGGCTGTTATATAAAGCAGTACAAACTCCCGCACGATTCGCAAGAAATCATGATAACCTTCATGACCCTCTATTCGACAAGGTCGTCGTCTTCATCAGGGAGAGGCTGTGCTGCAGCAGCTACGAGCTCAGCTTCATGCCTATGGCAACGAAAAGGGCAATGTTAGACACGAAACACGACTAGGTTGTTACAGAACAAAAATTAACTTCGCTGCATTTCAAGATGCCAGGAGTGAGTGAAAGAACGAAGCACCCACTGTTGCTGCATGGCCATATCAATCTGCACCTCTGGAGGCTTCAAAGCAACAGCCTCAACAAAGTGAAGGTTTGGATCCCTAAAAGTATAAATACCAGTAACAAGTTAAGGCAACTGAACCTTATTGCATAGGGTATTGGTTAAGCCAACAAAAATACAAATATACTCTTGCAAGGTAGAGGTGACGAAGTAATTACCCAGCCAGCTTCCTTGAAAGGTAGAGGAAGGGCTTCTCAAAGTTGTAATTGCTCTTGGCAGAAATTTCATAGTACTGCAAGTTCTTCTTTCTGTGGAAAGTGACTTGTTTAGCTTTCACTTGCCTGTTCTTCACATCAACCTTGTTACCACAGAGGACAATGGGAATGTTTTCACACACCCTGCAACAATCCACAATTGGATTTTTTGTTAGCCTCATAATCAGCATATAACCTTTTATCAAGACTATACTCTGGAAACAGACCTGCACAAGTCCCTGTGCCATGTAGGAACGTTCTTGTATGTCAGCCTTGAAGTTACATCAAACATAATGATGGCACACTGACCATGAATACTGCAGGACAGTTGAAATTTGAAGTATGTTAGACAAGTCCAAAGAGAGGCCAAGATAATTTCGAAGATGTCAGCAGACAACAATAGTAAAGGCATAAAGGCTAGAAAACGCCAGCAGAAAAAAAAATAGCCAATTGCTCTTAGTTATGTGAGCCTAAATTCAACACTGTCCAATAAATGGACTTAACAAGAAGAATCGATAACAGCATGCAAGTGTATATATAGAAATTTACAAACTAGAAAGCCATATCAGTTAATCATTAGATTTCCAGATTTGCAAGAGCAGGAGAACATAATAGGAAATGCACTATCGGATCTTTAGACTAAATTGAGGCTATCGATTCTAACTTCTTACTGTGTATGTCATAAAATTGGAAAAGTTCCGAAAGATAAAAACCTCAACATTTGCAAGCTGAAATTATGAGAACATATAAGATGCAAAACTTACTTAAACTAAGCAAAGAACAGAACACTGAGCATCACAGGATTTATATGCATGGGCATTATAAACATATATGAACCACCAACTGAAAAGGTATTTATCACTTACTAGTAGCCATCCCTGAGGCCACCAAACTTCTCTTGCCCAGCAGTGTCCCAGCAATAGAAGCGGATTTTGCCACAGTTGGTGGTAAAATCCAGCGGGTGAACTTCAACACCTATGGTGGCTGCAATGTAAAAGAAAGTAAAAATTTTGCTATGAGCAATTTGTATTTTTTAAAAAGGTGATGGCAGGAACAAGACACCAGCCATGTGATACTTACGTTCATATTTCTTCTCAAACTCGCCAGTGAGATGCCTTTTCACAAATGTGGTTTTACCTGCAGAAAACAGAAGGTAATAAGATCATGGAAACAATGATAGATAAAACTGAGACAGACGTACAAATACGCAGCATTTCATATAAGCACAGCAGGAAAAACGTCATCTCCATTAACAACTGAGAAGAAAAGGGGGCATCTAATACTACTGAAAAAGAATATGAAGTAGAGCTTCAATGCATTGTCTTAGCAATCTAGATTGTACCTAGATTTCTAAACCTCACATATATCACATAGAACTCTTAGTTAAAATGTCATCTGCACCGCAACACTAGTATAAGTTTGGGATTGTAAACCTTTTTCTCGAGATATGCCATCTTGAAAGCAACCAAACCTAGTGGCCACTTGAAAGCAACCAAAAAGTCCAAAACAGATCCGTGTCTAACAGTTATTAATACAAAGGGCTTGGTACTGATAAACAGAACCTTGTTTAAGTTCAATAGACCTTAGAAACTGAGATAAAAATGAACCAACTACAGTGTCATAGGCGCCAAGGCAAGAGAATATTAGCATCATCGCTCGATACTATAGGTCGTACCATGGATCTGAATCTAATTATCTAAACCATCAAATAGGCCAGCAACAACAATAAAAAAAATCCCTACAAGCGTTGCAGTTTCATGGATTCCCCGTCCCCAACATTGAACACCAAACGCTCACACAAGCTAAAAACCCTACGAAACATAAAGCCCCCTTTTTCTTAATCTCTAACCGGATTTAATCGCGACCTCCATGCGTGTCAACCACGAATCGCTATCCAGCCCATCAGATCTAGTAGAAACCACGCCGCTCAACACAACGGGCGCATAAAAAACCTCCTCGTGTCTCAGCACACAAAAATGAAAAACATATCACATAAAGAAAATATAGGGGTTGGAGGAATCACCAGTTCCACCGTCGCCAACGATGACCAACTTGAAGCTGGGGTACTCCACGGCCTGCTGATTCGACAATGCCTGAAACACGCACGCGAAGTTACAGATCAATCAGACGAACGCCCTCCACAATCTCTACGGGAAAACCAAACGAAATCCCCAGACTAATCGAATCCGATCGTGCGTGTTCACCATTTTCAGTCGTGCGCAAGACGGCGCGCTTCCAGGGAAGGAGGACAGAGACACCACCAAGACGTCTCTAGAGATTTCGAATTGGACTCGGGAGCGTTCGGAGGCGGAGGGATTTATAAAAGGAATTGCGTTCTTTTTCTTTTTCATTCAAATGTTTTGGGTTGGGGGATGGTTGCGGGGCGGGGTGGCTTCGGATGGACGCAGGAATCGCCGGCCGGTGGAATCCGGTCGGCGGGTGCGGATCGGGGTCCCGCTAGCTTTCCGCCCACGCGAGATTTCCGGCCGTCCGATCCGGTAAGGACCGTTTGGTTCCTTGCTTTCGTACACGCGCTCCCTTCAGACAGCACCACCTGGGTGGCTCGTAGATTGTTCGGTAACGCTCTTTCTAGAAGGAGGCTGCTTACGTGTCAGAATATTCCCGGGTTTTTTTGTCTCCAGGATGCAACATTTACGTCGGCACGGCGTGTGGTGAATATGGGTCAGTTTTTTTTCTTCGGCCTACTACTATTATGACTTATAATTTTTCATCCGTTCAAATAATATAGTATAAAGTAACATAAATTTATATAAGATTTTAGCCGATATAAATAAAACCGCTACAACATATATAATCAACTTTATTTTAAAAAGACACCCCGTTTAAAAATTAATTACTGTAAAAAAATCAAAAGGTATATTTTAGAAGCTAAAAAGAAGAAGCCCTGTAATCGTCATGACCTACGTGACATAGTTCTTATTCGTATTGGTTTCCACTTTTGGTTTCTATTTAGAAAAATAAAAACTAACACAAATACCTGACTTTTCGAAGCAGCTTCTCTACTCCTCTTAGTACCATCTCGCTTCAGGGATAAGACAAGAGTTATAAATATATCGCGCATTCTACTCCTCTTGCTCCTGTCACACGCACATATCCCTCACTTATTTCTTTTCTACCGACTTTTATGGTTTTTTTCCTCTTTCTTTTTTTTCTTACTCTTTTGCATTGTCCGTGACAATATAACGGTTTTATATATTTTTTTAATTTTTCTCATTTTTCTTAGAAAAACTAATAACCACTACCGTACAATATCTCCTAAAAGGTACAACCAAAAACTTAAATCAAAAGCTAATTAGAGCACCACCTCAAGCTCATTACCGCCTTAAATCACACTACACCATCTTCAACTCATTGTCCACCACATACCCGAAGACCCACCACAGGCGCTTCGCGTAGAGCAAGCATACTGTAAACTGCCCGCTGCCAAGAGGGCTGAGCATTGCCGAGGGTTGTTGTTGAGCGTCCTATCCATTTGTATTTGAATTCTGGTTCCGGTGTGCGTGTTTATTAAAATAAAATAGGTACACACATATATGAGTTGGTGGATAGCACGCAGGAGCGAAACCAAAACAAAAATAATCGTGATTCACTATTTCACCGTACATATAGGCATACGCTTTCTTTCATTTGGTTTCTGCTTTTGGCTTTTGACTTCTCCATATATATGTGTGCATATGTTTTTCTTCATATAGACTTGTATGCACACATTTAAGGTGAGCTCTCTTTCCATGTTTTGGAGTTTCATGAGTATTAATCCATGCTTTTTTTAATATGCATATTTAGGATCTTTGCTTTGACATACATTCTTGAGTATATATAGGTTGTGTAGTTCATATATACTCATGTGCAATCGGATTGTCATCTAACTTCTCTATTATATGTTAATGGTTAGATGATTAATGACAACCAAATAAGTAAGCTTTGTTTAAAGCTTATCTTAATGTATACAATTGTTATGTACAAGTTGTATACTCGCAAATCAATTATCTTTATCTCATTATTTGTTGAGATTGTCATTAATTATCAAAAAGGAAAGATTGTTGAATCTAGTCCCTCTATTATGTGTTAATGGTGAAGTTTGGTAATTGATGACAATTGTTTTGTGGACTAACATTTTTCATAAGTTGGATGAATAGATTAGGTTCCACAAATGATCATGACTTGGGATGACTTCAAGTGTTGAAGATCGTCAAGTCAAGAGTGATAAGAAGATAGCTTCATGCGTTGAAAGCTGTCAAGAAGAAGGAGGCTTCATGTGTTGACGGCCATTAAAAAGAAGATGCATCATGAGTTGATGCATGTACAAGATGATCATGAGTTGATCAAGTCAAGTGAAGACCATCATACGTTGATAGAGTTAATAAAAAGGATGCATCATGAGCTGATGCATATCAAGACGATAACTCAAAGCAAAGGTATGAGTAGCTAGGGCTAAAGATGTGTTTCTAGTCTTTTACCGGTCTTGGTGTTTAGTTGGAAGACTGGATTGCTAGTATAGGTTGCCGTACTATTAAAAGGGATCATGTCTAGTAGTTTGAGTCTCATCATGTGTTGATGGCTCAACCTCACCTCATCTAGCTCATCTTGTCATGAGGCTTGCATTTGCGAATGTGTTTTGCGAATGGTTAAATCTCGTGTGTTGAATTCTAGTAACATGCGACTATACTTTGCAAATATATTTTGCAAAAGGTTGAAGTCCATGTATCTACTCCTTGTGACATAATCTAAGTTTGCAAATGTATTTTGTAAAAGTTGGAGATCATGCATTATCCTTTGGCATGGTCTAAGATTGTTTGTTACTATTTCCTTTGACATTAAACCATGGTAGCGACTCTTTGGATGTCTTTTGATTTCTGCATTGATCTAATGTGTTTAAGATCATGCAAACAGATGGGTTGTGTAGCCCTCTGAATAAGCTTTCCATAGAGTCCAAGGTCACTCAATTCCGACATCGGAGTCAAAAGTTATAACCTGGAGGTCTGATCGGTGTTGATCTGAAGGTCAGACCGGCCTTGTAATGGAGGTCTGACCGGTGTTGATCTGGAGGTCAGACCGGCCTTGTAATGGCGGTCAGACCAGTGTGGACCCAGCGGTCAGACCGGCTTTGAGGTAGCGGTCTGACCGGCCCGCGGAACTTCTGTCCTTCGCGCGGAACCTTTTTTCTAGAGAATGACTCCGCTGATTTTTCTCAGAGCGATCTGACCGGTAAATGTTGCGGTCTGACCAGAAATGGCAGTCTAACCGATTTCTGTGTGGCGGTCTGACCGGTTTTCCAGCCCAACGGCTAATTTTTTGTGACCGTTGGGAGAGCGGAAGTACCGGCAGTTACACTGCCGGTACTTCCGGCCCTCGGCTGATTTCAGCCCTCTCGCTTCTCTAACGGCTAGTTTTTTAGGGAAGTGTATAAATACATCATCAAGGGCTGTTGGAAAAATGTTACTAGTGCTTGGCTTGTATTCCTTGAGCTAGAGTGAGGCTCTTCACTCAATTGTGCGTGTATTGCACTTTGTGAGAGAGGAGAGGTGATCTGGAGTACATGTGTTGCATCTAGAGAAAGACTTTGTGTCCGCATTGAGCTTGTGCATTCGTTGCATGTGGTGAGAGTCAAGTGAGGGATTTGACTTGTTACTCTTGGAGTTTGCTGACTCCTAGACGGCGTGGGCGGCGTCGTGCGAGGTGATCTTCTCAAAGAAGACTGTGAGAAGATCCAGCGAAGTTGTAAAGGTTAGAGCTCACCTACCCGAAGCGGGAAAGAGCTATCACTAGTGATTTGAGGTAGAAGGCTTAATTAGTGTAGCCGGTCCGATTTGTTCGGGCTTACCTCAACGTGGACTAGAGGAGACCGGCAAGTCTCCGAACACCACAGTAAAAAGTGATTGTGTCATTTGTGGTTTGTTTTCTTGTACTCTATTTACTTTCAAGCAATTTACATTCATAGACTCAATTTGATTGCTTGTAAACCTAAGATTGCAAACCTTGACCTAGAATAGTATTGTTGGTGCACTTAGGCGAATTCATTTGATTTAGGTGCTATTTGTGCTAAACCAATTCGTTTTAAGCTTTCGCATTGTATACTTGGTTTAGGCAAATAGACAAGGTCTTTAATCGTTAGTAATAATTTGAAGAGAATTTTTAGACTGCCTATTCAACCCCCTTCTAGTCGGTCTCATCGATCTTACAGATTTACAATGAAGTAGGTGGCTATTCCAATTTCAAAAAACCCTAATTGAAACCGTAATTTTGAACCCTACAATTTGACAAAATTACAACCAACAATCATCACATTCAAAACATAACTCATGAATTCAGTCTATTTACTTAAAGAAATCGAAAGAATCGAGAGAAATTTAGCAGTACGCTATGCCGGTCTAGAACTCAATCTATGTCGGCAAGTGCTTAGTTGACAAGACGGGTGATAAGCCTAGGCTTGCGGGCTCCAGCCTACGACCAAGCAAGAGAGTAGATTTTATTTTCGTGCAAGATGGGACAAAGGGAGGAATGGAATGAGATGCAAGTGACTGAGGTAATGCGATGCGCGTGTGGTGCGGCCTTTGTCTGCTATCTTTCCTTCGTTGAGTGGCTTGGCTGGTCTGCAAACTATTGTTACTCTTTCAACAACTGAAGCCAAGGACATGGCTATTTTAGAAGCTTGTAAAGAAGCTATTTGGCTAAGAGGTCCGTACATCGAGCTTTTTGGAAGTACATCTTGCCCCATATCCACTATGATAGCCAGAAAGATATTTATCTTAAAAAGACCAAATGAAATCATATTGATATCAGATATCACTTCATCTGAGAAGTTATTTCTCAAGGTAATATTAAAGTTTGCAAGATTATTACTCATGATAATCCAATCGATACGATGATAAAGCCAGTTCATACCGATAAGCTTGAGCATTGCTAAGATTTAATCGGTATTACTCATTAGTCGTTTTAGATGTTTGATGCATAAGAAGTGTTTTAAAAGCTATTCGAGAAGTTCTTTGGTTCTTTTTCATTACAGGAGGAATTCGGCTCAAGGTGGTGATTATTGTATTTTATAATTCAAATATAGTCGTCCAACCACTTAATAATCCTATTAGCTTTCTCTCAAAAATATATTTCGACTAGTAATTGATCAGAAATGTGAACTGATTAGAGGTTACAATTGAGATCATCTTCGTATTTTTGATGGACTCTACACCGATTTGCACTAAGATGTGGTGTACAATGGTGTTTGCTCCAACAGGAGTTAGACGTAGCTACTCGAGGTGCTTCTAATCACAACTCTTCACAGTTATCTTCTGAGACTCTATTTTGTCTCCGAGCAAGGTGTTATTCCTGCCTCTGATCAGGTTACTATTGTAATTTCTGAGTAGGTCCCTATTTCTATTACCGATTAGGATTCTATTCCTTTTACATCTGGATAGTAATCCCTATAAGCCTCTTGATAGTAGAACATGCACAACATGAGTTATCTACTCATGTAATACGTCAAAAGCGTTGTGTAACTTCTCTTTCATATAGTGATTTTGCCGATTATGTGCCTGTGGTTTTTCCGCAAGAGTTTTTTTACATTAAATCTTTATCTCATGCTTTGATTGTTTTTATTATTTTATATTTTATCGTGAGCTCTATAACAGATGAGGAGGAGGTATATGGCTTGTTCTTTACGGCTTCTAAAAGTGGCTTTTGGTTGTTGTTACAGTATCTAACTTTCAAATGGAGTACTTTCTCAAGACAAAGTCTACAAATTAATTGTAGTACACGTTTAAAGACCAACATCTGTACCAGATAAAATCACAAACGAGTATCTCTCTCCGTAATCTCTGTCATAAATAGCCCAAAATTCAAAAATTTTAACTACAAGATATAAGTCACAGCTAAAAGCAAAAAAATAACAGGCCCATAGGCTACAGCTACACATACTCTTGCGCTATGCATTTGCTTTGCCTCGGGCTCTACTCGTATAGTCTTATGGTCTATCTATATCCATGTCACACGTACGTACTACGTATTGGGTGTTGAGGAATCGTCGCTGGCGACCAGTCCGATCGATTCCTCTGCTTATGCAAAACCAGATCAATCATAGAACACAGAAAATAATAGATTAAAAACACATAGAGATAGAGAGAACTCTTGGTCTTTCTTTATTGCTTTTTTCGATTTCATATACAAAATAGTTAATAGTACCCTGTATTTATAGCCTAGTGATGAGGTGCTCACCATAGACCAAAATTTCAAGCCCAGGCCCAGGTTTCCTAACACTCCCCCTTGGGCACTCATCTGACATATTCATGTCTCGTCAAAACTCCATAAAAACCCAGTGAAGAAATCTGGAGAAAGAGTACATGATACATGTTATGCTGCGTTGTACGAATTGCCTCATTAAAACCTTGGCCGAAAAACTTCAGGAAAACTCGTCAAGGGGAAAAGAGTACAATCCACCCAATTTCATTTAATCTTCAGGATTTATTCTTTGGGTACTCGATCTTCAAGATCAAGTTTTAATAACGAGCTTGAGAAAATTCTCTCCCTGAATTCTGCACTTCTCTAAGTCTCATCATTTCAATACCTCGTACGCATCTTTCAAAACTAGATGCTGGAAGTGACTTAGTGATTCTAACTTCACTAACACACCTGTCTTTAATGTTTCCACATACAGATACATGTTAATTTGTGACTTAGTGATTCTAACTTCACATTTGATATAGCAAACAGCACACAGAGGAATAGGTTGCTTAACCAACTAAGTAACACAGCCTTACGCAAATGGATTTTAAGTGAACATTGTACAATCCTATCTAGCAATAGTCTTTAACACCACATATCACACTATCAATCACAATAAGCAATAATAAGCATATCTGATTAACACCCTAGCACTCACAAACTTCAGAACATCACATATGTATCCATCTAGTTCATGATTGGCCTTGCCAGTGCTTAGCAAGAGTACTCTGTCCAGATCGGATATAAACAACAGCAATCGATATTCAAAACACTAAGCCTAGTCACTGGTAGCAGAAGATGACCAAGGGGCAAATGATTCTACACATGCATTCTGTCTAGTCATTAGAACAAGTCTGTACTAGATTAGGCACACGGCACATAAGGGACACATGGCATAACTTATAGATTCAGAGAAACCTGATATAAGTAGCAGCACAACCAAATACACATGCTTATGATTCTATATGATAAACAAGTTTTGGATAAAAGTTGCGCAATCTAATCATACCAGTGCATTGAAGACACTATACACATACTGCTTGCTACTACATCACAGGCGCCCAAACATATTGCATTCTGTTAAAAAGGATTTACAACACACACATACATTCCAGAAACCCATTCATGAACTCACTTGCAAATGAAACTAATGCACCTTAACAGTAGTATCACCATGAAGCCAAATACTCTACATTGATTGATTTCTTTGGGTTTAGTTTGGGATAGAACCAGGAGCAGTAGAGGGTAAGGGAGTAGAATAGCACTTATCTGGTCAATTGGTAGAAGGAGTAGAAGCGGGGCAGAGGGTCCGCCATAGCCGTAGTCGTGGACACAGTGGCCGGCCCGAGGTAGGGTAGGAGATTCGTGAAGACTAGGGCGGAGAGTCGGCGCCAGCCTTCATTGACGGAGACGATGGCGAAGCCGCCGGAGCCGAGGAAGGCGACCGCGTCGGCTAAGGTTCCGCGACGGCGGAGTTGTTGGAGGAGTCAGCGCAAGTAACTGGTAGGATGTCACATCCCAAAAATTTGGCTTTTTGAAAAATTTAAATTTAAATTAATTATTTTAAGGTAATTGGATTTTACTTGGCTTTTAATTGCCTTTCTGGATTTTTCTGGAATTTAAAAACTATTTTAGAGTTTAAAAAGTAATTCAAAGTATGAAAATTAAATATCAACAATAGTTGGAAATAATTTTATTAAATCCAAAATATCTCCAGGAACTTCTGTGAATTTTTCTGGAATTTTTGGAGGTATTTTCATATTTTTCTGAGGCCTAAATAATTTTCTAGCCTTTTCTGAAAATCTAAATTAGAAAATAAAATTACCCTTCCCTCCGGCCGACGCGTGGACGGCCCAGATCCATCCACGTCGCCGCCGCCAATCCAGCCACCCTCCCTCTCTCTCGCCGCCCGGGTGGCGCCGCCACACCGGCGCCCCGCCTTCTTCCTCCCGCGCGCCGACGCGTGGACGGCTCCCGCCTCACCCCCACTGACCCGCGGGCCCCGCCCGTCAGCCGCTCGCGGCCTTGCTCCCGCTGCCACCCGGCCCCACCTGTCGGATCCGTCGTCCCCGCGGAGCCGCCTCCTTCCTTTCTTCCTCCCCTCTTTCCTTTCGCCGCCGACCGCATTCGAGCTGAATCCGCCTTGCCTTCCCTGCCTCTCCCCGGTTTTGGCAACCCCGAGCCCCGGCGGGAAGCGAATCCCCAACGCCCGTGCGTTCCTTCCCTTTCCGGCCCCCTATTTCCTTTTCCCCAAACTTTCCCCGCCGGGCCCCGAGATCTCCGGCGAGCAATCCCGCGGCCGTGACCCCTCCTCCGCCCTATAAAGCCCCCTCGGCCGCCTCCTCGCACCACGCCCCGAGCGCTCCACCTCCTTCCCGAGCCCTCAGAGCACCCCAAAGACCGTGGCGCTCTCTCTCCCGAAGCTCCGCCCAACTCCGGCGAGCCTTCGCGCCGCCTCGGTGCGTCTCGGAGCCCGCTGCCGCCACTCGAGCTTCCTCGCGCCGGCGAACCTCCCGACACCTCGGCCGCCTCTCGCCGCCGAGCGCGCCGCGTCGGAGGACCCGAGCGACTCCGCCACCTTCTCGTCGCCGACCTTCTCCGCTCGCCGCCGCACTTCGTTGACCCTCCAATCGGACCCTCCGCACTGTGATTACATATCACGCACCGCCGTAACCTCTCCGCCGCCTCGCCGACGACCTTGCCTCCGTTCACACGCCGGACCACCCAAGGTACCTCAAGAGGGTTACCTACCCTTATTGGGTAGGCAAAGCCTCCCGCTCACTTGGCTATCACCGCCGCTCTCCTCCCGACTCCCCGGCTGCTCGAGTTCTCTGGTTCGCGCGAGGTTGAGTTTTTCGCTTATTTTCCGGCCGACAAGTTGGTCCCACCCGCCGGCCACGGTCTGCTGCCGCCACCGCGCGCTGGGCCCCACCTTCAGTGCTACTCTCGACAAGTGGGCCCGAGTCCAGAGGGTCCCACATGTCGAGGTTAAGTCGGTGGGCTCATCGTCGATGGGTCCCACATGTCGCTGACCACCGGTGGTTACTGTTCAGTGGGCCCCACCTGTCGATCTCTCGAGAATAAAAATAGAAATTAAAATCTAATATTCCAGTGGGCCCCACTGCCGAAATTTGGGAATTTCTCGATTTATTCAAATCTGAGATTTTCAAATGAGCATAACTTTCTCATTTTAACTCCAAATCCAGCCATTCAAATTTCTAAATTCATCTAAAATCATAATCTATCCAACTATGGCCTTTGTTGAATTTTTGGATTTTATTTGAATTTTATTTGTATTTATTTGCTTTGTTGCCTTATCTTTTCTCGCGAGATTCCAACGTTGTCAACGAACCCTCTTCACAGCAGAAGAAGAAGACCCAGAGACCTGCAAGAAGGCAAGTCTCCTTTGATCATCTTGAACCTATGATTTCGAAATGTTTTAATTATTTTAAATTATGTGCATTGCTATTTACATAAAGTCACTACTTCAAGTCTTTAGGAATTAGTTATTCCAACCTTGTTATGCCCTCATTTGACTTTGATTGCCATGTACATTGTCACCCTAGAACTCCCTTTGTCTCAATAATGAGATTACTATTAATCTTTGTGAATATTAGAATGGTAGGTTAATGCTTAGTCTTGCTATCTAATAACTTTGGAAAATCTTGAAAATGGGAAATTATTATTTATTATTAAAACCTGGTGTTTGAAAGTTAAGTGACAATTGAAGTTGTCACTGTGAGTTTGAAATAAAATAAAAATGTGAAAGTTGGTTTAGATTAGGGTGGATGGCTGTTTGGGTTGGTGCAGTAAGCACGAGAACTTGTTAAGTGTATGTTCCACCCTAGTCAATTAAGGACCGACGCTTGTGTTTGTCCAAACTGAGCATTAACCGTACAACCACAAGTCTATATGGGTACGACCTAGCCGACTAACTTATGATAGTCTAGTTTAGCCGCCACCGTGGAAAGTGGATGCCAGGGATGGACTGGTTATTCACAGTGAGGGACAGGGATTTACTGTACTCATATGGCGCAAGAGGGGACTTCAGATTGGGCGGATTTAACCCTTCTGCGGTGAAACCTCAGCGGGTGGTATCTAGCTAGATTAGAGTAAGGTAAAGACTTTGTGGTATTTTATCCGGGTCTCATGCCAAAGGAAGCGTGTTGACTTTTAGGATAATTTATCTCTTGTGGGTAAAGTTGTACAACCTCTGCAGAGTGTAAAACTATTCGAATAGCCGTGCCCACGGTCAAGGGCGGGCAAGGAATGCATTCACATGGTAGATTTCTGGCTTTGTTTTAAAATCAAAAGTTTTGTATTCCGAGGGTGGAGGGAACTCTCGGAAGGGAATCCTGGCGGATGGAGCCAGAGAGGGTGGATGGAACCCGCAGTTTAAAAACTTGACCAATGGTAATTGGTTAGCTAGTGTTGGTAGTTGGAACCTTCACTAGAAAGTTAATTCGGTAAAAACATTTACTTCATTAAATTGATGCCTTCAAAATAATTAGTAGTAATGGAATTTAAAATATCTGCTTTGTGCAAAAGAACCATATGGCCTTCCTTTGTCAAGCCTTGCATCTATGCATTTTCCCAAGACTTGCGAGTACTTTATGTACTCACATGCTACACTTAAAAATACAATCTCGGAGGAAGTTGAAGCTCAAGAAGGTGACTACGACTCATCGCTTCGCTTGTGGCGGCGATGGATTCTTTTCGGAGGACTAGGTCGCGCTTCCTCGACCAATCGCTCGTGGCATCTTGATGGGTCTACTTTAATTTCGCTTTGCTTCATTGTGTTTGATTGTGCGAGGTCTTGAAACCTCCAATGTAATAAGGTGACCCGTGGTCGTGACTTTTATTTATTGTAATAAATCGTTGATGGTGATGTTTCCCATTCTGTTCGACTGTGTGCACTAGCTTTGATCTGGGACTAGTGCTGTAATACACAGAGGGTCCGGGTTTGGTAATCCGGGGGCCCGACAGAGATGGTATCAGAGCCAATTTGACTGTAGGACGTGACCTAGATTAGGAATGGCAAACCATAAGGACTTATATTTATAAAAAGAGTATATTAAAAATGTGTAAGCTTCTTTGCTTCTACTCTCTTCCTACTTAGAATCTCGTTCTTGTCTCCAACTCCATTTGTTAAAACTTTTACTAATCTCTTCCTTTATTTCAAACTTTGTAGATGGCTGGTTCATCCTCCGCTGCCCCGTGGGACTACTACTCACATGGAGAGGATGCTGGAGCATTCGCTAGCCTTCTCCGGCAGCTGATGCAGTGTTTGGAGTACCGTCAGCCGCCCATCTTCAGGGGTCGGAAGACGCGGATCCTGGATCGAGACTCTTGGACGATGGAGGTATTCCTGTATGCACGGGAAGAGGAATTCAAGTCCCACACCTACCCCATCAAGCACCCTCGGTCCCATTGTTTGACGCAGATCCAGACGCAAAGACGCCTCGCCATTGACGAGTTGTGCCATCTCGCACAAGGATGCGTGCACCGCCCCTTTTGCTTCTTCATCAACCCCAGGGTAGGACAGAGGTATCCAGATCCCTTTGATATTCCAGCTGACGATCCTCGATCGCCGATCAGTGTGCTAACTCAGCGATGGCGATCACTTACCTGTGGCTTTAGAGGAGATCGGACGATTGCGGATGCTACTCACTTCCGGCTACCAAAGATTCGGATACGCCGCGCACGGCTTCTCGAGCCAGCGGTGAGTTTGAGTTGGGACGTCTTCGGCCGCGGCCCATCACGCGTCGTCTTCACCGTAGTTGATTACACGCCGCCTTCACCAAAGACCACCGTCGCTCCTAACAACCCGGCACCACTCGACTTTCGGGACTCGCGTCGTCGGATGACAAAGACG
The DNA here is from genome assembly GCA_036346575.1 of Dendrocalamus sinicus. Classification (NCBI taxonomy): domain Eukaryota; kingdom Viridiplantae; phylum Streptophyta; class Magnoliopsida; order Poales; family Poaceae; genus Dendrocalamus; species Dendrocalamus sinicus. The sequence continues at coordinate 38,258,088 of CM070641.1, read as the reverse complement.
CAAGAAGGTGCGATGCCCGATCCGCCACTGTCATTACTCTCAAGAAGCGCAAGCCTTCTCCTTCGTTCTCGGCCGATCGCCTCGATCGAATCGCGTGCCTCGCCGAGTGTGACTGCTCACGCCACCACGTGAGAGAGCGCCAGAAGACCGGAGGAAGATCCGAAGAGGACCGGAAGAAGACCCCGAGGAGCGCGTCTTTGGAGAGGATTAGTAGTCTTTGGAGTCCGTAGTACCCAAATAAAATGTCCGCGTCCTTAGAACGCTTATTGTTATGTTTTGGTGTGCTAGATGGTGTGCAGCCTATGTGCACTTGTGGTACAGCCATCCTTGGAGTTATCTTGATTTTAATAAAGTTTTCCCTAAGTGGTTGCTAGTTCTTTCTTGTGTGTTGGCTTGGGATGTGGTTTAGTTCCCTAATCTCTTACCTTTGCTATTTCCTCTTACCTTCGCTAACCTAAACCCCTTGGATGGTGAACACGAGGAGCAACCCGGCAAAGACCGTGACGCCAACAACCACCGGAGGACAACATTCCACCACCTCCCGCTCAGTGCCCCCAACTTGGAGAAAATGATGGCCATGCAACTTCAGCTTCTTCAAGCTTTAGCACAAAACCAAGTGCAACCAACCCAAAGATGCTCCCAACCGGGCACCCAGTCTAAGTTGGGAGAATTCATGAGGACAAGGCCTCCCACTTTTTGCTGGATCGATGGATCCCTTGGAGGCGATGATTGGATCAAGGATGTGGAAAGAAAATTGGTCCTAGCTCGATGCAACGATAATGAAAAGGTGTTTGATGTCGCTCACCACTCAAGGGAATGGCTGCCAACTGGTGGGAAAACTACCGCGCCGCCCATCAAAATGCACAAGCCATCACTTGGGAGGAGTTTGTCGAAGCTTTTCGCACTGCCCATATTCCTACGGGAATAATGGAAATGAAGAAGAGAGAATTCTACCAACTACAACAGGGAAACCTCAGTGTTTCCGAATACCTGAACAAGTTCACCCAACTGTCCAGGTATGCATCTGAAGAGGTCACCTCAGAGGCGACCAAGATTTGGAGGTTCACGCAAGGACTTGACCCCAATCTCAAGGTGCAGCTGGTATCCTATGACTTCCCAACCTTCCAAAGACCTAGTGAACAAGGCCTTTGTCCAAGAAGATGCTCGGCACCACTGCATTTAAAATCGGAAGAGGAAGTTTCATGCCCAAAGAAGGAGCAAGCAGCTCTCGATTCCGCCCCAACGCACCTCACTATCACAAGCCTTGAGTCAAGCGTGCAAGGACTCCCTTTTCAGACCCGCCCAAATCCACAAACTCCCGGGCAAACAATGGTGGCCAACCCCGCAGAACAAGACTTCAGCAGCAGGAGTGCGGTGCTTTAACCGCAAGAACATGGGGCACTATGCCAAGAATCGTCCCTAAACGCCCAAAGAATGACTCGATTCGTTTCAATGGGAACTACGCCAAAGAAGAGCTCCGATCGCAGGTCAAGGCCGTGGGCACCACAAACCCCAAGGACTCCACAAGTGGTGAGCAGAGGGCATCTCAACCATGTAACCGCGAAGCGACCAGATGCACCGACGTAGTTCAGGTAAGTTTCTTGTCAACTCAAGAATTGCATCGGCATTATTTGATTCTGGAGCTTCGCATTCTTTTGTGTCAAAAGATGTGGTTGAAAGGTATAATTGGGATGTGAGTAAACTACAGAACCCCATGCTAGTCCAGTCCCCTGGAAAGGAAATGAGGACTAACACAGTTTGCCTTGACGCAACTGTGGATATAAATGGAGTTAAGTTCTTAGCAAATCTTATTATAATAGACTCCAAAGGTTAGATGTAATACTTGGAATGGATTGGTTAACCAAGTATAAAGGCGATAGATTGTCTTTGATCGAGTCATTACAATCACTAACTCTGATGGGATTCAAGTAAGGTATAAGTCAAACTCCCCCACCCAGAGCAGGTGTAGTTTGAACAATGTGAAGGGAGTGACTCTGGAAAAAGTACCTATAGTGAGTGAGTACCCAGATGTATTCCCTGAAGATTTGCCCGGAATGCCGCCAGACAGGGAAGTAGAGTTTGTCATCAACCTAGTACCTGGAACAGCTCCAATTTCCAAGAGACCTTATCGGATGTCTGCAAATGATTTGGCGGAAGTTAAGAAACAAATTGAAGAGCTGCAGGATAAAGGATTTGTAAGGCCAAGCTCGTCACCTTGGGGAGCACCAGTATTGTTAGTGAAGAAGAAGGACGGAAGTCTTCGCATGTGTGTGGACTATCGATCCTTGAATGATGTGACGATTAAGAACAAGTACCCTTTGCCGAGGATAGATGATTTATTTGATCAATTGAAAGGTTCATGTGTTTTCTCAAAGATCGATCTTCGATCAGGTTATCATCAATTGAAAATAAGACCAGAAGATATACCAAAGACGGCTTTTGCTACTCGCTATGGATTGTATGAATATACAGTGATGTCTTTTGGCTTAACCAATGCTCCCGCATATTTCATGAATCTGATGAATAAGGTGTTCATGGAATATTTGGATAAATTTGTGGTGGTATTCATTGATGATATTTTGATATATTCCAAGAATGAGGAAGAGCATGCCGAACATTTGAGGATAGTTTTGGAAAAGCTCAGAGAAAATCAGTTGTATGCCAAGTTTAGTAAGTGTGAGTTTTGGTTAAAGAAAGTAGCTTTCTTGGGCCATGTGATTTCGGCAGGAGGAGTGTCCGTAGACCCTGAGAAAGTTAATGATGTGCTTAATTGGACACAACCTAAGTCGATTCGAGATCGAAGTTTTCTTGGATTGGTGGCTACTATCGTCGATTTATTGAAGGTTTCTCCAAGCTCGCAAGACCTCTCATCCAGCTTTCAAGAAGGAAAAGAAGTTTGAATGGAGTAAACCATGCGAGGATAGTTTCCAAGAGTGAAGAAGAGGTTAACTTCTGCACGGTGTTGACGCTTCGGACATTAGGAAGGATTTTGAAGTCTTCGTGATGCGTCAAGGCGGGGACTAGGCGTATCGATGCAAGAAAGAAAGGTAGTAGCATATGCCTCACACGCAGCTATGCGACCCCATGAAGGAAATTACCCAACGCATGATTTAGAGCTCACGCGTAGTGCATGCACCAAAATATGGAGGCATTACTTGATTGGTAACCGTTGTGAAATTTACACGGATCACAAGAGTTTGAAATATATATTCACTCAACCCGATCTCAACATGAGGCAAAGGAGATGGCTTGAGTTAATAAAGGATTATGATATTGGAATACATTATCACCCAGGAAAGGCTAATGTGGTAGCAGATGCCTTGAGTAGAAAGAGTTATTGTGCCAAGCTGTGGATTAAGGACAGTATGCCTGCCCTTCAAGAAGAATTCCAACGGCTCAACTTAGAAGTAGTGGAGGAAGGATTCCTAGCCACTTTGGAAGTTCAACCAACCTTAGAAGATCAAATCAGAGCAGCTCAAAAGGAGGACAAGTATGTCCAGGAGATTAAGGATAATATGAAGAAAGGAAAAGCTTCAGGATTTTCAGAGGATGAAGAAGGTACCCTTTGGTTTGGGAAAAGGATTATTGTACTGAAAAGAAAGAGGTAAAGGAGTTAATATTAAAGGAAGCCCATGAATCGGATATTCAATTCACCCAGGAGCACCAAGATGTACCAAGATCTCAAGGAAAGGTATTGGTGGTCAAGTATGAAACGAAATTGCGAATACGTAGCCTTGTGCGATGTATGCCAACGGATTAAAGCTGAACACCGAGACTGCGGGACTTTTGCAGCCGTTGCAGATCCTCGAGTGGAAATGGGAAGAAATTGGTATGGATTTTATAATGGATTACCAAGAACCAAAACCGGCACGATTCAATTTGGGTTATAGTGGATCGTTTGACAAAAGTCGCCCATTTCATTCCAAAAAGACCACATACTCCGGGATAGACTTGCGAGTTGTACATGTCAAGAATTGTGTGCTTGCATGGGATCCCAAAGAAGATAGTGTCCGATCGAGGAACCCAGTTCACTCGAGATTTTGGCAAAGCTACATGAACTTTTGGGCACAAATTTAAACTCAAGATGCGACTTATCATCCATGCATGGATGGTCAAGCAGAAAGAGTAAATCAAATCTCGAAGACATGTTGAGAGCTTGTGTCTTGGCAAACAAGAGTAATTGGGATCGAGTTTGCCCTATGCAGAATTCTCCTACAACAATAGTTATCAATCCGGTTTGCAAATGTCTCCTTCAAGCCCTATACGGCAGAAAGTGTAGGACTCCATTGTATTGGAAGGAAACAGAGAAGGACAAGTGTTTGGACCAGATGTGCTAAAACAAGAAGAAGAACAAGTTCGTCTAATCCGGGATGATTAAAAACAAGACAAACCGAGAGAAAAGCTATGCGGACAATCGTCGAAGAACGTTAGAATTGTACCGGAGATCATGTTTATTTGAAAGTGTCCCCACTCAAGGGAATGAGACGTTTTGGAGTCGGTGGAAAGCTAGCTCCCTGATTCATTGGACCTTTTCTGTTGTGGCGAAACGAGGAGAAGTTGCTTACCGGTTGGAGCTTCCACCACAATCATCAAAGGTGCATGACATCTTTCATGTGTCTCAACTAAGAAAGTGTCTCGAGTTCCGAAGAGCGATGCCTCTAGATGAAATAAACGTAAAGGAGGACCTCACCTATCCGAATATCCGGTCAAGATATTGGAGGAAGCGAGCGCGCACGTCGCAGCAAGGTTATCAAGTTCGTAAAAGTACGGTGGAGCAACCATTCGAATCGGAAGCAACTTCGGAGCGTGAAGAGGATCGAAAAGAAGAGTTCCCGACCTTTTCCCATCCATCCGAATCTCTGGTCGAGATTCTTTCTAAAGGGGTACGTTTGTCACATCCCAAAAATTTGGCTTTTGAAAATTTAAATTCAAATTAATTATTTTAAGGTAATTGGATTTTACTTGGCTTTTAATTGCCTTTCTGGATTTTTCTGGAATTTAAAAACTATTTTTAGAGTTTAAAAAGTAATTCAAAGTATGAAAATTAAATATCAACAATAGTTGGAAATAATTTTATTAAATCCAAAATATCTCCAGGAACTTCTGTGAATTTTTCTGGAATTTTTGGAGGTATTTTCATATTTTTCTGAGGCCTAAATAATTTTCTAGCCTTTTCTGAAAATCTAAATCAGAAAATAAAAATTACCCTTCCCCTCCGGCCGACGCGTGGACGGCCCAGATCCGTCCACGTCGCCGCTCGGCCAATCCAGGCCACCCCTCCCTCTCCCTCGCTGTCCAGCGGGCCCGGCCCGTCAGCCGGCCGCCCCGCCTTCCCCTTCCCCGCGCCCGACGCGTGGACGGCTCGGATGAGCGAGTCTCGCGGGCCATCCAGCCACCCGCTCACTCCCGCCTCACCCCATCGACTGCGGGCCCCGCGTCACCGCCATGCCTTGCTCCCGCCGCCACCCGCCCCACTGCCGGATCCGTCGTCCCGCGAGCCGCTCCTTCCTTTCTTCCTCCTCTTTCCTTTCTCGCCGGCCGTGCGAGCTGAATCCGCCTTGCCTTCCTCGCCTCTCCCGGTTTGGCAACCCAGAGCCCGCGGAAGCGAATCCCAACGCCCGTATCGTTCCTTCCCTTTCGGCCCCTATTTCCTTTTCCCCAAACTTTCCCGCGGCCCGAGATCTCCGGCGAGCAATCCCGCGGCCGTGACCCTCCTCCGCCCTATAAAGCCCCTCGGCCGCCTCCTCTCGCACCACGCCCCGGAGCGCTCCACCTCCTTCCCGAGCCTCGTAGCACCCCAAAGACCGCGCGCTCTCTCCCGAAGCTCGCCCAACTCGGCGAGCCTTCGCGCCGCCTCGGTGCGTCTCGGAGCCCGCCGTCGCCACCTCGAGCTTCCTCGCGCCGGCGAACCTCCCGACACCTCGGCCGCCCTCCCGCGCGCGGAGCGCGTCGCGTCGGAGGACCCGAGCAGCCCGCCACCTCCTCGTCGCCGACCTTCTCGCTCGTCGCCGCACCGTTGACCCCTCCAATCGGACCCTCCGCACTGTGATTACATATCACGCACCGCCGAACCTCTCGGCCTCCTCGCCGCCGACGACCTTGCCTCCGTTCACGGCCGCCGGACCACCCGAAGGTACCCAAGAGAGGTTACCTACCCTTATTGGGTAGGCAAAGCCTCCCGCTCACTTGGCTATCACCGCCGCTCTCCTCCCCGACTCCTCGCGCGCGTTCGAGCCTCGGTTCGCGCGCGAGGTTGAGTTTTCGTTTATTTTCCGGGTGACAAGTGGGTCCCACCCGTCGCCGCCGCGGCCTGTGGCCGCCACGCGCTGGGCCCCACCTCGTGTGCTACTCTCGACAAGTGGGCCCGAGTCCGAGGGTCCCACATGTCGAGGTTAAGTCGGTGGGCTCACCGTCGATGGGTCCCACATGTCGCTGACCACCAGTGGTTACTGTTCGATGGGCCCCACCTCATCTCTCTCGAATAAAAATAGAAATTAAAATCTAATATTCCAGTGGGCCCCACTGTCAGAAATTTGGGAATTTCTCGATTTATTCAAATCGAGATTTTCAAATGAGCATAACTTTCTCATTTTAACTCCAAATCCAGCCATTCAAATTTCTAAATTCATCTAAAATCATAATCTATCCAACTATGGCCTTTGTTGAATTTTTGGATTTTATTTGAATTTTATTTGTATTTATTTGCTTTGTTGCCTTATCTTTCTCGCGTAGATTCCAACGTTGTCAACGAACCCTCTTCACAGAAGAAGAAGACCCGAGACCCTGCAAGAAGGCAAGTCTCCTTTGATCATCTTGAACCTATGATTTGAAATGTTTTAATTATTTTAAATTATGTGCATTGCTATTTACATAAAGTCACTACTTCAAGTCTTTAGGAATTAGTTATTCCAACCTTGTTATGCCCTCATTTGACTTTGATTGCCATGTACATTGTCACCCTAGAACTCCCTTTGTCTCAATAATGAGATTACTATTAATCTTTGTGAATATTAGAATGGTAGGTTAATGCTTAGTCTTGCTATCTAATAACTTTGGAAAATCTTGAAAATGGGAAATTATTATTTATTATTAAAACTGGTGTTTGAAAGTTAAGTGACAATTGAAGTTGTCACTGTGAGTTTGAAATAAAATAAAAATGTGAAAGTTGGTTTAGATTAGGGTGGATGGTGTTTGGGTTGGCAAGAAGCACGAGAACTTGTTAAGTGTATGTTCCACCCTAGTCAATTAAGGACCGACGCTTGTGTTTGTCCAAACTGAGCATTAACCGTACAACCACAAGTCTATATGGGTACGACCTAGCTGACTAACTTATGATAGTCTAGTTTAGCTGCCACCAGTGGAAAGTGGATGCCAGGGATGGACTGGTTATTCACAGTGAGGGACAGGATTTCATTGTACTCATATGGCGCAAGAGGACTTGATTGGCGGATTTAACCCTTCTGCGGTGAAACCTCGTGGGTGGTATCTAGCTAGATTAGAGTAAGGTAAAGACTTTGTGGTATTTTATCCGGTCTCATGCCAAAGGAAGCGTGTTGACTTTTAGGATAATTTATCTCTTGTGGGTAAAGTTGTACAACCTCTGCAGAGTGTAAAACTATTCGAATAGCCGTGCCCACGGTCAAGGGCGGCAAGGAATGCATTCACATGGTAGATTTCGGCTTTGTTTTAAAATCAAAAGTTTTGTATTCCGAGGTGGAGGGAACTCTCGGAAGGAATCTGGCGGATGGAGCAGAGAGGGTGGATGGAACCCGCAGCTTAAAAACTTGACCAATGGTAATTGGTTAGCTAGTGTTGGTAGTTGGAACCTTCACTAGAAAGTTAATTCGGTAAAAACATTTACTTCATTAAATTGATGCCTTGAAAATAATTAGTAGTAATGGAATTTAAAATCTTGCTTTGTGCAAAAGAACCATATGGCCTTCCTTTGTCAAGCCTTGCATCTATGCATTTTTCCCAAGACTTATGAGTACTTTATGTACTCACATGCTACACTTAAAAATACAATCTCGAGAGGAAGTTGAAGCTCAAGAAGGTGACTACGACTACTGCTTCGCTTGTGGCGGCGATGGATTCTTTTCGGAGGACTAGGTTGCGCTTCCCACCAATCGCTCGTGGCATCTTGATGGGTCTACTTTAATTTCGCTTTGCTTCCGCTGTGTTTGATTGTGCGAGGTCTTGAAACCTCCAATGTAATAAGGTGACCCGGTGGTCAGTATTCTTATTTATTGTAATAAATCGTTGATGGTGATGTTTCCCATTCTGTTCGACTGTGTGCACTAGCTTTGATCTGGGACTAGTGCTGTAATACACAGAGGGTCCAGGTTTGGTAATCCGGGGGCCCGACATAGGAGGAGGTAGAGGGAAGTGAGTGGAGGCGGGGAGGTCGCCGGCGATGGTGAGGACCGCCAAATATGGTAGATCCAGGCGGCAGCGCTAACATTGGGCGTACTGGCATTTTGGGCGGCGGCTGTCCAAGTGAGTGGGGGGATAGGTGGGGGAGGACAAAGGCAGTCTGAGGAGGCCGCTGACGGGGCGGATGACTCAGAGGTGAGGGGGTTAAGGGGAGTGCTGCGGGGATGGGCTGAGTGCGCCTGACTGGGCCACGGCAGAGAGTGGGCCGAGAGGTTGGGTTTTACCCCATTGGCAACAAGGAGCCCTATGAATTATCCTCCTTTTTAGTTGACGCTGCATTTACACATATACACCCCTTGTATTAATCCGATACGAAATAAACAACTGAAAGCAGTACCAAATACTTACATGTAAGATCGTCAATTAGGAAAGCTGCACAGCATGCATGAATAAAGGTTTGCATCATTACTTAGAAACGTGCATTATTAAGGCTTTGTATCATATTTAGGATGTGAATAGAGAATGCTGTAAGTCCTAACTTTGGAATTATTATTGGGAGTTAATTCCGATGGCAGCCTAGGACACATAGGATCCGTTTTTCGTGTTGACGAGCTGGCTGGAGCACACTCAGACATGTTGCTTCTTTGATTATGTATTCTGGTATAGCTGTAGAGAATAAGCTCGAGGCCACTAGAGAGTGCGTGACGAGTGTCCCTGATATAGATTAGCATTAAGCAATAATTAGAAAGAAGGAGAAGATAACTATATGGTAGAGTACTAGAGTATCGTATTGGAAGGGGTAGTAACTAACAGGGATTAATCAAGAATTAGGTTTGCTGTTGAAGGTTGAGCAGAAAAGTTTTGGCGGCGAGAAGAGATTGAAAACACACTGTTCGGTTAGGTAACCGGTGTGTGACGGAACAAAAGTTTAAAGTAGGTCATTCATAGTGTATCGATGTATACATGAGCAAGGTATTCTAATATTATGTAACTAATAATATAATTTGCTGCACATATAATCAACATATTGCTTAAGATTAAATAGAGGTATATATGCATACATACATTTTGGAAAAGAGTAACTAATAGAGAAAGAATAGAGACATGCAGTTACATGATTCATGCATGATGAAGAGTAGTTATTAAGAACCCCAATAACTTACTATGCTCAAAAATATTTTTCTTTCATCAAAACTGATACTTCGATTATGTTCCTTAAATTATATTTTTGTCAAGCTTTTATTGTTATATCCAATTTTTGTGATGTCTAAAAATCTAAATAGTCTATAAGATACGTAAACATATTTTTAAGCATCTAAGTTGTATAATTGATACTACAATCTTTAAAATAAATCTAGCTACGTGAATGCACGGGCCACCCTACTTGCTCCATGAACAAACGGACTATTTCTACCACTTGATCAGCGGTACTTTGGTGTGTGTGTCTGACCATGTGTTGTCAAATGTGTATATTCACTCACACATTCATCCGGCCCCCCCTCAAACATTTGCTATCGGCGCCAACGTGGATCGCTGGATTGCGCTGTGTGACAGGCAACCCATGTAGCATCCATCTGGGGCAGGGCGCAGCAATGATCGAGGCATGGAGCCACGGATGGCCCCAGCAGCCGAAAAGTCTCCCCTTGCTGCATTGCCTGCCTCGCTGGTCGATCGCCAGAAAACGACCACCGGAGCAAATCGCCAACAACTAGCAGCAGAGCAAAGGCAAGCCCTCGTGACGACGAACTGTTCACGGGAGGTGCAGACGCTGTCCATACCCCCACGATACTACACGCAGTCGCAGACACGAGGAGTTGCCTACGACTTCAGAGATCTTCAATCTGATCGACTAGGTTGGCGGGGAGAGGATATCCCTGCAAGTGTGCGCCGCATGTCCCGAGGCTTATCTCGCCGGAGGCTACGAGATCGATCGCAAGAGTAGAGAGGATGTAATCGTATCATGCGGTGTGGATGATGATGGATGGCGGATGGGTCTATCGTTGAAAGTTGAGACTGCGGTCAGGCAAGGCCACGCCGCGCGCGGTCTGTGTGGGCCGAGAGCTGCTACAAGTCTACAACAACTCTGATGCTAACACGATGTGGACCTTGAGGGCGGGCTGGTGTGTCAAGCTTGGCCTTGGGATAAAGACTCGGTCGAATCGCGGGGCCAGATGGCTGTTTTGCCTGTTTGACGATGCTGCCTGGATGGAACCAATCCAGGGAAAAATCTCTCGGTCTGCAAAAAATTTCGCCAGGCAGCGAAAGAGACGAAATTTTGATGAAAATTAACTAAATTTTAGATTAAATTTGGATAAATTCCAAATATAGCCAAATTCGTTCTTATTTCGGAAGGCAACGAAATAGACGAAATTACCAAAATTTCGCCCCATATGAGACGAAATTCGTTCTAGGAACTTATCAGATACGTGTCAGTTGAAGTGCGTGTGATGTCGTTCGAAGGTATCTTTTACCGTCCAACTGAGTGCACTAGCACTTTTCTATTTCAGCGCCAACTGCCCGTAAATAGTTACCGTGGCAACTAAACACGACCAAAAGCTCAGGGAAATCCATGAAAATGAGCCACCAGGGGTCGCTTTATCCTCACCGCGAGACGAGGTGCTACACCATTGGGCTATGCAATGCAGATCTATATCTTGATCTTCAGGTGTCTTGAAATACTCCATAAGCCCATATGCTAATTTGCAAAATGAAGTTTTCTGGAGTCAATACCATATATAATGATCTAGACTTCGTAGGCATCTACTAGTTGACTCTCATTTAGTCGTCGTTTGCACCCTGAGGCGTACGTACTTCTGGTGAGCAGCCACTTGTGGTACGGACGATGGCTATTCGGGGGCCTGCAAATGCCACAACTGAATTATACACTACACAGGCCTGAGCTTGACCGCCATGTTCATACGTTGATATTTCCTATATATAGCGAAAACGACCGGCATAAAAACATATAAGTAAAAAATCGCGTCATGTTTGCCACAGAGTTGCCTCAGCTAGGCTGATCCGCATGCCACGCGTGGTCGGCCAATTCGTCAACTGGAGTTAACTAGTGCATTATTTCACCTAAACAAAAGATTTCTTTCGTACACGTACACATGGAGATGCTACAGGCTTGTTTGGCAATGGCTGCGGCTTATAACCTTTGGCTGAAATTTTGAATTTTAACTATTTACGGTACAGATTATAGAGAGACAGATACTCACTTGCGATTTTGGCTGGTACAGATGTTGGATTTTTAACGTATAGATCATTGAATTTGTAGACCCCGTCTTGAGAAAATACTTCGTTTGAAAGTTAGGTACTGTAGTAAAAACCAAAAACCGCCAGCTTCGGAAGAAAAGAACAGGCTCGTCGTTTTTTTTGTAGGCTTCTGCTTATCCATTTTTGGATTGGAATCACATGGTTAACTGGTTGATTCAAGGTCAATGCCGTCTTAATTAAATAGCTAGCTCCAATACCGGAGTATTTTGCTTGCCTTGCCTTTGGTAAAACGATTTTGCACAAGCTAGGGAGGCTAACATTCGATGGGGACGTATAATGTAATTCAACTTGAAATGGCGATAAGCCAAGAAGGTGACCGTCTCCCTTCCCCTGTTTGAACGCATGCAAATAGCAAGTTCACATGCCTTTCCTTCGCAATGATTGGGCAGCGGTTCGCATATACCGAACCCAACTCGATCAATCGATACTTGCGGCAATATTGGCCATGCATCTTTAGTTCTTTACGCCAGCAAGAATACTAGCGCTGCTAGCTTTATTAATTTCATTTTCCTTAGAGTACGCCTAATTCGACACGCCTTAAAAAATTCGCCCGTTCGGCTGATTGATTCTTTCTTCGGATTGGTTCTTGGTTATCCAGACAGATAGATGCTAAAATATGCGAGACATCTCCAATGGTCTGAGTCAGCTAGCTATATGCATGTACACATCAGCATATATCCTATGTGGAGGAAAGAGAGTATGCAAAAAAAATCGAGTCAGCTCTTCCTTAAGTACTAGTCTATAACGCCAAACGAGGCAGCCTCTATAAGTTCTATGTGTGCATGTAAGTATCAAATAGCTATCCTTATAGATAGTTCTTTAGAATGCTAGCTTTAGTGTGTAATATATAGATGATGTGGAAGTCTTATAGTTAATTGCTAGCTATAACCATTGGAGATACCCTAAGCGGAGTATAACTGCAGAAGTTGGTCGGAAAAAGGTATAACTCATGGAAGTTGTAAGCTATGGCTTTCACTGTCACACCAGTGATTTTTTATGCACATATAAAGTGTGATGATGTATCAGCATGTGATTATGTCCTCATGAGGTATATATATAGTATAAATAACAGAAGTATCATGGTGCTCAGACTACATGATTGAGACTTTCCATTCATGATTAAGACTTTCCATCCTGATATTATATATCATTGCACTTGCACGCATCTAAAAGCAATCTAAAGGCAGGGAGGCTTGGTGCTCGGGCACCATGGTGTCTATACACACACACCCGGGTGTAATTACACCCTATGTCGTATCTCACAACATAGAAAGTATCTCGCGTAATGGAGGGTATGTACATGTAGTATACGAGTATTTAAGACTATCTAGGTGGTATGAAGAATTTTTCAGAGGTGGTATGTATATTTTTTCGACATACTCATTTTTATGTGCGTATATAAAAGTATTTACAAAATACGCTAAAAACTATGAACTCTCTTACAAGTTTTTCATGTGGTTCACATTGGAGTATCTTATAATTACTATACGAGTATACCTAAAGTGATAAAAGAGTATTTTAAGTTTATTTAGGTGGTATATTAGAGATGAGTGTAATTACACCGGGTGTAAAAGATATTTTATTATATATATATATATATATATATATATATATATATATATATATATATATATATATATATATATATATATATATATATATATATATATATATATATATATATATATATATATATATATATATATATATATCTCGATCATTAGTTGCTCGTATAATAATGGGAGAAGATAATAAGCGGGAAGGCAGGCACCAGTCATGTTCATCGCATAGTGAGGGTTAGAAGAAAAACGACGGCCATCTTCCCACGACGAAGGGTCGATGGAGATTAAATGGTTTTCACCGTGGCCCACACAAGCGTTGGACTCCCTAAAAGTAGTACAGTAAAAATGACTATCTGATCGCTAAGACAAAAATATCTCGTAAGTTGCACATGGATTCGATCAACTGTCGTGTTTAGTAGTCCAACGAAAACGCACGCACCACAGTAGACCAACAGGATTGAGAGGGAAAGAGAAATGGAGATATGTGGTTGACAAGTGGGCTTAAATGTAGTTACGATGTGGGAGCATGCTTGCGTCTGTTTGTGCAAGAGAGCGTGATCACATAACTGGAGAAGCCGAAAGTCAAGATAAGGTTGCGAAAGAGGGAGGAGGGACTACAATGATGTAGCGAGAGGGGGAGTAGAGCGAGACTTGTGTTGGATAAGAGAGAGCTGATGCGAAGGGCTCATTTTGGCAGAATCTTAGATGTTTTGATATGTCAATTTTAGCGTGATGCTAATAGAAAATATCGGCATGATTCGTTTTCTATATAGCAATAAAAAATATAGTGCACTGCATCACCTGCAATTTTCGCCAATAGCTTTACTCATCTCCAACAGTCCTTAAGGCAACCAATTTAGATGTCCAATAGCTCTGTCGTAAATGACATTACTGACAGTACACTCGCTATTACGGCGAACATATCCGATAGTCCTGTCGGCGTTCTTGACGAGATCCCACGCTGGCATCGCCCATTCTCTCCGAATATTAAATTAGTAGTTATTGTTACCTTGACTGTTCTCACGTGATGCTGCTATTGCACAGTGAAATTGAGTGGTATATTTGTCAGCACACAATGAATAGGCATAGCAAAAACTCCTATGCGGGTGCTCCACACACCAAAAAAGATATTTTTGATAAAATTACAATTAAGGGTGCAAACAGAGCGAATAATTTTTGTTCAATCAACCGACCAAAGGCTCACAGATCGAATACGGAAGAGGTAAATGGGTATCCGATACTATTCTATCCAACCCCAAAGAAAAAATGAAATATGATATGGGATAAGTGATATCCGTTCGTATATATTTGTATATCAAGTGATATAAGTAAATCTATTGTGACTTCACTTAGGAATAAGATAACAGATAGACGTATTGTTGTATCTAAATATGTGGAAAATACTGAGTGCTCTTCTTTTGACATATCGGTGATTAGTCACTTTGTCTTTGTTCTGATTGCACCTCTACTATTCAATGTCCTGTGTAGGGGTACAAAAGAAGTACATAGTTTCCGTCTGACTGACCGTCCGAAGGCTTGTGGATTAAATATGCAATGGAGAAATAGGTATCCGGTACTATCCGTATCCGATTCTGACTCCAAGAAAAAAAATATAGAATAGGATATAGAATAAGTGTTATCTGTCTGTATCCGCTTTAATTGCACCACTAATTACAATGGTTCATAGACTGCTATATCATTGTCTGTTAGGATCCTATATGCAACGGCGAAACCAAAAATATGAGAAGTTTTTCAAGCAAACTACAACTTATAAACGACTTTCATAGCCCACAAATGGTATTATGGAACAATCGCAATAGGAGTATCTAATCTTTACTATTTAATAAATTTGAGTTGGTGGTTGATGCATTCTTCTTCCTACCTTCTCAACCGGCCGATCTGAATACTGAAATCTTGATCATCTATCTAACACTCCTCTCCCTCTCTCTCATATCTAACTACCCATTCTCTCCACTTCCACCAACAGTTACCATCTTACACCTCCTCTTCTACCTGGCCTCTCTCGCCTCCCTCCCTTCCTACTTAGACTGTATAATTTTTTTATATGCCCTATTTTTCTTGGTGATGCAAATCTGTGAAATTTATATAGTTAGAAACTGATGAAAATTAACTCATCATCATTTGAATTATGCCCCTAATTCCTCTTGCTTTTTGACAATTGACCTGCACTAGCTGAATGCTCGTATGTTGTTACGGATTAAAAACTTTTAGAACATGTTTGTGTATATATTCTAAAATTTTTTACTACCCGTGAGTTTTTTAAAAAATTATAGTAACACACGGATATTTAGCTAGTTCCTTTGGAAAATGAGAGATGCTCCACTACACGTTCCACGGGATTCGGTCAGCGTTGTTGAATTTTGTAGTACACAGAGAAACGCACCACAGTAGACCAATAAGATTGAGAGGGATAGATTAATCTAGACATATGTGGCAGACAAGTAAGCTCGAGTCTAACTACGATGTGTGCATCTAGAGTGTTTTTTATGCTACGATTTCTTAATTTAATAAATAGTAATTATTGAAAAAAAGTTAAACCAAAAATCGACTAAGAAAACTTTTCATCCAAGAGAGAGAGCGCAGTCACACTTCTTAGAAACCCAAATGTCAAAATAAAGGCAATGAAAGACGAAGATGAGGGGCAAGGATGATGTACAAGAGGGAGAGGAGTGCAGCGAGATATGTGTTGGCTAAGAGAGAGAACTGATGCAAAGGAGACGGCACATTTTGGTATAATTTTACATGTTTTTATGCGTCAATTCTAGCATGTCGCCGAGAGAGAACATCAGCACGACTCGTTTTTCTATTTAGCAATCCAGATATATCTACATGATGCTGATATAGTGATATTTCTATGGTTCCTGAATTTGAAACTTAATGTGCTATATGTATCAGCACTCAATACAGAGGGCATAGAAAGAAAAACTGCTCTGTGGATGCTCCACACCAAAAATTATACCACGATAAATCACACGTCTAGTAAAATTTTATACGCCTATATCATGGTAGGGTAAGATCCTTATATATGCAATTGCGGTAGCAAAATCATGATATTCTTTTAAAAAAGAATCTAAAAACTGAAAAGTTACAAATGACTAACATGAATGGCCGTGAATGGCATTCTGGAACATGCAAAATAGGAGTCTGATCCCTCTGGATGGAAGAGGAGCAAGCGCTTCACCGCATGGGTCGCGATGGTCCAATTAACACTAAAGCACCATATGACGAGCTCCAGCATAGTATTGTAATGAATTATTATTAAGTTTACAGAGTAAATATTTAAATTTTTGCAAAATCTGTATTTTATCCATTTTTTTACCATATTGTCAGTGAGACCGCTGGTATGGCATCAGTTAGACCGCTAGGAGCGGTATGACCGCATCGGTCAGACTGTTGGCCCGTAGTATCACGGATTACTTACCAGTTGCAATTTTCAGATAAGTCTAGATGGCAATTTCTTGAGATTTTAGAAAATTGAGTTATGGATTGATTTGGGTTGACATAGGTCAATGCATATATATTCCATGAAGTATGTTTTGACTAATGTGGGTTAAGTTGTAAAGAACTTGTGTCCAAAAAATGTTTTCTTGGTTTTTGGATGTGCAAGGACACTTAGAGTCAATCATGATCAACAACGAGGATTAGGGCTATGCTTATGGAGAAGTTGAGACCCAGAACGATCAAGAATGCCATGTGAGATGGCTGGGCTCAGGCATAACACAAAGAAGGTGGAAATATTGAAGGGCAGTTCGAGCGACATGTTGCATCATGTGGCTTCGTTGGTCTAAGTGAGACATGGTCTGGTGAAATCGGAATGTGAGAGACTTACTGACGCGTGGCAAGTCAATGGTGCATTTACATATGGCAAGCATCGCAATTGTTTGCAGGGGAAGATGAAGAGCGGGGTCAAGAAAGGTTATTTTGGTAAGTTGATCAAAATACCAGAAACAATCTTGGATCAAAACCGTTGTGCTTGAAAAATTGGGTTAGGTCAAGGAAAAGCTAAGAAGATCAAGTTGGATCAAAGGCTAAGAATTTAGCGGATTCAGACTTATGTGATTTGAAAAGCATACAAAAGTAGGGATGCAAATGGATCGAATACGGACGGATAATATCTCTATCATATTTGTTTTCATATTTTTTTCTCGGATGCGGATACGAATATAGATACCTCGGATATGAATACAAATACAAACAATATCGAATACAGATACGGAGCGAATACGAATCGAGATGAATACGGTCACGAATATTTATCGGAACATGAAAACCCCTTAAACTATATATCCAAAATCAATGAAAACACATAAATAGTTTATTTTGTCAAAACATTAATGCAATCTAAACAAGCATAAGTATTTTTATCCATAATAGTCATACTACTATACAGATTTTAAACCTTCAAATGGCAGTTAATTTTTTCTAAAGTTCTAAATAATTCTTAATGGATTTCTACCATTTACATGTGACTAATAAATTAATTAAAAATTTAAATTTGCATCAAAACGATTTAAACAACAGTACATCAATTTAATCGGTATAAATTTTAATCTATCGATAATACTAAATTTATTTTTAATAAACATAAATATTTGCTAGTGGGTTGGTGGCAGGGGAGATGAGAGAGGCTGGCTTGGGTTGAGCAATGTTGGGCTGAAATCTCAGATATCCGAATCCATATTATTCGGATAATCTGTATTCGTATTTGCCGGATATCAGGCCTACTGTATTCGTATTCGTTTCTGACAAAAAATTCATATTTTTTTCTGATCCGAGAATTATCCAAAGAAAATTCGATCCGACACAATCTGTATTCATTTTCATCTGGATCTGTTGGAAACTATCTGATCCGTTTTCACCTCTATACATAAGTGTAGTGTGTGAGTATAACTCGTGTTGTGTGCGATGTAGCACACACCCCTGGTGGCCGTTTATCCAATTAACCCACAAGGACTACGGGCTCACTAAACATCTGGTTTTGGTAGAACTTTTTAGAGAGAAGCAACAGGGGGTTCGGACAGGCCGATGAACCAACACTACCGACTCCATCTTTTAAGTAGTGTAGATACATTATTGAAAAAAAGTTATAGGAATGGACCCTTTTCTCCAATCAAACTGGCCTGACTGCAAATTGCTCCAAAAACAACAATTTACAAACTTAAATTTCTATCCTTCCAAAAGCCAAACTTAAACTCTGCAAACCCTTTGAACTAAAAGTCAATTACTCATCACAAGAATAGGATAATCTCCACATGGTCTCACATACTTACCACCAATACAGACAAAATACACTTATTTCAGATGATGATAAATACAACTAAACACAATACAAAATAATCATCAATATGCATATAGCTGAGCTACCAATTATGCCTATAGCCATGAGCTAATAATATAGGTACACATATATTTTCTATATTATTGGTAATGGCACCTAAGCAATATATATGTGCATACCTAATTAATTTGCAAACAATGGCAATAAGTGTACAAACAACAATGCGGCCTTTTTTTATCATTATTATAAAATAGTACAAAAAGTTACAAATAATAACAATGTACAAATAATACATCATTAACATTACAAATAAAGTACAAAAATATACAAATAATAATAGTGTACACATAACAATACAAAAAGGTCAGCTATTAGCAAAGAATCATTATTATCACCACTAATACATCACTAATTACAAAATATCATCTGCACAAACTAAATACATATATCATCTAAATATAGTTACAAAGTGCATTCTACATAACCAAATCACCGTTAAGCTAACAAAACATTAGTGATATATTAAGTGCATTTCTTGGAGGTGAATGAAATATAGCTCTTTGTTAAGGTCTTCACGGAACCACATTCATTCCAATTGCAAAATTCCCTAAATAGCAACGAACTAATTCAAACTCTTTTTTACACTTTCTTTCTTCCCCCTCATCTCTCTTTCACTCAGCAGGGAAGATACTCAACTGTGCAGCTTCAGATGAGATAGCAGGGAGGAATATGAGCCATTTTTATGCCTGTGCGGAGGCATTGCCGACCGACAGGAGCATGTGGGCACACACAGGTGCATGAGGCAACGTCAAGTCCAACCAAAAGCCACAAAAATGACTTTCAAGTGTGTCGCGTCTGGCAGGTCAGCCACTCAAGCACCTACCGAGCTAGAGGTGCTCGGCAGCGCCAGTCGTCGCACCGCTTACCACACTCACCTTCTCCTAAGCGCTCACATGCCTACCACAGCTGCACTAGCCTGCCGAGCTAGGGGATGCAGCAAGTGACAAGTGTTGCATGTCGCGCTTTCCGAACTTAGGGATAGGGCTATTTTTTTTATAAAAATGAACGTTCGAGGGCCAAATTTTAAAAAAAATCACTACAATGCTACCAGTGGCGGATCCAGGATTGGAGCACGCCCCGGGCTAAATTTAAACTAAGTAATAGTCTAGTATAATACAAGTTTAGAACTATATTACGATATAAGAAAAAATATGCCATGAATATATCATTGATACGAAAATTTTGCTCAATGCTCAATACTTGAAAATTTCAAGTTTTCAACACAAGTCACAATAAAGAAAGGATATGAAATCATAC
Source organism: Dendrocalamus sinicus (assembly GCA_036346575.1). Classification (NCBI taxonomy): domain Eukaryota; kingdom Viridiplantae; phylum Streptophyta; class Magnoliopsida; order Poales; family Poaceae; genus Dendrocalamus; species Dendrocalamus sinicus. Next base: position 38,238,261 of record CM070641.1, on the reverse strand, counting down.
AGAATGTGGCGTAATAAAGATACATCAAGTACCTCAAATCCTAAATGGAGATTTGCTTACTATCTTATGCGGTTAACCCACCATTTCCTCATCAATAGTAGGACAAGAACCAGAATCTACAAAGACAACATAAAAAATAAAATATAGATAAATTCAAATAGCATAAATATTATATTTGAAATAAACTAACTTACCACTTGCACGAGAAAGTTGTTTCTTGCTTGACCTCATCCCTTGAAAACGCTCTAAAATCTTCTCATCTTTAATACTTGCAAACACATCTCGCTCAATATAGCATACCATGCTATGATTCATCCACTCATCGTTCATCTTGTTTCGTAAATCAGTTTTAATGATGTTCATAGCCGAGAAGGCTCTTTCTACAGTTGCTGTTGCTATTGGTAAAATCAAGGCCAATTCAATGAGACGATATACCAATGGAAAAACTGTATGTCTGTCAGTCTCAACCATCTTCATAGCAAGATTTGCAATGTCGGTACAATTTGCAAAAGATAGATCACGTCTTGCATCAGCAATAAATGTGTGAAGCTGGTCCTTAAGGACTACACAGTCATATTGAGTGAAGTCAGCAGCATACATTCTAGCAAGTTCAATTAATTTGTCCTCATCGAAGTTGGCGAAAGAATTTTTTGGATCAAGACAAGCAATGCACCTTAATAACTTAGTAGATCTTTCTGCAAAGCGATTATTCAACTCAACAATAATTAATCATGCACCACAATGAATATTTCATGATGGAAATGCTCATAGTAAGTTACCATTCGACCACCACGACCCCTTGAAACGGCCTCTAATCGGTATTTTATCAGACATATTCGGCACAGTGATATTATGTTGGAGACAAAAGGCCTTTGATTCTTCAAAAAGCTCATCCCAACCATGATTTCTTACTTCCTCAATTGTCTTCAATGTGATCTCAATCAAGCCTACAGCACGGATAATATTTTGATCTTTCTTTTGCAAGCATTGTGAAAGATCATTAGACTTGCCCAATATTCTGATCATAAGATGCAATATAAGTATAAATTCAAAACTCTCCATTTTTTCCAACAAACCCGAAGCTGTGGTTTTCTATGTAGCATTAGTGGCATCATCACTCAAATTCTCTAATACCTCTAGGACCGAATCCCACATGAAGAGAAGACGATATAATGTTTTATGATGTGAACCCCAACGAGTATCACCAGGCCTTGCAAGGTTAGTTTGTTGGTTTTTCCCTCTTCCTGAGAAAATTTCACCATTCTCTAATTTATTCACAATTTTATCGTGGTGATCTTGTGCCAATTGATCTCTTCTGTGACAAGAAGCATTAATAGTGTTGACAATCAAGGTGATGTAGTTAAAGAAATCCAAGACAGAAGAACAACACTTAGCCACAGAAACAACCACTAATTGCAATTGATGAGCAAAGCAATGTATACAAAAAGCATATGGATTTTCATCCAATATGCGTCTTTGCAATCCATGGAATTGTCCTCTCATGTTTGAAGCTCCATCATAACCCTGTCCCCGCAATCTAGTGATAGATAAACCATGTTTACAAAACATACCATCCAAAGCTGTCTTTAATGAAGATGATGTCGTATCAGAAACATGCTGAACCCCAAGAAATCTCTCTATTACCTGCCCTTTATTATTGACATACCTGCATAGGACAACATAGAACAAGAAATTATTGTTAATATACTTTACACATACTCAAACTATCAAATATAGATGTAAAATGTAGCTACTAACCTCAAAACCACAGCCATTTGCTCCTTGATAGATGCATCTCGAGCTTCATCAACAAGTACGGTGAAACATGCATCCCCAATATCATTAATAATGGCTTTGGTGGTCTCTTCTGCACATGCTTTACACAATTGTTTTTGTATTTGTGGTGATGTCATTAAATTGTTCCCAGGAGAATTGTCAAGCAATTTTGCAACCTTCTCATCCCTCTCTTTATACCATTTCAGCATCTCTAGGAAGTTTCCCCTATTGTTCGAGCTAGATGATTCATCATGTCCACGAAAAGCAAGGGCTTGTAATAGAAGAAATTTTGAAATGGCTAACATAATAGTAAGACGGGTTCTATATTCTTCCTCATCCTTCTTAGTGGCAACAGCCATCACATAACCCACATCTTGCCTTTGATTTTTGAAAGCCTCGCAATGTTTTCTTGCTTTGTTATGAGCACTATTGACTTTACCAACATGCTCATTAAAAGATTGAGTTCCATTCTTCCAATAACTAAATCCTATTTTTGTGAAAGCATCAACACCATAGTTTTCAGCTCTTTGTTGCTTAAAGAGAAAACAATAAAAACGAAAGGCTGCATCTTTAGCAATGCTATATTCCAACCAATCATGCTTCTTGAACCATGATTCTTGAAATCTCCTCTTTTGACTTCCCTGTTCCCTCCATGGAAATTTATATCCAATTGGTTGGCATGGTCCCAATTGCAAATACTCTCTTCTAGCGGCATCTCTAATATTTACACCCAACTCCTCTATCGATTTTCGAAGCCCAGGATCGGCAACAATATCATCTGGATTAAGCTGAATGCTTTGCCCAGTGTTACTAGCCCCAGTTCCTAATGTTTCTGGTTCTAGAGATTGGTTCGAGTTGGACTGTGTTTCTTGTGTTGGAAAATACGATGACAATGTCTTGCTCCTCTTCATTTTGTAATTTGTATCTTTAAATCTTTGTAGTTACTTCCTAAATAGCAAATGTAAAACATTAAATATATAACATTAAACATTTGATCATTCATACAATCATTAATCATACATATTTTAAACCATAAAAAAAACTACGCTGATTGCCTGATTACCTCGCTGGCTCACTGCCTTGCGGAGTTGCGGTCGGTCACTGCTCCTCGCCTGTCGCCTCCTCGGTTCGGTTCGGCCGTTCGGTGACTCGGTCAGGCCGCTCAGTGTTCAGAGCATAAATCTGTCCGACGCAACGTCCGGCGTCCGCATTTCCTCATTTCTTTCTTCCGCTGTTCCGCATCTTCAGTTCAGCTCAGCCGGCCTTCAGGCGTTCAGCCGAATGCCCGAATCAGCCCGGTCCTCCACTCCTCCTCAAAGGCTCAAACCTCCTCCCTACTCCCGTGCTCCGAGCAGCGCTCGCGGGTCGCGGCCGGCGGCTCCCTGCTCGGCGCCTTGGCTCCTCCAATCCTCCTCCCCGCTCGCCGTGCAGCCGCGCAGGAGAGGGGTCGCCATCGCCGACTCAGTGGAGGCGCGCGCGGCGCAGGCAAGGCGGCGGCCGGCGGTGCGGGCGCGCGCAGGAGTCAGATCTGGATGCAGGATGCCTCCGCTCGGCGATGGGCGGCTGGGGGCTGGGGCTGGGTTGGGAATGGCCGAATGGGGATTAGGGTTTTGCACTTTTGCTGGGGGATGTCTCTACTGCTGACTGCTGTGGGCTGATTGCGGGGGGTGGGGCTGTGGGCTACCATGGGCCTCGGGCTGGGCTGTGGGGTAGATATTTTTTTCAGTATATAGTTGTGGGGGGGTAGTATTAGTAGTTTCACTAGGCCTCGGGCTATAGCCTACCCAGCCCGAGGCCCAATTCCGCCCCTGAATGCTACAATTGTGAACAGTTTCCCCTACTTGATCTTGCTCTATACCAAGAACTTATAAGTAACGGAGATGACTCATGGAGATCAATCCCCATCTATCTAGGTATCAGATTTTTACAAGTTCTTGATGTTGCCCGGTTTTTGCTTGGATTTGATCTCTTCGTGAGATTTTTTGATGTAGTGTTTTTACCTCAAATCTTTGGAAGTTATTGCTTGGTATGACATGTGGGGATACATCTAGAGTCATCTTGACCACCCTCCACCTACAAGCAAGTTATATTCTTTGTTTTCCCTCTTTTGCCTAATTTTGGTGCAACCTTGCTTTAAACAAAAAAGATAAGAATTTTGACAACGATTTTCTTGATCATTAATTAGACTAAGTTCTTGACATTCTAGAGAATATGCATGCCAAGTTTAAGTGATTTGGTGCCTAGGTTTGAGAGTTTGGTCATTTTGTGGTTTGAACCTGGTTTTGCTGCAGCAGAGACTTAGGAGCCAAAAGATCCCAACCTTCTTGTGATCTTGTAAGATATCTCATTGTTTTAGGTTTCTAAGGTTGTGATTTTCCTTTGGTTCAAATTTCAAGTCATTTGGACCTTTTATTTGAAAGTTGTGTGGTTTTTGTTCTTGTTTGGGCTGAATTTCCTATGCTGATATGGGAGAAAGTTAGTACTGCTCATTACATAGTGGTAGTACCACACCTATATAGTGATAATACCGGTCTGAGATGTCAAGTCCTGTTTAGCTTGGTTTTTCTTGAGAGTTTCTCTAGGGTGCTTAGGATGTAATTTTATAGTTCATTATAGCTATTGAAATGAATGACCCTAACAATATTGTGGCAAAAGATTATAAAGCAATCGTCATCGATGTAGTTCCTATCCACCTCTCTAATCATCGTGTTCGGTCCTACACATGTGTGTCGACCTTCTCGTGGCTGGCCGTCAGAAGTCGCAAATTTCAGTTGGCCAACCGAGGAGAACAGTAGCGCGAAGAACACAACCGACCCACCGACTGATTCCTATTGGCAAGTGCACTCTAGGCTAGCTAGCAAACAGATCATGTGGCATTTTGGCGAGTGACCGTCCAAAAGATTTGTTCAGGAGCATTATTGCCTTTGCAATTTGCAAAGTCTACCAATTGACGAGTTAAGAGCAACTCCAAAAGATTAGCCAAAAGAAGTATCTAAATTTAGTGATTTAGCTATTATCTAAAATGAATCTCACCTAAAAAAACAAGACTACTACAACAGGCTATCTAAACTAGAGGGCACGCGGTGGGTCGCGTACGTGCGGGAATGGGGCGCAGTGTGCGGGAAGAAAACGCCGACCGCGCCAAGAGGCTGGATGGTGAGCGAGGTAAGCTATCCAAAAATAGAGAGCGAAGGAGGAGGGATGAGAGCAACTCCAAGAGAAGAGTTAAATCATTTTCTAAAGGTGGCTATTATTGGAAGAGTCATTTACTAGTTTAGATAGCCTGTTGGAGTAGTCTTGTTTTTCTATTCATTTTAGAGAATAGCTAAATCACTAAATTTAGATATAGCTACTAAATTTGGAGAGTCATTTACAGAGTCTATTGGAGATATTTTTTCTCCAATAATAGCCAAATTTACTTTTAGAAAATAATTTAGCTCTTCTCTTAGAGTTGCTCTAATGCGCATGTATGCTGCAGTATCGGCCGTTGCTCGCTCGGCAGCTCCCAGCATTGTGATGATCTGGCACCTAACCCCGGGTGCTCTGTCGCTTTTATTTCGGTTTATTCTCTGTTAATTGCATGGAACCCGGAAGGTGGCAGATGCATTGAAAGTTTTGATCGTTGGCCTGTTTTTTTTCTTCGGTTTATAGCTTTTAACTATGGTTTATACCTTTAAATTGTTTATGAAAGAGAGTATGGAGTAACAGAAATTCGTGTAATTTTGATCGATATAAATGAAGTCGCTATAGTATATATTATAATTAACTTATAGACCTCGTTTTGAAACACTCACTTTAAAAATTAGTTATGATAGAAAATTTAAAAAATAGCTTTTAAAATTTAAAAAGGAAAGACCCAACACGATAAGTGAATTATTGCAGCAGGGATAGAGTTGGTGCCAGTGTGCCATGCTTCGAGAGCTGAAAGCATTGGTGGCTAGGTGCGTACGAGGTGCGACTCCGACTCATCCGTTTCACTAGTCAACTTGGTCTCTTGCTACCATGCACTAGCCCAGTTCACAGACGGTATTCGTGAAGCTTCCACTGAGATGGGCAGGCAAATGTAGTGTAACTCACTCGCACCTAGCACCTGGCACCAATCTTGCCACGTGTACGAAGAAACACTGCTGTGTGTAGCCCTTTCGAAATCGGTATAATGAAGACATTGCAGATGATTTCATTCATAGCTACTATCATAACATGCAGTTTTGGCCGATCTATATGAATCTCTTACAAAATGATGGTAGACTTTTCAGTGACTTGTATAAATATAGTTTATTTGCATACCTTGCCAATTAGTTTAATTTGTTGTGTACCACTTTTAAAATTATCATGTTAAAGTATATTGTCCGCCTCCCTTGTAAGATTAAGTTTTTAGAAGAATTTATTGATGTATGACATTTAATATGGTATCAGAGCCAAAAGATCTGACTCTAGAGTTTAAAACTTGACTAACATAATATTAAAAAAATAATTATGGTCTATTTTTAGTCCACGTCTTAAACCTAGAGGATGAATCCTAGAAGTAGGAGGAGGTAGGGTGTTAAAATATTAGGCGTTGCTATCGCTCGGATGTACGATGAGACGGTCTCCTCCCAAATGGCCCAACATTCGAGCATACTATGCGCAATAAATGGGATTAATAGATGTAACAAAATGTTATCAACAGGTGCAACAAATAAGTATAAACTCAACGAAGAATTTTCAAAAAGATATCTCGGCCTCACCTAAATATACCAGTAACCAATCTTGTTTGGATATACACAGTAGTGCTACTATGCTACCTCACAAGTATCAAACAAACAAATAAGTGATGTTATATATGATGCAACATTCTGGGTATTCGTATGTAACAATTAAGAATAATGTTTGTAACAAATGAAACAATGACACAAAAATTATAAAAGATCGTCGCCGTAGCTAAAAAAATTGCATCAAGGTGGCGCAACAAATTGATACTCTTACTATAACAAGAAATAATTATGATGCAACAATCATTCAAAACATATGCGATAGATAATTTTGAGAAGACATAGTCACAACAAATCAAAATGCTTCTTATAACAATTGCGAAAAAATATGCAAAACAAATTGTGAAAACATCTGCAACATCCCCACCAGACCGTGTCCCGGCGAGTCCAGATCTGGCAGAGCAAGGTCACCCTAGCACCACCACCTCGTCATCCCTCGACTGTCTTTCCTCCACTCATTGTTTGTGACACCACTTCCTCAACCTCAAACCCGCCAGATCCGGCGAGCTCTGCTCGCAGCAATGATAGGTATGATGAGCCCTGGTTGCTCTTGGAAGGGACGACCTCCTGCGTCCTCCAGCTACAGCAGATGGCTGTACTCGAGCACGAGCGAAGGCAACCTCAGATTGGGCTGCCGGCGGTGGAGCTTGGTATGCTAGGGTGGAAGACTAGGTGACAATGAGGGAGCTCGACTGGCCGGTGGCACTCAAAGTTGCTACGCTTAGAGCATCTCCAGTAGGAGCCCTCAAAACAGGGCCCCTACTTTTAATTTGAGGGCTCCCTCTACTTTTGAGGGCCCTGTTTTCTGGGCTGCACTCCAGCAGGAGCCCTCAAAACAGAGCCCCTACTTCTCAATTCCCTCTATTTCCTCACACACTATATGCATATGTATTTGAGAACATCACATTATATAATAATTTATTTAAACTATAACTCTAAAGCACTATACTTGAAATTATGAATGAAAATACAAATATTCAAATTTAAATTCAAAGACAAATTTGGTCCGAATTTAATGATAGTCAATCACAACATAGTTCATAACATCTCTGCAAATCAAATGACATAATCATCAAACATATAGTCTGAAAAACAATTAAACAACTAACGTGCGCCATGTTGCGCCTACAAATGCTCCACAAGATCATTTCGGAGTTTCTCATGTCCCTCTTTATCTTCAATCTCATTGTGTATTCTGAGAAACTCGGACAACACATTTGGATTACGGCGTTGGTATTCCTCCTGCCTCATCTGTATACCTCTGCAAGGATGTAATTGGTCTTGTTTTGCTCTATTGCTGTCAGGGAGCATCTGATTCATTGAACCTACGGGTGGCTTTTATCAGTGTTATTTTGCTTCCTATTGTGGGCAATGCAGCTGGACATGCTAACACAACCATCAAGAAAAAAGTGCTCAATTTGATATAGTTTCAGTTCCTGCATCATGCTATTCTAATCCCAATCTGAAATTGTCTACTACACTCCGAAACTATATCAAAATAACAGCACATATACATATCAAATTGAATCACATATGCATATCAAATTGAATCACATATACATATCCTAATCCCAATCTAACATCAACTTGCAAAAATATGTTGCTCTAAAAATAGGAAGGCCCTTTACAATTTTGAGTTTTTTTGAGTAATTTACATCAAGCAGCATAGTTCATCATCACTTTCTGCAGTGGAAATAGGAAATTATATACATGATCTTGGAGATCAGAGGTTTTCTATATATCATACATTTTAGCAATCTCAAGCTATCCCAATCCCAATTTCAGCATCTCAAGCTATCAACCCACAAAGCACATCGGCATATATACATACAAAGCACATTTCAGCATAATCCCAATCTCCGGTCCTATAATCTGGCGGTGGCGCAACGGAGGGGGTACAGGTGACGCAATGGAGGTGGAGGTGGCGCAGGAGGAGATGGCAGCGGGCGAACCTGGCGTGAAGGATGTCCGGGCTGGCGGCCGGTGAAGTTGGAACCGCTGGTGGTGGTCGCGGTCGAGGTCGGCGATGCGGTCGAGGCCGGGAAGAAGGCGAGTGCTGGGGAGTCGAGGTCGCGGAGGAGACCGGCGATGCGAAGGAGAGCGAGGTCGCGGAGGAGAGCGGGGAGGCGGGTGGCGCTCGGGGGCGGGGGAAAGAGGCGGGCGGCGCTCGCGGGCGGGCTGCAAGAGGGGAAGAGGCGAGCGGGGGAAAGAGGCGGACGGCGCTCGCGGGCGGGCTGCGGGAGGGGAAGAGGCGGGTGGTGCTCGCGGGCTGCGGGAGGGGAAAAGAGGCGGGCGGGGGAAGGAGCGGGCTGCGGGAGGGGAAGAGGCGGGTGGGGGAAGAATCAGGACCAGCGCGCGCAGGAAACCGTGATTTGAGGGCTTGGCCTAGAGCCCCAGGAATGAGGGCTGGAGGGGGGATTTGAGGGTCCCCTCAAATTTGAGGGCTCTAGTAGGGGCTCTGTTGGACCTCTGTTTTTGCCTCAAACCCTTAAATTTGGTTTTGAGGGCTCAAGTAGGGGCCCTGCTGGAGATGCTCTTAGAGAAGGTACCAGCGTACGACTGCTTGATTGGAGCTTGTTGCACTAGGGAAGAGAGTGTGCATGGGGAATAGAAGAAAGAGATGGGGCCTCGAGGCTGGAGGAGATATCATGGAGATATTGGGGAATAAGAGCAACAATGAATGTGTGGATGAGGACCGAGGATAGAAGGGAAACGTTCGATGCTGTGGCTTGCTCTACACGTATGGTACTGCCTATCTTTTTTTATGAGCTTTAAGCTTTTAGATAAATTGTTTGGTCAGAGAGAGTGTGTTCTTACGACTTGATGGACTTCCATTTTGTTAGGATGGCAGGCGGTGTTCGTCAGTGACCTACACGCAGTCCATCCAGATTTCATGTGCGTTTGTTTGTACTACGTGTAGCCCGTCTAAAACTTGCACTATGCAGACCATTCCATCATGGCTGTCTCATATCATGCAAACTTTTTGTCCCTTCGAGGACAGCACCGCTGCAACCAAACCTGATGGATACTACTCTGTATGCGCTTGATGCATCTTCTGGGCAACCATGATCTGGGCGTGATTTATCTGTCACGATGGTTGCTAAACTTTATTAGCTGGACTGATTTTGCTGGCGGGACAAAGCTAATTTGTTGATTACAAGTCTATCACGACGTGGAATCTTCACTGGCATGGTACGAGGATACGTGACCTGATGGCGAACTGAATCCACATATCTGTCGTCCTGCCATTGCTGTTAGGTTCCATCGGCGTTTCATGAACTTACTTCCTTATGACCTTATCTGTAAATATGTCGGGGTAATCCAAAAGGAAGTGGCTGCCACGGGACTGGAAGCTCATGGGACACGCAAATTTGAAACAATCAAGTCAGTGTGGACATATTCATATTAACTTTTAAATACAACTGATAAATAGTAGTGCCTAATAAATAGTAGTATATTATATAAGAAAGACTATAATGAAAGGCACTATAATATTCGGACCACAATGTGAACTACAAATTTGTGATATAATAACATATAAAGTACATTGTAATATATGAAAGCAAAAAGTAGTGACTGATATAAACGACTTATAAAAGCTGGAGTGTTCATATTGACTTCTACTTCTGGACTCCAAAACTACCAATATGGGCTATTTACATTGATTTCTGCTTCTGGCTACTTTGTCAACTCAAACATTAGCTTCTTAACCAGTTCGTAATCAATTCAGGTTTTTCAACTATGTTCACGTGTTTCTAAAAAATCTATTCTGTTCACATTGTTCACATAAAATGATTTTTCGACTGGGTTCCGGCCACTGCCTACTGCTTTGAATACTCTAAGAATAAGGTCAGCTTCAGAAGGAAAGAGAAATTCTTTTCTAAATTCCGTGGTACGAATTTCCGGTCCCCATAAACCATAATGGTTATTGGAAGCCAAGGTCACGTCTCAAGGAAGTGGTGCCTCTTTAAAAAATGATACACCTACTAATTCGTCAATGCCGTCCTTAGCGCACTCTAAATAGAATTTTGGCACATATGGCACTGTTTGAACCTGTATTTACAAAAAATATCAGATGCATACAGTATTAGTAAAAATGGCATTTTTGTCGCCCGACCACCGGTCAGCGACGTTGTAGAGTTGACACGTGCCCCCATGCCGCCCAGCCACCGTACGACTGTGCCTACCACTAGGCCACCGTGCGGCAGGTGGCCTACAACCCCCGCCACCGGATGGCAGGTAATTAAGTTGGTTAATTAGCCAACTTAATTACCTACCTGAATATTAACTTTGTATTTATTACTTTTTGATTTTTTTAAATATAGTAGATAAGCTCAAAAAATTATAAAATTTTATATACAGCCTCCCAACATAATTTAATTAGTTGTCTAATTTTTCTATAATTTTATCCAGTGTGAATGTTGCTCGAAAATTCATATAATTTTGCTATTTATAGGAGTTGTTACATATAGAAAATGGGCTCCAAAAATTACAAAATTTTATGTGCAGTCTCTTGACATAGTTGATCTAATTGTTGAACTTTTTTAGAATTTTATATGCTCTAAATTTACTATGTTAATTTATATTAATTTAATCATAATTAATGATATGCGATGCTCATATAATTCACCAACAAAAAATTGAAAATCGTGCTCCTGAGCATGGGTGATCATCCATACTAAGCTGGTGCAGGTTCTCCACTTGCATGAAGATGGATTGAAACTTGACATAATCCTCACTCTTCCACCGGTTAGCTCCCGTCTAGAGTGGGCGCCGACGTCGCCGGCTCCCTGCCGTGGCCCTCCGCCTCCGCTGCTGCCATCGCAATCCAAACTCTATCCCCCTCGAGCCCTAGGGTTTTGAATCAGGGAACCAAAACGAATGGGGGCACTAGTGGAGACAGTGGTGGGTGGGAGGAGGAGTCAGAGAAATTTGGGAGTGGTGTACAAAGGAAGGAAGTGGAGGAAGAGGAGGTGGGTATTCGAAGTTAAACCACCACTCCGCTGTATTACGGGTGGAGATATTTAGAAAATATCAAGTATTTGGCTGACATGTGGGTCCTTTAAGTGGTGAGCCACATGTCAGTGAGGTATCGGAAGGATTCCGTGTGAGGTTTTTCAGTACAAAAAAATTAGTTCTTCTCACAGCCACGGCACATGGAGGGCCACGACGCGTAACCTGACAAGTGGCACTGCAACAACTACACGCAAGGGGCAGGGCAATGGCCGAGTCCTCATGTGCCATGCCACCTCTATGCTGACACAACGTGTGACAGGCACGTTGCACCACCCAGGAAATTATTTAAAAAAAGTGTTACGGTGTTCCACTCGCGAGGGACCCAGGCGCATCAACATCAGTCGAGCAAAATTCAAAATGCATAAAATTCCCAAAAAATTAGACAATTAGGTTGACTACGTTGGGAGGCTGCACATAAAATTTTGTAATTTTTGGAGCCCATTTGCTATATTTAACAACTTTTACAAATAGCATAATCATATAAAATTTTGAACAACATTCACACCAGATAAAATTATAGAAAAATTATACAACTAATTACGTTATGTCAAAATGCTGAACATAAAAGTTCATAATTTTTTGAGCTCATTTGCTGTATTAAAAATTGAAGTAGTAAATACAAACTAGTATTCAAGCAGGTAATTAAGTCGGCTAATTACCTGTTGTACGGTGGTGGGACGGCAGGCCACACGGCCACACGGTGGCTGGGTGGCAGGTTGCTTGCCGTACGGTGGCTGTACCGCAGGAGGCACGTGTCGGTTCTACGGCTTTGCCGCTTGATGGTCGGGGCGGTAAAAATATCATTTTTATTAATGTCATATATATACTAATATTTTTATAAATACAGATTTAAATAGTACTGTATGTACCAAGAACTCCTCTAAATATGTCCTCAGACCAGAGAGAAGGGTGAGGTGATCGTGTACGTGGTGGCGCCAGTATTTTTTATGCGCTAGTGCCCTTTATGGCATATGACTTTGGATATGCCGGTAGAGAGTAGAGACTCCTTGGATTCCATATTTAGCCAAGGGGAATCCTTCATCACGGGCAGGGGCGGATCCAGCGGTGGGGCCGGGGGCTCGAGCCCCTACCGCTACCGAACCCTTGGAGCCCCCCCTATCGCTACCAGACCCTTGGACCCCTCCAAAAATTTTTCCTGGATCCGCCACTGATCACGGGGGAGGGATTAGGGAAACATACCCTGAAAGCCTCATACATGCCTGTAAAACATGAATGCTATATAGTAGGACCCAGACCTTCTATATGCCTAACAAATGTACAAATATGCAAATACATAGACACTACTACTACTATACGTGTAGAAACTTGAGGTTTTATCTTGTGCTTGATTTGCACTATAATGCCTCATTAAACATTGGGGCAAAAAATAGTGAATACCATAAAAAAGTACAAAAAAAGGTGATACATAGCACATTCTAATTGTGTCCTTAAACCAATGGTCGAATTGGGCCCATGTGCCACGTAAGAGAGAGACACTATAGTTAACGGGCTTTTTTTGAGCTATAGCTTATGGGTTTTGCCCGTATACCACTAGGAGAGAGGCGGTGTAAGAGATACACGTAGATGTGCTTACATGAAAGCCCATACGTGTGAGGCGGACTGGTCTTTGTTCTTTACCAATCGCACCGTACGAGTGCCCTGTAAAAGCAAGAGGAAGGATGCAAGATGAGTGTGCATGAGCAAACGACTTTATTTTTTCTTTACGCAGAAGTACAATAAACATACAAAATAACCTTCTATGCACCGTCCCTCAATATAGATTTTTGACACTTTTGGCATGTTTTCAATACATATTTGTAAAAATATCCTTGTGCGAACAGAATTGGCAGAAATGACACTTCTGCCATCTGGTCAACGAGCGGCAGGTCTGTGCAGCCGACACCTGTCCATCGGAGCCTGGCCACTGGGTGGCAGGGGCCTACCGCCTAGCCACCAGGCAACCATCCATCTACCACCCGACCACCGTGCGGCGCCTTCCCTGCTGTCCCGCCACCAGACAGCAGGTGATTAAGCCGGCTTAATCACCTGCTGAGTTAGGATTTTTTATTTACCACTTATTTAAAAATTTAAATATATTAAATGAGCTACAAAAATTATGAACTTTTATGTACAACCTTCCGACATAACACACTTCATTGTATAATTTTTTGACAATTTTAACCACTATGAATGTTGCTAAAAAATTCATAACATTATGATAGTTTTAGGATTTATTACATATAGAAAACAAGCTCCAAAAATTATAAAATTTTATGTCCAGCATTCCGACACAGTCAACCTAATTGTTCAATTTTTTGGAAAATTTATGTGCTATGAATTTTCCATGTTATTTCATGTTAATTTAATCGTAATGAGCTATGTACGATGCTCATTTAATTAGCGATTGAAATCGCTTGCATGAATGATTACAGTTAGTTTATAAATTATAAATTGAGATAATGGTTGAATTTAGTTTGAACTTGATTTATGGAATTGTAAGCTTAGGATCTGGTGGTAAGATGGTAACAAAGGACTTCCTTTTGAAAAATTGAATGCGAAAAGACAACGAGATTTGATGTTACGAATTAAAATAGGCTTTATAATAAAGGTGGAAATAACATGGCGCACTGGGTTTAGTTACATGCATAAGAAACAACATTATGCACGATGGAACAACCCAAAGTACTCTTACGATACATATGCGCATTTTTGGAATGGAAATAATTCAACCTTGGGGGGACTAGTTTGGAATGTCCTAACCTACTTCATGGATTGGGGCTATTTTCTATTCCTTGCAACCTCGGCGTTGAGCTACTTAGTGGCCTCTTTGGCCTTAGCTGTCATTTCCCTCTTTTTCTCGCACTCCCTCTCGCGAGCCTCACGCTCTGCCTTGAGATGAGCTTTCATCTCTTCATGTATATGCCCGGTTTGCTCATCGTTGTGGAGCTCCTCTCGAATCTCGTAGGCCCTTTTGACATCCCACTCTTCGTAGTCGAAAGTCTACTGGTTATGTGCGTGGATCTCTAGGTCGATTCACTTGCAGTAGCCACATAGCAGTTCCGTGCACTACGGGTAGATGGGAGAGGTTGTTAGTGCGTACTTTGAAAGAGAAATATTAGGGAACACACTGTAACTAGTCCTTACCGGCTACCGATAGCTGCTCGTGTCCTAATGATGGTCGGGATAGTCACAAAGTAGTTCACACAACCCTAGTAATGCATGCCTAGACTGAGCCGCTGCTTAGACTTGAATAAATTGCATGGGTCCCTGCACTAACAGAGGGGAGGTGTCTCCCCCTCGGGTGGGTGTTACGGCAAACGCTTGGTTGAAACGTTCAGGATGGGGTTGCTGCTACGGGGGCATCATTGCGGGGAGGTGACCTCCTGGCACGCTTCGTTTGTTTGTCCCGTGCCACAGCAGCCCTTGTTTGTTCGTCGTAGGCCGCAACAAACCTTGCTAGTTCGTGGGTCTCCTCCCATTGCTTTATCATCTTGTCCCATTGCTTCTTCTGCCTCTTGTCTATCCTGATGTGTTGAAGTAAGCTCTAGTGAAGTGTTAGATTTGATTATGTAGTGTTTTCTTCCAGACCTCTTCCATCTCCTTCTATAAGCAAAAGGGTTGGCATGATGTGGTTAATTTTATGTCAGTACCCTACGAGGTGAAGTGTTGCACTATGTGCGTGCCATTTGCCCGCTCCTTTTGCGCACACTTGTCCATGTGTCTGTGCCGTCTACTCGCTCGCTCCCTCGTGCGCACACTTATCACTCTGTCCATACTGTCCCCCTAGCCCACTCTCTCGTGAGCACACTTGTCACTCTGTCCATGCTGTCCCCCCTGGCCCGCTCCCTCATGGGCACACTTGTCACTCTGTCTGTGCCGTCCCCCCTAGCCCGCTCCCTCGTGCGCACACTTGTCACTCTATCCGTGCCACCCTCCTGGCCCACTTCCTTGTGTGAACATTTATCACTTTATCCATGCTATCCTCCCTCGCCTGCTCCCTCGTGTGCATATTTGTCACCCTGTTCGTGCCATCCCCCTCGCCCGCTCCCTCGTGTGCACACTTATCACTCTGTCGTGCCATCCCCCCTTGCCTGCTTCCTCATGCACACACTTGTCACTCTATTCGTGTCATCCCCTCTCGCCCGCACCCTCGTGCACACATTTTTCACTCTATCTATGCCATCCCCCTTGGCCCGCTACCTTGTGCGCACACTTGTCACTCTGTCCATGCCGTCCCCACTGGCCCGCTTCCTCTTGCGTATACTTGTCACTCTGTCCATGTTGTTCCGTGTTGTCCCCTTCGCCCGCAGTGTTGCGCATCGACAACAAGTCTATAATTTCTGGTGGCAACACACCGGGTTCCCTTTTCGCTTGGCCAAAAATAGGGAGCTCTCGCAATCGCTCATCTTAACTGTGTTTGGCTTATTGTTCTCACGCTCGATGCAGTAACATTCCATGGTAAATGCTGATGAGCTAGTCCAATCAAGGTCATCGGCGAAAGACCTTCCCCTTGAAAGGAAGGATGACTTTTGCCCTAACTTCTGCTTGATGCCAAACAAGCATGCTCAACCGGTATGGCTAAAATGCAAATATAGGGACGACATAGTCATGCATGTCTTGGATGGCCAGTTCAATGGCGGATGACGTTTCTTTTGATGCCCACACTTTGGGGTACAATTTGCCAATAATTTTATTTTCTGTTAGTGCTAATAGAGCTTTTATGCTAACACTCCTTTGCAACAGATGGTGAAATGCAACTTTGTTCGATGGATCAATCCTCTACACAAACGCCTTGTTGTGGCATACATCGATGCATTGTGGGATCGAATCCAAGAGTTGGAGGCGAGGATTGATGATCTCAATGAGCAGAACGATGACATCCGCCAACAGATACAGCGTGAGAGAAGCAACGAGGAGGTCATCAACATAGAAAATTTATATGATCCCACATGCTGCTATGTGAACCTTAGCTGTATCTATGCGTGCCATTATAACGACGGCTAACCACGTTCGAGGCGCCCTCCTCAGCAACACTCTATGTGGGTACTGCCAGGCACGTTCTACCAGTAGGCACGTTTGGAGATGCTTGTACCACAATTCTCCGTTGTTGCACGCGTTATGTTAGATGTCCTAAAGCATGTAACTAAATAGTTGACGCATTGTTACGGTTGCCATAAATAATCACATGCAATACTAGATTACAAATTTAATCATTTAAGTAATGAATTGATTATTACCAATTACTAGCACATAAAATAGTACATCTTGAATTGATACAAACATGAATTAATTTAATAAACAGATAGATACATCAAATCATGACATGGAATGGCAACCAGATGAGCTTAGTTTGTTGGGGCAATCCCTCATTGAGTGCCCGTAGATATTTCATATCCTACATTTCGCTGCGCAGCTAATGCTGGTACGTTGGCTGATATTCATATCATTCCAGAAGTGTCGTGTCTGCTGACGTCCCTTCGTAGTTATCTTCAAGTGCTTGTTGAGGGCCCATTACATTATGTCTGGCCAACGATCCCTGTAGTTTAACTCCAAACTATACGAGTGAAATTCTGCACTCCATGTACTTAAAAGGTGTTGCATATCATAGTACCGAGAGATGTACAGCTCGACAATGCTTCATTTGCGCACATACCTTGTACACATGCGAGCATGGCTTATGTAGGAGCTTCGGCTTGTTGCAGGTACATCTTGCCAAATCACTCAGAGTGCATGTCTGTTTCATTTCACCTCTGGTATGACTGTTCACATATTTCTACCGAACCGTGATTTCATACTTCCTCTGGAGGCCATCGATTACTTGATTGTTGTGCATTCGGGTCTTCTTCATCTTCTGCTCCATGTGCCTCTGCATGTTCTCGAACCACTTCTTGCCTTTGTCTATTTGTCGCCTAGCTGATGTGGCTATTTTGATGAAATAACTGACAGTGCGAGTCTATGTCTTCTCCACAATCGCGGTGATGGGGAGGCACCGCACACCTTTAAGGACGCTGTTATACACCTCGGATATATTGGTTGTGATAATCCTATACCTCACACCGTCCGTGTCATAGAGAAGTGACCATTTCTCTAATTCAGGACCGTGCTGACGAATCCACTCTGAGAAACTAATGGTGCCATGGGGTTGCTCTTCCTCTGTAGTTCGCCTTTCTAACTCTGTTCAGATGGATTCGAACTTCTGCCTCTAGTTTTGCAGACACAATGCCTTAAACATCTTCAAAACCTTCTGGCCGCGGAACCATGTGAAAAAGTTATATGCAAGATGCATCATGCACTACCGGGTTTGCACGTCGTTTCACTACTAAGGGGGTTTGGTCCCATGCTGCATGGTGTTTAGCATGGCTATCAACCTAGCATTGCGGTCCATGATGAATGTGATATATATCACATTCTAATTGTGTCCTCAAACTGATGGTCAAATTGGGCCCATGTGCCATGTAGGAGAGAGACACAACAGTTAACGGGGGCGTTTTTTAAGCTATAGCTTATGATTTTTGCCTGTGTACCACTAGGAAAGAGACGGCGTGAGAGATATACATAGATGTGCTTACATGAAAGCCCACACATGAGAGGTGTAACGGTCTTTGTCCTTTACCAATCGCACCGTACGAGTGCCTGTAAAAGCAAGAGGAAGAAGGCGAGAGGAGTGTGCACGAGCAAACAACTTTATTTTTTTTCTTTACGCAGAAGTACAGTAAGCATACAAAATGATCTTCTATGCACTGTCCCTCGATACAAGTTACATAAATCTTAAAGTTAGAGAAGCGACAAAGTCATTATCCCCTCTTCATTTATTCTTTAATATTTATGCAACATTGAAACAATGACTGCAATAGAAGTACTACTCTAAACATAATGCTATTCCAATTTGAGCCATCCGGATTTGTGTCCACTCGATGCCATCCCTACATGCCATCCCATTGAGTCTAGCTAGGAGTATGGTGGCATTGAGGTAGCAAAAACACGTTAGTCTACCCACGGAAATGGCATGTCTACTAGACGAAGACTCTGTTATTTATAATTTATGGTTTCCCTTGACCATAAATAGAATGATTTCTCTATCACCATTTTAAAACGACTTATTGGTATTCCGTTCATTCACACAAACACTCTATTAGGCAAAAAAACATGGGCCACGTGAAGCCGCAACCAAACCACCTCCCCAGTTCCGTACAGGGGCAACCCCTCCCCGCGTCCGCCCTCACAAGGGCAACCCTCCCTCGCGAGCGAACGCGTGTCCATAAAAGCGCGCCGAGCGCGCGTGATCCCGACTAACTCGAACCCTCCCTCCTCTTCCGCCCAGACCGTCGCCTCCTGCGGCACACAGCCACCAACGTCTCCTCCTCCTCCTCCACTTCCCACAAACCGAAACGCCCCACAATCAAAACACGCCAAAATCAACAGTAATTGCAATAAAAGAAGAATAAGGGAAGAATCCGGCCCGCGATTTCACGCCAGATTTGGCCTCCCCTGCATTAAAAACCCACGCAAGGAAACACCGGGAAGGTTTATTCCCGCCGCCGCGCAATGGCGGAGTGGGGGTCCGCTAGGATGCCGGCGTGCGGGCTGTGGGGCGGCCACCGCGCGGGGGGCGCGCACGAGAGGGAGCTGTCGCGGGACGGCAGCCACTACAGCATCTCCAGCGGAATCCTGCCGTCGCTCGGCGCGCGGAGCAACCGCCGCATCAAGCTCCGCCCCTTCATCATCTCCCCCTACGACCGCCGATACAGGTTCGCCCGCCGCCGCGGCATCCTCGTTAGTCTCCGCGCCGTTTGCCCTCCTCTGTCGTCATCTCACCCCATCTCTCTATCTCTGCGCTGCTTTGTTTCAAAGCTTTTTTTGGGTGCATTGTTTGTTTCCGGTTTGTTGATTCTTTGCCCTGGCTTCTTTAATTTTGTTGGTGGTCGGCAGAGAGCGAGGTGCAGGTTTTGCTATTTTTGTTGGACTAAATTTGTTGTTTAATTTCAAGTTCAAATCATGTTGTTATTAAATAGAAAGATGGGTTGTGAAATTCAGTTTAATCATATGTTCTTTGATTTTTCAATACTTTCCTGATTTGCTGTTTTTTACGTTCTGCTGCTTCTCGGTTCAGTGCCAGTTCTCTGTAGTTTATTTTGTGGACAGAGAAGGAAATCTTCGATTTTTTTAGTGTTTCCCTGGTTTGACTTGGACTGAATAATTGATTTGTTTGTGCCTTGCTTTTTATAGTACTCGCTCTCTCTGCTTTTTTTTCTTTACGTTGAGCTGCTTAGGTCGTTTGTGACTACTTTAATTCTTCCTTCTTTCCGAAGAGGGACAAGAAAAACGTGATTTTGATGCTGACATTTCTGCATTTCTTGTACTCTCGTTTTGCGGTTCTTTATGCAACGCTTCGTTGTCACAAGTGCTCGTTCACGGGATTCACATGGAATTTTTTTTATTTGAAGGGACACGAATTAATGACTTGTTTAGTTACCGTGACTGGTTTACCGAATTTTTCCAGGTTAGCTTTTGTTTCGCATCATTTACCACCTTTTGCGATTTTGAATTATTCTGTGTTATCTTTAGTTTATTATTTTAAACTACTGAGGATTATATGTTCTTACTTTTACTTAATTTATTTGTTAATTGTTACAAAAAGTTGGTACTCACATTACATGAATCATCAGTTTTTCTTCGGATAGCTCTTTCTTTTTAAACAATAATTTTGTATATGTTAAGTAGTAACTTTAGTCACTGTAGTGCTTCTAGTTGCCGGTAATAGTAGAACTTACATCAAGTATGCAGTAATGTTAAACAAAACGAACTCTACATAAAGAATAAATTGCTTTACACTTGTAAGCAGGGTAATTTTTCTGGTATTAGAGGGAAATAGGACTTCACAATAGTTACATCAGAAGAAGAAGCAATTCTGATATCTAGTTGTTAATACTATGCAGATGCTGGGAGACTTTCCTCATAATTCTTGTGGTCTACTCTGCGTGGGTCTCCCCGTTCGAATTTGGCTTCATTCGGAAACCTACGGGGGGCCTAGCTGCAACCGACAATGTCGTGAATGCGTTCTTCGCAGTTGACATCATCCTGACCTTCTTTGTAGCTTACTTGGATAGAATGACCTATTTGCTTGAAGATGATCCAAAGAGGATTGCGTGGCGTTATACTACCAGCTGGTTTGTTCTTGACGTCGCCTCTACCATCCCATCAGAAATTGCTCGCAAGATACTACCTTCAAAGCTCAGGTCATATGGATTCTTCAACATGCTTCGTCTATGGCGTCTCCGTAGAGTCAGCTCTCTCTTTGCTCGGTATGTTGGTGATGATGCATGAATATAGAAAAGTTTATGCTCTATTTTCTGTTTTGAGATCCTGCTCTTCAATTTACATCTGATAGAATACTGTTAAAACCTATTAATTAGGCTTGTGTCATTGTACCGTGTTTATGTCTTGTCAGTGAGAATAACTAGTGCTGCAAACTTCACCTCTATTTCTGCACTTGCTAGATTGGAGAAGGATAGACACTTCAACTACTTCTGGGTTCGATGTGCAAAGCTCATTTGTGTAAGTGATCTGGACATCAGAGTATTCTCCTGTGAGTTTTAATAATCTTGAGGAATGACATGTGTTTACCTTTTCATCTTGTAGGTCACACTTTTTGCTGTGCACTGTGCAGCATGCTTCTACTATCTTCTCGCTGATAGGTATCCCGACCCAACTGATACGTGGATTGGCAATTCCATGCCAGATTTTCATTTCCGGGGCTTATGGGTTCGCTATGTAACATCAATGTATTGGTCAATCACCACTCTTACCACGGTTGGTTATGGGGATTTGCACGCGGAAAACATTAGGGAGATGATTTTTAACATTTTCTACATGCTCTTTAACCTTGGATTGACTGCTTATTTGATCGGAAACATGACCAATTTGGTTGTCCATGGCACTAGCCGTACTCGAAAATATGTGAGTTCTATTTGTTTGACCTTTGGTTGATATCTTCATCTAACAGTTATTTTAAAGTTCGATTCTAAATTCTTGTTTCTGTTATCGTTTGGACTAAAGAGGGATACAATTCAAGCAGCAACCAGCTTTGCACTGAGGAATCAGCTACCACCTCGGCTGCAAGATCAGATGATCTCACATCTTAGCTTAAAGTTCAGGACAGATTCAGAAGGTCTTCAACAACAAGAGACCCTTGATGTGCTGCCTAAGGCTATTAGATCTAGCATTGCTCAATATCTGTTTTTCAATCTGGTTCAGAATGTTTACCTGTTTCAAGGAGTCTCTAATGATCTGATTTTTCAACTGGTGAGTCTCTGTAATCCTTTTTTTTAGTTAGGTACTCCTTGAACATATGCTTATCTAGTTGTTTTTGCATAACTCCTTGGAAAGGTTTCAGAGATGAAAGCCGAGTACTTTGCACCTAGGGAGGATGTGATTTTGCAGAATGAAGCACCCACTGACTTCTACATTTTAGTTACTGGCAGTGCAGTAAGAATACTGTTTTCTTAAGTCCTTTGTAATTTCCCAGCTGATATAGTTGTGTATGAGAACAGTTGAAAAAGTAACTAATCTAGCAATACTGATACAGTGTTACCCCAAAATTACATTCTGATAAATGTGCCACTTTTTCAGGAGTTAATAGAGCTGCAAAATGGTGCGGAACAGGCAAGTCTTATTTTGCTTTGATGCTTAATTGGAGGTAAACTTATGCATAAAATGGTCCTTAAAATAATATGCTGGTATTTGGTAATTTGCAGGTGGCAGGAGTGGCTAAGTCAGGAGATGTTGTTGGAGAAATTGGGGTTCTTTGTTATAGGCCTCAACTATTCACAGTTCGAACGAAATCCTTATGTCAGCTTCTGCGTTTGAATCGTACTGCTTTTCTCAGCATTGTTCAATCCAATGTTGGGGATGGAACTATAATAATGAACAACCTTATTCAGGTCTACTATCCATATTATTCTTCACAAATATCTTCTCTGTTATGGATATTGTGCATTTGCAGACTATTATATTTTTCTTGTTAAGATCTTGAGCTAGACAATTGGAACTTTTTAGTACATCCCTAAATCCAACCCTTTCTGAAACCTTCATCATCTTGCTTAACAATATGTGAAATTGAAAATTGGATTCTCACAAAATTATTATATCACCTTAGATCCTGAAATTATTGATTCATGTCGACTATTCTATGATGATTTTCCTTTGATGCTCCCGACCATGACCAATTATATTAAAAATGTTTTACAAAAATCTGTTTGATTAGGAAGAACTGTCATATCATGAAGGATTGTTTTTGCTTGATTGAGATTTATTATCTTGGCGCAAGAAATGTTATATCATGAAAGATTGTTTTGAGTCTGTTGAGATTCTTTTTTATTTGGTGCAGTTACTTAAAGAGCAGAAAGACAACAGCGTAATGATTGGTGTTCTGAAGGAGATTGAGAACATGCTAGCTCGGGGTCGTCTGGATTTGCCGATTACACTCTGTTTTGCAGTAACTAGAGGAGATGACCTTTTTTTGCATCAACTTCTTAAGCGTGGTTTTGATCCAAACGAGTCAGATAACAATGGGCATACAGCTCTGGTCAGTATACTCATCAATGCATACCTTTGTTTTTTATTCTATAGATTTTTGTTAAGCAAGAAAGTGACAGTGTTCATTTTCATGATTAACAGCATATAGCTGCTTCCAAAGGAAATGAGCAATGTGTCAGGCTTCTGTTAGATTATGGAGCTGATCCAAATGCCAGGGGTATGCCTAAAACTAGTATTGTGATAGTTCTTTACGTCTTGTACAGATATGAAATCATAATGAAGCTAATCTTTCGCTTGCAAAATTCCTCTGAAATTTATTACCACAACTTACCATCTAGAAAATTTAATTTACTAGCATGAGAGTGCTGCTTCGTTCAGGATATTAACCCCCATCAGTCGTGAAGGTCATGTAGGTTTGGTAATACCTCTCGCTGACATGCGTTTCATTCTTCCAATAACCAGATTCGGAAGGAAAGGTTCCTCTATGGGAGGCTCTGTGTGAAAAGCATGATGCAGTTGTGCAGTCGTTAGTCGAGGGTGGTGCAGATCTGTCATCAGGGGACACAGGCTTATATGCTTGCATCGCAGTTGAGGAAAACAACACTGAACTGCTTGAGGACATTATCCGTTATGGCGGCGATGTAAACAGGCAATGCAAAGATGGAACCACCCCGCTGCACCGGGCTGTTTGTGACGGAAACACTCAGATGGTTGAGTTCTTGCTGGAGCTCGGAGCTGACATTGACAAGCAGGACAACAATGGCTGGACCCCGAGAGCTCTAGCTGATCAACAAGGCCATGAAGACATACAACTCCTATTTAAATCACGGAAAGCGCCAAAGCAGCACACCTCAAATGGCAGGGTGGCACCTATGCTGATAGGAAGGTTCAACAGTGAGCCCTCAATGCAAAATGTAAACCATGAAGATACTGAGCTACCCAGCAAAGTTCTTCCACAAAAGCTCCTCAGGAGGAATGTCACCTTTCAGAACTCCCTTTTCGGTGTCATCTCCTCTTCATCTCATGCACAACGGGACACTGGCCGTCTACTCTCAAGAGGTCTTGCAGCAACAGATGGTCCAAATTGCCATCACAACTCACTCATCAGGGTGACAATCAGCTGTCCGGAGAAGGGGAACTCTGCTGGGAAGCTTGTGCTCCTACCGCAGTCGATGAAGGAGCTTCTTGAACTAGGTGCAAAGAAGTTCGACTTCACGCCTACTAAGGTCCTGACAATTGAGGGCGCCGAGGTTGATGAGGTAGAACTTATCAGAGATGGCGATCATCTTGTTCTTGTCAGTGATGACTGGGTGCCAGATGTTGCGCAAATAAGGCGTCAAAATGAGTGAAAAAATTTTAATGGAGAATTGTGTGTTTTTGTTTTACTGTAATTTTCAGTAAAGGTTTACTGTAATTTTCAGAAAAGGTGGAAGGTTGAATCACCCGTGTGAAAAAAGCCAATGATTGATGAGTAATAATTGAAAAGGAAAGAGACGAAAGGGAGAGGTGTCCTCCTGATTTTTTTCCTAAGTTGGGTGAGAAAACTCGAATCCGGATCAGTTAAGTGAGACGAGCTCACTTTAGCCACTCGACCTTGAAAGTTAATGCCACCATGAAGAGATGGCGAATTTGGGTTATGTCCACGATGTAAATGTATGATCAGAATCATTTTGAAGTGATAGGATATATATGGTTTGGAAGTTGTAGTCTGAGGGTCATGTAGAATTTTACAATTTCCGTTTCTTTATTTAAACAAGTCGGTGCAAAGAAAGTTTTAGGGTTATCCAGCTTCATTTGATTATTCTGGCCTACATGATTCTTTATATTTACCTATGAAATCAACCTTCCTTTCGAACTAACAGTTTAGGCAATATATATCTGACAGCTTGAATCCGTGTGATACTTGATGATTAAAGCCAGCCGCCCGATCTCCGCACGCCCCCTCGCCTTCTCCTCACTCCTCCCCACTCCTTTCCTCTCTATTACCCCCGGATCCAACCGGCCATGGCCAAATCCAGCGCTGTCCTCCCCAGATCCGGCCGGCCAGGGTCAGATCCGGCTACCTCCCTCGGTCTTTGCCTCGGATCCGGCCAACCAAGACCGGATCTGCCGTCCCTCTTGTACGCACACGGCGGCGAGGTGCTGGGCGCCGCCACTCGGTCGGCACGACAGTCGGCCGCCTCTAGTGGAGCCCCTAACGCCGGATCTGTCGGCGCCGCCACTTCCCCCAGCGCCGCCCTTGGCCCAGCTGCTGACCCCGTGAGTCAGCTCCCCCGACCTCCCGGGCGTTGCCGCCCCTAAGGACGACACCGCCAGCTGTCGGTGCCTAGCACCGACCACAACCTTAACATCGATCCCCCCGTGGATTCAAGCTCGCCGGCCGGCCGCTCCTCCTACTATCAGGGCAGTCATCCTCCTTCTCCTTTCTACTACTCACATGATGTTTTAGCTGCTAAATTTGCCTCACTCTCTCATTGTGCTTACACCCGGTCTTGGGAATGCCCACGGGTGTCGCCGCAACGAAACTTGGTGGGGGCATGCACCGGGGGGCATGTCCTCCTTTCCAAGGGCGCACGGCGGCGCCTACGGGCTCGCCGCCGAGGGTAAGCCAAGGCTAAGCCGGCTGTGGGGGTGCTTGTGTGAGGGGACCTACTTGCTATTGGTTGTGCTTGAAAGGGACGAGGTGATGGCGAGTGTTGGGGTTGTCGGGTGGTTGTGGATGTCCCCTGATGACGTTGATGCCGTCCTCTCATGCTCGGCCCGCCTGAGCCCCTTCAGGTCTCCTTCCTTCTTGCCCTTCTCCTCCTTGCTCTCTTTCTTGGCTTCAGCTGGCGTCTTGGTGGCTGTGGCTAAAATGGTGGAGGAGGTGAAATGGCTTTGTGTTGGCTTGTCTACTTAAGAGGGCATGACCATTACTCTCTCTGTGCAATGTCACTTTTGCCCTTCCCATTAAGCCTTGGATGGCTATGGGCAGCGGGGACCTTTGGGTCCAAATGTAGCCCTACACTGTTTGGGGGGTTTTCTACTGTGGTAGGTAAGTTGGTAAAAAGGTAAGAATGGAAATTTCTGTCGGATGACAAAAACCCAAAACGCGAGACGGTGCCAACTGTCCCTGGACGGTCTGGGAACCTCTGAGAGTGCTACTTTTATTTGGCTTTCTAAAACCCGATGGGTCTGACAGCAAAACTTTTCTTTATCCCTTTTATTCTCCCTTGGATTGTTTCCATTATCCGCATTACTTCTCTTTTGTAATTTGGAGGTGTATTACACCTGTGTGCACCCTCGCATGACCACGACGTGCTGCACCAATAGTGGTTGACTCAAATGACGAGGAGGAGCGATACAGCTGGAGGATTCTGAAGGCAGGGATGTAGTCGCCAGCCTAGACGTAGATGAGTAACACCGACGGCGCTGACCAAGGCCAGCAGTTTGTCCTCACCCTGCTAGTGCTGGGGAGGGTGGAGTGCGCCACCTCCTCCCCCGCAAGACACCGCCAACTTGGCATGCCCCGTTGGCACACCCCCAATTTGGCAAGCCCCCCATTGCTGCTGCTACCGTAGTAGCACCGCCGAGGAGAGGACACCCGTGTCAACCGCCTAACACCTGGACATCTGAGGGCTAGTGGAGGCAGCGGACGAAGCGGAGGAGCTTAGATCTGGCGACGTGGATGACTCCAGGGTGGCGGACAACCAGATTTGGTCAAACCGAGTGGATCCCACAAGGAGCAAGCACAAGGGCAACAAAGCTGGCGGATGGGGGCTTGAGGATGACAGGCAGGTAACTGGATCCACTGGGATCTGGAGCTGGTGGTGACCTCTGGTGGGGTGGATGGAGTAGGAAGGGGAGATGGGGCCTACTGTAGAAGGCCCCACCGCCGCAGCCGCTGGCAGTGGCGCCAAGGGAGTGAAGCGGTGGGCAGCCCCCCGACTGGGGACAACTCGAGAGGCCATGAGATGGTTTTTTTTTCAGAGTTGTTATTTATCTGGGATAGAGAGGATTAAAAGCAAGACGGAGAGTATCAGAAGCAGCCGTTTGAAAATTGAGTTGACGCTGTAGCCTGTAAGGTCGCAGGCTCACAGGGAATTTTTTGTGAGGAACAAGCCATGTTCCTGGGAGATCTTCATTTACACGCCTCACCTTCCACCACTTGTGCTCATGCTCAGGCAAGAAATGTTGGCATGGGAAGGTAGCATCCATTGGCAATTGTCACACGAAAGTTGACCGCAGAGCCAATAAAAACATCCAGAAGCTGTTCTTCAAAAATAAAAACTTTCAGAGACTAATGAATCTTACAGGCCCGGCTGCCATAACTGCATATCTCGGGCGTCTCAACCGCATTACGTGAACCCCATTGCTGCCAACACAATTCAATGGAACAGGAGCACAACCCTGCCGGCCAATAATGAAGTAAACACAGCTGTTCAGAATTCTTTTGCTCCGCTGAAATGATTTCAGTAAAGTGATCTTAATGCTTTCTAGTGGCTGATAATGTGGCAGCTGGAGCTGTAGTGGACGTGAACTAGAAACACAGCAAGCATGTGCTCTACAGATTCAACTTGCTTAATTGAGATCATTCCGAGACACCACTACATGTGAAAAAAAAATAGAGGAGCTCTAGGAACCCTTAGTTTTTGGGTCAAGTTCCGCTACTTTGCAACTAACATTGGCTCACACGAACTCACACCAACTAGAGATTATCTACTCAGTGTAGAGGGCAAAATTCAAAAA
Organism: Dendrocalamus sinicus; assembly: GCA_036346575.1. Taxonomy (NCBI): domain Eukaryota; kingdom Viridiplantae; phylum Streptophyta; class Magnoliopsida; order Poales; family Poaceae; genus Dendrocalamus; species Dendrocalamus sinicus. Next base: position 38,210,455 of record CM070641.1, on the reverse strand, counting down.
GAAAGATGAACAAGTATATGCTACAGTCTTTGCAATGAATCCTCTGGTGATACCAATCTTGAGATGAATGGGGAAAGAGCTGGTAGCAATGCCTTGGGACACTCATGTGGCATGTCCACATGCTGATATAGTCATTAGCCTCTGAACAAGAGCAAGAAGCAAAAATAAGCAGACTATTAAGAATAGAAATCAGGTAAAATTAAGTCGATGGCAAAATTTATGGAGAGTACTGAAACACCCCTGAAAATTTCAAAATTTTTGAGCATTTTTCTGATTTTTTGAGTGAATTTTGGCAACTTTCCTTTTTCGGAAAGTTGCTCTGTTTTCCGCTTTCCCTTTTCAGTTCGGCGCTTTTCTCTTTTCGGTGGCGTGCTCACCTTTTCCGCTTCCTTCCCTCCCTGGCAGCTTCTTCCTTTCCGCCTTCCCCTTTCGCCTACACTCGCGCGCGCGCGAGTGCCCCCGCCCGCTGTTTCGCCGCACCGCCCCGATGCGCTGTCCGAACGCCTGCGGTCGCGCCACATCGCTGTATGCGTGTCGCGCTGTCCCCTCCCTTGGCCCCACTCGCCAGCCTCTTCAGTCTTCTCCCTCCTCCCTGCGCTCGCGTCACCGCCCATGCCAGTGGGTTGCCAGCTCCCGCTCGCCTTTCCTCGCCATAACCCGCGTGTCAACCCTTCCACTCCGAAGCCATCAACCCCCGTCGCCTCCGCTGACCGCACATGCCAAGCTGACCCACGCCCGCGCCCTATAGCCACACCCTCGCCATGCCCGGCCAACCACCCCCTCGGCGCCAGCCCATCCCCCGCCACCTATAAAGGCCGATGAGGCTCTCATCCGCACCGCCAGACCCTCTTCTCCCTCCCCTAGCCCCCCAATCGGCCTCCAGTGCCTTCTTCTTCGCCAGCGCCCATCTTTCTTCCCCACGGCCGGCCGCCAAGTGCACCGTCGCCCCGCTCCACGCCAGCTCGATTCCTCCCTCCCACACCTTCCTTGGAACCCGATGAAGCCATCCCCACCCTCGGTCGAGCTCCCCGCCGCCTCTCCGTCGCCAGCGTCGACTCTCTTCCCGGGCTGCCATCGCCACACGCCGCCGACCTGGTTCCGGCGATCCCCGGCCGCCGCCGATACCCCCATCGCCTTTCCCGTAACGCAAGGATCCCGTTTTGCCCGCCGTCGGCACCTCCCCGGCCGCCCTTCGCCGATGAACTCGTCGCCCGTACGCCGCCCGGGGCTCCCCTGTTTCGGCCCCCTGCAGCACTCGGGTTATCTGCAAACTGCTTCCCCCAACCATCAGGTAATACCCGGGCTCAGTTGGCTAGACTAGTGCGCGTTCAGCGCGCAGACCTGCGTTTGATTCCCCTCTATCGCAGCATTTGGGATGATTTTTGGTGGTCGTTCCTCAGCCGTCCGACTTCCTTGATCCGGCCAATCCCAGCTGCCCACCGCCTCAGCATCGTTGTCGTTCGTCCGACCACGCGTCGACCATCCAAGCCGGGAGGGTGCGCGCGTGCGTGGGCCAAGCCGCTCGGCCTGCTCAGCACGTCGGCCGCTTCCGCGTGGGCCGCGCGGGCCGTTTCCCCCGGCCGGGCTGCACTATTGCACCGGGCCGGCCCAGTACTATTCACAGTGAATTTTCCAGAGATTTATCTTTTTTCCAAAATTCTAGAAAAATCAAATAAAATCCCAGAAAACCACAGAAAATCCCAAAAATTCTCAAATTTCACCACTTTGCTTATTTTGATGACCTAAACCCATTTTTGTCCCCCAATCCACCAAATTCATCCCAGAAAAATTCAAAAATCCCTCATTTGAAGTTTTATGCAATTTACTCGTTTTTCATATATTTTATTTTTTCTTGCTTGATTAGGCTCAAGCCGGACTTATTTGTTTTGTGTGTTTGCGCTAGCTTCGAAGCTTCCGGAGGCAACGGATCAAGGACAAGATCAAGGGAGCACAGTTTTCGAGGTTGCCGAGCTGGTCGAGTTTTAAGGCAAGTCACAAGTCCTTGACCATGTTGAAATCCCATGCCACTTAAATTATGTATTTATAGTATTTGCATTATTGTTATTTGTGAAATGATAGTTTGCATAAAATAAAATGAAATATTTAGAATGACATGAAATTTAGATATCTCCTACCACCGAAAAATGCCATGTTAAATTGTAGCCATCCCCTTGACAACCCTAGATTTACTCTAAGTATGATATAACTACCTATAAGTTATTTACATTCATGCAAAATCTTCGTACTACTAAGGTTGTGGCCGTGGGCCGATAGATTTGGAAAACTCGGAGCTAGGGTAGGGTGGTATGGGACATCATACCCTAGGCCGGCATGCACATATTAGGGTAAGGGTGTTGTGGGAAACCGCAAGACGGTCATTGCCCACCGCTTTACCCTAGGGTGGAGGTTGCGGACCTCGTGAAAATAGACTTGAGCAGTGAAACGACCCGGTTCCTTAACTCAGTCATGAGGGTTAAGAATGCTTGTGAGTAAAGTTGGGCAACTCCGCAGAGTCAATTAAAAAGGTATTCGAATACGCCGTGCTCCCGGTTAAAGGAGTTGTGTCTATTGGGTGATTCCAGCTGCGAGGCATAAGTAGTTTTCTTAATGTTTTAAATGGAGTAGCTGATCAAGTAAGCTTGAAAGAAACCCCTCCCCTTAATCTTAAGAAGTAGTTGTCCGCTCTTGAATTTCTAAAAATGTTTACAAACAAAAGTGCATCCACTCAAATTAATAAAACAAGTATACACCCATCCTTTGGTGATCCGTGCAAATAGTTAAAGTTAGGGTTTCTCTTGTGACTTGCTGAGTACAGTGGTTGGTACTCAGCCTTGCGCAAATTTTCTCCTTAACAGATACCAGAAGTTAAGAAGGTGGTTCAAGATTTCGTGTTAGGGTTGCGACCGCACTCAGGCTTTCCTGTGGTGCTTTCTGCAGTTCTTCTGTATGTAAGTAATTTTGGGCTTGTACGCCTGTTTATTGTTAAAAGTTGGCCGTTAGGTCTTATTTCAATCAAACTCTTCTTAAATGTGCGAAAACAGGCATGATACTCGTCTGGTCCGCAACTAAACTCCTGGGTGGTTGCGGATTAGTAACGCCCCTGTTTCCCCAAAAAATGGGGGCATTACAAATACCTAATGGGAAAGCTATATAGACTATAGTGCGACAAATGGAAGCAGATTACTATAATGAAGTGGACAAGATGAAGTGGTAGACTACTTACGGAATTTACAAGTTTTGAAGTGCTTCACCCAGCCGTCAACAAATAGTGGAGCCTGGATGAAAAATTTTGGGCCTCTTCTTTTTAACTTCTAAAAGCTTTCTACAGTAATTAATTTTCAAACAAAATATCTTTTTAAGATAGGGTCTACAAGTTAAGTTAATTATAATACACTACAGTGACTTTATTTATATCGATCAAAACCGCATACGAGTTATTTATATCTCTGTACTCTCTTATAAACAACCAAACGGCATAAGTCGCAGCTATAAACCATAAGCCAAATAAAAAAAGAACAGCCCTTCATTTCAAGTCAGGTCATAGCTCGATGTTCACAGAAAGAACACAAGCATGCATGTTTAAAATTGCACCTTCTCTTGCATGTAGGAAACAGGAACTCTATATATATGCAAGAAGAGTCCATACTTTTTCTTACATTAAGACAACATGGTTGGGGGGAACTACAAGACTGTTTGTACTTGATCTGATGCTCCTTAAGTGTCTATTGACCAAAGTCATTCCCAAAACTAGCTAGAACACCAATGGTTTGACAAGAGATTAAAAGGGAAATGTAAACCACTAGTAGTGTTTACCTTGTAGAGGTTCAGAACATCTGTTGTCAACTTGGTAGCATCAAACCATGCTCGTCGATTGATCACCTGAGCGATTTCAGTACGTAGAAGTGGGCGGACCATGTGCTTTTTCCTCAGAAGGGTATAAAGGAGTATATGAGCAAATGCAGGAACGACTTCTCCTGATAAGCTTACACCTATAAGAACAACTCCCTTCACTTCAACCTGAGAGCAACACAAGGTAACATTTGATATGATTATTATAATAGGATAAACGTCCATCCAAAACAATATAATAGGCCACCAAAGTTCGTAAGGCACAAAAATGAACAACAGAAGGCCATAGGTCGGTTACCTTTCTAGAATCTCCAGATGCACGTAACTTTTCTGCGGCTCACAGGGCAAGCAAGACCCCATCATCATGACCAACTAAAACCACAGAGCGCAAGCCCATGTCTGAGCAAAATGAAATGAGATCAACCTGCAGAAGGGCATACAAAGTGTTCTTTGTAAACATGATTTCATTGTTTTAAGTACAGCAGGAAAATAATGTTTGGTGATGCAGGAAAATGTGTTGTAGTCGCAACTGTATTTTTTTAATAGTTATTCTAATATAAGAGCATTCCCTTACAAGCTCTCAATAACATAGAATATTTCAAGATAGAATGTATCTCTCTGATGGTAGAAATTAAAAATAAACATTCAGGCAATAGTACTTATATTAGGAAATTAGTTATCACAGAAATATGATATAGGAAACACAGCATTCCACCTAGTTAGCCACTCCTCTCAGTGTATAAGAGGTATTCCAAAAATGTTTCATTCTTAAGTGAAAACAAATACAGTAGCTAATAAATAAAACTTTTGGGCAAATGCTGGATGCCTGGCTGCACTTACTAGATTTGATGCTATCCAAAAAAGGAAGACTTGAATTTGGAAGACATAATTTACGAGTAGATGGTAAGAAGGATCACCTGTGACTCAAGCTCATATGCATTTTATAAATCCTTCTCTTCCCAGTCCTTTCTGCGAGGTCCACAAGTCAACCCCCATCCAGGGCGATCAAAGGCAAGCACAGTGCACAGTGCAACCCAGTTGTCGAGCAAGCAAATTAGTAATATGTCTACACGAGAATACTCCCCCTCCAAACCCATGCATTAAAACAATGGCAAATGTCCCCTGCTCTCCAGCCTCAAGATCAAAGCCCATAGGTTTCAAACATGTATCAGCAGTGTCATCATCGAGACTCAGAAGGGGGATGTCATCCGACAAAGTTGGAGAGGTCACTGGTTCTACCAACAATGGCGCATATAGCGAAGTTTGATGATATTGATGACTAAAGCACCAATTCAAAAGACGACGGGTATTAGAGGAAGCTGATGGTGGACTCTCATGTCTCTTGTCTTCTAGGAGAAATGCTTGATGAAATTATGTTAGACCATGTGGTTTGGTTGTAAATTTAGTGGTAATGAATAATTGATATTTAGGTTGTATTGAAATTTACGTTTGTAAAAGATCTAGTTGATATGCTATTGTTGCTAGAGTTTTCAGGACAGCATTTCGACCACGGCTGACTTCGACCACGGTAAGTTGACAATTGCAGATTTCAACCATGGTAAGTCGAGCACTGCAGATTTCGAACATGTCAAGCTTCGACACGGTAAGTCGAGCTCTGTAGATTTCGACCATGGTAAGTTGAGTACTGTAGATTTTGACCACTTTAAGCTTCGACTACGGTAATCTGACCATGGTATTTTGACCTCGTCATTCTTCGATCATGATATTTCGACCACGAAACATCGACTACGGCAGAACGACCATACCTGGTCGAAGATGGTAAGTTACAGTGAACCGGTCGTAGATGTAATACTTTTCGATAGTCGTAGCTATAGTGCTTTTTGATGATCATAGCTACAGTATTTTTGTCGATGGTCGTAGTTACAGTGCTTTGTCTATGGTCATAGCTACAGTAACCAGTTGATAGTCATAGATTTTACTGGTCAGTACTCGATAGTCGTAAATTTTATTGGTCGATACTCCATAGTCGTAGACTTCGTGATCGATAGTCAAAGGCTTTGCGATCGGTTGCCATAGGCTTCACGATTGGTACTCGTAGACTTTATGGTAGGTACGAGTCCTTTAATTTTTGTGATCCTCAAGTACCTCAAGTACTCGTATTGGATTAGTGGTTGACTGATCTATTCATGGTGGTCGTGATTAGTGGTCTTTCCTATAGTACCAAGTAGGTACTCGGTGGTTGTAGCGATTGTCTGTGAGACAGTAGAGGATCGGTACTCTATGGTTCTGTGTTGTTTGATTCCTGAGCATTTTGAGTAAAGCGATGGTAATTCCGGAGTACTTGTTGTTTTTGAGTACTCGATGAGCTAGCGATCGTAATATGTGATCTTAGGCTAATTTCTGGAAAGTAATGAAAGTTGTGGTCATGGCTAATATGGTTGATGTTGATGGATGGATAAGGGTGTGATACAAGTGTGTAGACTAATGTCGGTCATATTAGGAAGAACTTGTGCCGGAAAAATATTTCTTTAGTCTTTGCATGTGTAGTTGAGTGTGGAGATGATTATGGTCGGTGATAAGGAGGACTGGGATTAGGATGGGGAGATTTGAGGTTCAGACGGTCGAGGATGTCACGCGAAGTGGTCGGGCTCACGTTGAAGCATGTGAAAATCAAATGTGGTGATGCGTGAAGAAGCTACGGACGGTGCAGTCCTGGAGGCTTTGACGTTGAAGTTGATAGGGCTACGGGAGGTGCTATCCTAGAGGCTTCGTCACGTGTTGAGTTAGGAGATGTGAATAGAGTCCATAACTGAGAAGTTTGAGAGTTTGAATAAAACCTGTGTTAAGGGTTTCGGGTCCCTTGGTTTTCAGAAGAGATAAAGTTTTGAGTCCGTATTTGAGGTAGACATGGTTGTTCTCCATAACTGTGTTTGTTTTACATGATTGGTTCTGTAGGCTGTTGACCCACATGATCATATTGAAATTGATCTATAAACAATCTGATCATGACGCATGACTTACATATATGTGCTATGAACTAATATATTTTAGACTCATAAAACTAATCTATCTTATCATGGTTGGTGATGTGGTCTAAGAGTCTCACGGTATATCAGAAACAAGTAGTCGCTTTGTAATACCTGCAATTAGAGTCTAATAAATAGGTTTCTATCCCTAGTCTTATATGTAATTATGAACAGTACCAGAAAAAAGACAGAGATATAAATAGCAGATCAGATAGTCTTCACAAAATGAATTCTAAGAGCAAGTTCAATAATAGAACCAAGTGTTTGGCTATAAGTCAAATTATAAGAGCCAAGTTATACAATAATTTGTCTTCTATTTGTCTACAAAAGATTTTTTATTATTATGTGGTACTATGTCTCACATTCTCTTTCCTATTCCTCCTCACATACATTTATTATCTTGGCCCATCACTGCATAGGCTCCCGTGCCCAGCTTGTTGCTTGCATGAGAGCCAACCTCTCATCTCTCTCCTCTCTTCTCTCCTCCACATCAGCAAAAATACTGATTAGCTTGGCTATAAGACCATTATTGTACTTGCTCTAAGAGCCTGTTTGGATGGACTAGGACTAGTTGTTAGCTGACTAGTAGTTAGCTGGCTAAAGATTAGCCCAGTCCTGTTTAGATCCAAGGACTAATAAGTACTACTATCTCAGTACAAAGTCTGTTATACCCCTGAGCCTCTAGCGCACGCACGTTTTCCTTGGCGTGGGTATCGGCGTCTTTTTTCCATCCGGCTGGTCCTTTAGCCCTCATTAGCTGGGTTTGGCCAACTAGTTGGCTAACAATTAGTTAGAGCTTTGGCTAAACTTTAGCCCACTCATGAGCCCTCCTGTCTGGATCCACAAGGACTAAAAATTAGCAACTAATTGTTAGTCTATGGGATCCAAACGGACCCTAAGGGTGTGTTTGGTTCGTGAATGGAGGTTGTATCATATATCCTGACTGAGTGGATGCAGGCTGAGTGGAATCGTATTTCAGAAAAAGAAGATGTTTGGTGAGGTTGCATGAGCGGATGCAAAAAGCGAGATCTTTGTTTGGTTGCTGTATGAGCGGATGCGATCTACCAAACTCGAGAGGTCGACACGTGGGACCGCATAAGATACACTGCATCAACCCATCCAGGATGGCTAGTGAAGCTCATTTTGAGCGTATCCACCCATCCAGGATGAGGGCGTATTTTTGCATCCGCTTATACAGGCTGCATCCACTCATATTGGCAACCAGACTCTTTCTTAGATTATACGGATCCATACAACTAAAACAAAGGAGATTCAGACAACCAAACACACCTTAATATTTGTTCGAGAGCCAACATGCACTTGTTCCTGGGTAGCCTCAGTCTGTGGCATCCGCCGTCGGCGCACGCGCGCCCACGCCAATCCACTCTATCGCAGCACGTTGCGTGACGACCTTTTTCTTCACCTAGCACGGCGATCGAGGAAAGGAAAAGCAACTCTGCGCGCGTACCGGGGAGGCGTGTCACTTTTGTTTTTTCTTCACGTCTCCTCACCTCGGTCCGTCGATCAAGACATAGCACTACCAGTGCACGTTCCCGCGCGCAAGGCGCTCCCCTATCTTTGTCCTCGGTCGGCGTGTTTCCGGGTCTGTTTGGTAACAGCTGCGTTTTATAATTTTTAGTTGAAATTTTTAAATTTTATCTGTTTATGGTACAGATTACGAAGAGTCAGATACTCATTTGTAATTTTAGCTGGTACAGATGTTAGGCTATTAATATATAAATTGTTTAATTTGTAGACTCTGTCTTGAAAAATACTCTATTTAAAAGTTAGATACTATAGCAAAAATCAAAAATCACCAACTTTGCAGAAAAAGAACATGCCCTTCATCGCGCCGTCTTGTGCGCGTCCAACAAAGTAGCAAGCATCGCACGGATTGTTCCCTCTCGCACACTGCCGAAGATTTCCCTTACACGGCCGTACGCGGATAGAGACAAACTGTTTTTTTTAATCTGAAGCACTACAGGTTCAAGTTCCCCTTATTCTCGCAATGCCAAATAACAACTTTTTTCTAAACTACTTAGGTCTTATAAATTAGATGCCTCAAATTTTATGGTTTAGAGAAGAAAAATTATATTTTTGCTTTCTGCTAAAAACATTGATAACATTGATTATGTGATAGATAAAAACAAACCAAAAGAGTGAGGAAAAATACCATTGTTGAGGAGAAAAATTATACAGAAGAATATAAAAATTGAACTCTACTGAGTATGAGGATGAACGGAAAGTGCAAAAAAATAATGAGCAGTCTAGAACAAGATTTTGGTGAAGTATATCTTATTAAAGTGCTCAATCTTGTTAATCAATTTTTCTCTACTAAAATATTTGATGACACTTCAATTAATGAACATCTCAATAAACTCTATGTTTTAGGAGAGATTAAAAATACTGGCTATTCCTTTTCTAAAGAAGTGCAGGTCATGGTTGCTCTAAACTCTTTGTCAAATTCATGGGAAGATGTTGGCTAGTGAATAGAGATGGCAATGGGTACCCGATATCCGAATACCCGACGGGTTTTACCCGATAAAGAGACGGGTATGGAAAATTTTATGTACCCATGGGTGCGTTATTGGGCGAAATCCTCTACCCGCCGGGTAGGCAGGTGCGGATGTGGGTATATACTACCCATACCCGCCTACCCGCAGGTAATGAATACCCGCATTAGACAACTAGACATCCCACTCAAATGTTAATTTTATTATCTACTTGTTGTTGATTGTTTATTTGTTTGTCATATGTTGATATGGTCATGTCAAGTATGTTTATGTGATGTACTAATTTTGATCATTAGACGCTTTTGTGCTTGGCATGTATGATTAATGAATGTCTAAATTGATGATATTCTTATGTGTTGAACCGGTATGCTTATGGTACAGGTTACCCGTCGGGTAGTAATACCCGCGCGCACGGTATGGGTAAATTTTCCTACCCGCGTGCGGATACGGGTAACCCGTCGGGTAAATTTACACCTAGCGGGTACGGGTATGGAATGGCAATACCCGATGGGTATTTACCCGTTGCCATCTCTACTAGTGAAGGATGCTGACAAGCAAGGCGGAAGCTCAAGTGCTCCTCCTCCAACGACTAGCCCCATTAAGAAGTACTTTGCATACATGGCTGCTGCATAGGAAAAAGGGCCAGTCGTATTGGAGCAGAAAGCTCTCAAGATTAAGGTACCTTACTATTATGATGACAAAATTTTTTCAGTTGGTGCTTCTCACGGCTTTGTTAAGAAACTTGAAAAAGAGAACTGGAAAACTTTGTATCTTTTGTGAAGGAGACTATTGCACCAGCAAAACCTATGATTGAGAAGGAAGTTGCTTCTCAGGTGGTCGAAACTGATCTCAACAATCAAGAGGGGCAAGAAACACAAGGAGCAGCTGCTCTTCCTCAGGACCTATGACCAAACATGTTTGGAGAAGGCACCATTCCTCAGTGGCCAAACGTGGTCATGGAGAAGAAGTCAAAAAAATCTTCCTTTGAAAAGATTTCTTCTGGACTCACAATCAAAACTAAGAAAATAAGGTACATAATCGAAGGTGTAAGAATAGCATTTTACCCCTTTTATCTTCTATAATGCCAATTTACTTCTCTTCTCATGATTTTAGCTTGACTCTTCCATCTTCTGAGGATGCTTCTATCAAGAAGCCCCCTGCCACTCTTCCCACAGTCGAAGAGACAGCAGAGAAGATGGCCGAAGAATTGACCACCACCCAAGTGGCGGAAACAGTAGTTGAAGCTGAAGCGACTACGACTACTGAAGCGGTCGTAGAAGTAGAAACAAAAGTAGCAAAAGACAGGGCAAAAGTATCTGATCAAGAAGTTGGAGGTACCTTTGACCGCAATGTTAGGCAAGAAATCAGCAAGGACGTTCCTCCCAATCTCGAAGGAGGAGCAACTGAGACTGACAACACTGAAGGAGAAGGAGAAGAGCACCCCCAATTTCTTCTCTATGTTTTTTGGCTATGATTCTGTGGTGGGATCTCCTTGGTATCATTCTCAAAACCGAGTTCCTCACCCCAAGGATATTCCCAACAGGGGGAATGTCTTTGATGACGAATGCCTTAAAAAGGTGTGTTGGGACATGGTTAAAGAGCTCGACCAACTCAAAGATCCCCAGCGGGTACTTGCCAAGTTTGCTCGAACAAGCATAAATGTAAGCATCTAATACTCAACCATTCTTATAATTGGGTTTTTCTGGCTTCTCACTATCGTTCCTTATTTAGATAGCTTTGGAAAACATCGTTGTTGTGGCCAAATACCATAGACAACTTATGCTGTTATGACAGCAAAATGCTGAACTCTGCGAGAAGGTGGAGAGATGGTAAGTTACTGTCACATGTAGTCTTTTATGTTTTGACTACTTGTTCAGTTCTTCATATCTATCTTTAACCTTTGCAGGTTCAAGAGCGATGAAAAGCCCTTACCTGACGCACTCGATAACGAGAAGATCGAGATGTAGACGCTAGGAAAAGAAAATGCAGACTTATTAATAAGGCTTCTGAAGGCAAATTATGCAGCTAACAAGTTGCAAGATGAAATAAACAGCAAGTTATGAACTCAAAACTGTTTATATGAATGACTTCTTGTCTTTTATGAATAAACTAAGTAAATAGTGTAAAATAGGGTTTGTGAAAAATAGAGAAGTTTATCCGACTATCGTTGTTGACTTTGATTGTCATGTTTTGGTAGCAAAAGCTGGAAATGAGTCGATGCTAGGAAGTTTCTTTTAGTGGGCAGGACCACGTGTAGAAAGACTTCGACTAAGTGACATTGCCTTTCTTTGACCAGATTAATCAAATCGAGAGCATAAACGAGAATAGGATAAACACTCAGCGATCCAATTTAAATTCGTCTGATTTCTCTTAGTAAACTCAATTGTTCTGTACTAATAGCAAGAGTTAGAAACAGTATGATGCTAGGAAGCTCCTTCTAGTGGGCAGGACCATATGTAGAGAGAAAAGACTTCGACTAGAGGTGTTTCCTTTTCTGATCAGTTTTAATGAATTGAATTTACAAAAAGTGGTCGAACAAACATAAATGAAGGCCTACTCATGTATGACAATAAATACTAAAAAGCTGAGAACTTTATTAAAAGAGTAGGAATGCTGTACATAGAATTTATGTAGCTGATTGATATTCCAAGAGTTTGAGAGGATCTGGTCGTCTTCTGTGGCAAGTCATATCAAACTAGGTCATGTTACTTCGACCACTGTGTAAGGACCTTTCTACTTAGGGAAAATTTTGTTCTAATTAGACTGGGATTGAATTTTCTTCAACACCAAATCACCTATAGTAAGGCTGCAAGGTTGGACCTTACGATCATAGTATTTATGTAGGGCTTATTGGTAGACTGCTGAATGGATTAAGGCTTGATTCCTACTCTCTTCGAGTAGGTTAATGTCATCTGCTCGAAGGTGCTCTTGGTTGGAGTCATTGAAATTTTTGACCCTTGTCGACCGTTTTTTTGGTTCTGAAGAAAGCATGGCTTCAGCCCTAAAAACTAGGAAGAAGTGAGTCTCACCTGTTGCCCGATTGCGAGTCATGCAAATCGCCCTTAATATGAAAGGTAATTCTTGTACCCAAGCCCCCGAGCGCTTTACAAGCTGGTCAAAGACCTAAATTTTAATCCCTTGCATTATTTGGCCATTCACTCTTTTGACTGCCCCATTGCTTTATGGATGGGCGACAGAGGGATAACACAACTTGGTACCTAATCTTCGCAAAATTCTTGGAATTTTGTACTCGAGAATTGCCTACAATTATATGTAATTATTTGACTTGGTACACCAAATCGAGTAATTACGCTTCTCATCATAAACCTTTTGGCGGCTTATGTTGTTATCACAATTATAGGTTCAGCTTCAATCCATTTTGTGAATGTGTCAATAGCCATAGAAAGGAATTCAAAGCCCCCTAGTGCTTTTGGGAACGATCCTAAGATATCGAGACCCTAGGTCGCAAAAGGCTAGGAAAGAGGTGTAGTTTGTGTATTTGCCTGCTATAAAACTAGTATTGTACATATTTTTTAACCAACTCTATAGCATCATGGAGGGCTATTGGCCAGTAAAAACCTTGTCGGAAGGCTTTCCTCACCAGCGTTTTGTAAGATGCATGTGCTCCATAGATGTCTCCATGTATGTCGTGAACGAGTTGTAATCCTTATTTCTGCGATATGCATCGCATGAGAACCCCTTAAATACTCCGTTTATAGAGTACTCCATTGACCAAAATATATATTTTGGCCTTACAAGATAAATGATTTGCCTCAAGATCATCGTCGAGTACTGTACCCTTCTAAAGATACTTGTAGATGGATCCCATCCAGGTATCCTCGTATTCTAAAGAGGTTGTCTCATTAGGAGGTGTCTCTGGTATTTCGACTAGAGACGGCTTCTGGAGTTGTTCCAAAAAGACTCCTGTCGGTACTTGTGATCAGGAAGAAGCCATTCGAGTCAACTGGTCAACAAGAAAATTATCCTTTTGACGGATATATTGCATTTTGAAATTGAAAAAAAATGCTTTTCATGCTTTCTGACTTTTGACCCTAAGTACTAAGACATACTCAAATTAGATGTCGGGACCACGGATTTCCAAACCCGGACCCTCTGTGTATTACAGCACTAGTCCCAGATCAAATCTAGTGCACACAGTTAAACAGAAATGATTCATAACCAACAACATCTTATTACAATATTAAAGAGTATTGACCGAAAGGTCTCATTATTACAAATGAGGTTTCAAGACCTCGCACACACGAAACACAGCGGAAGCAAGATAAATTCAGCGGAGACCCATCAATACGCCACAGGCAATTGACTGAGGAAATGCGACCTAGAACTCCTGGAATCCTTCGTCGAATCCACCCGCGAAGTAGTCGTAGTCTCCTTCTTGGGCTTTGTATTCCTCTGAATATTATTTTTGTGTGCAGCATGTGAGTACATAAAGTACTCCGCAAGTCTTGAGAAAAATGCAGTAGATGCAAGGCTTAACAAAGGAGGGTTATATGGTTCTTTTGCACAAAGCAATATTTTATTTCAATTACTACTAAATATTTTCAAAAGCGTTGATTAAACAAGGTAAATTGCTTAACTGAAATTAATAAACTTTTTATAGTGAAGGTTCCATCCACCAACACTACATAACCAATAAAGTTTAAAACTGCGGGTTACATCCACCCTTTCTGGCTCCAACTGCCAGTATACCCTTCCGAGAGTTCCCTCCACTCTCGGAATACCAAAACTTTGATTTTAAAACCAAAACCAAAAATCTACCATGTGAATGCATTCCTTGCCCGCCCTTGACCGTGGGCTCGGCTATTTGAATAGTTTGACACTCTGCAGAGGTTGTACAACTTTACCCACAAGAGATAAATTATCTTAATAGTCACCACACTTCCTTTGGCATGAGACACAGATAAAATATCACAAAGCTTTTACCTCACTCTAGTCTAGCTAGACACCACCCACTGAAGTTTCACCGCAGAAGGGTTCCATCCACCCAGTCCGAAGCCCCCTCTTGCGCCATATGAGTACAGTAAATCCCTGTCCCTCACTGTGAGTAATCAGTAAATCCCCGGCACCCACTTTCCACTGGTGGCACCTAAACTAGTCTATCCTGAGTTAATCAGCTAGGTCATACCCATATAGACTCGGGGTTGTACGGTAATGCTCAGTCTAGACAATCACAAGCGTCGGTCCTTAATCGACTAGGGTGAAACATACACTTTACAAGATCTCGTGCTTCCTGCACCAATCCAAACCAACCATCCACCCCAGTCTAAACCAACTTTCACATTTTTATTTTATTTCTAAAAGAACAGTGGCAACACCAGTCACCATTTACTTCTAAAAACAAATACCAGCTGAATGACATATAATTTCCCATTTCAAGATTTCAAAACAATTAAATAGCATGTGAGAGACCATGTGGAGGTCATCCGTGTGTGTGATGAGTAATTGACATCGGTTTAGGGAAGTCGAGTTTGATTTGGTTGGTTCGGACCATGTCGTTGCGTGGTGCAAATGATTCGGTCGGACTTGGTCAAACCTGATCAAAGGGTTTAGATTGCATATTATGTCGACTTGTCAGGTTTGGGCTATTTCATTAATGCATTTATGCTTAAATGTATCGAGCGGTGCATATTATGTCGACTTGTCAGGGTTTAGAACAGGCTCCGGGAAGTTTAAATTCAGAGAAACAGAAAAACTGGATTTTTGGGAATTATTTTTCTAAAGGAAAATCTGAATTATTGCGTCAGCAGGGAATTTAATTTTGGCTTGATTATTTTTGTATTGAAACATCGGGTTTATTGCACCAGCTGACGTCAGCCTGGGGTGAACCCTACTGATAGGTGGGCCTCGGTCCATGGACCGAGCCCACGGAGGAGGGGAAGTGGTGAGGTGGCGCGGTGGTGGGGCCTGGCTGGCGTGGCGCTGATGGGGAGCGGGGAGCCGACGCGGCGAGAAGGTGACGGGGGTGTGGCGCCACGTGGCGCCGAGGCGTGCGGCGGGGAGCGGCAGCGGGCGGCGCACCGGTGGCGGCGGTGGGACGGCGGCGGCCAAGGAGGGAGAGAGGCGGCGAGGAGCCTGGGGTACTGCACGGCGCACGGCGACCACGGGAGGCGGCCGGCGGTGAGGAGGAAGCGGCGGCGCAGCTTTGGTGGCGGCAGAGAGGGCACTCCGGTGGCGGAGGGGCTCGGCCGAGGGGTCCCTGAGGTGCGCGCGGGCGCGGAGAGGGCGACGGTGGGGTTGGCAAGGCGCGGCGTGGCTCGAGCCGGTGGCAATCGCTTGCCGGAGCCCGAGGCGGCGGCGGAGGCAGTGGCGCACGGTGCAGCGGTGGTGGAGTGGCCGGGAGAGAGAGGGGAGTGGAGGGGGAGGTGGTGCGGAAGGAGGCGGGGACGGGAGTGGTATTTATAGGGGGCGGAGAGGGGTAGGCCGGCGGCAATTTGTCGCCGGAGATTGCGGTCGGCGGGGATTGCGGAGAGGGAGAAAAGGAAGGTGCGGCCGCATATGGAAAGAGATCGGGGAGGGGCAAGGATGGAAGGGGCGCGGGTCACACGGGCGGCGGAAAAGGAAAGAACCCGGTGGGGCGAGGGGCGGCGAAGATGGCGGTGGGGACTGTTACGGGCGGCGGCGCGAGAGGAGGAAGAAGGGGCCGCTCGGGGGAGACGCGCCGACAAAGCGGGCCCGGCCGGTCGAGGAGCTGGGCGCGGCGGCCGACGGCGGGCCGCGGGCGTGAGAGGAGAGAGGGAGCGGGGGCGCGGACGGCGAGATGGGCCGGGCGCGTGGGGGCGGGAGGATCCCGACCGGACGCGTGGCAAGCGGGGAAGGGGGCTAGGCGGGATCCGGGCGGCGGCGTGGGTGGAATCCGGCCGTCCACGTGGCGGCCGGAGGAGAGGGGAGGGGGAATTTGTGTTTTTGGAATTGATTTTGATTTTCAGAAAAGGCTAGAAAATTCAATACAACTCAGAAAAATATGAAATAAATTCCAAAAATTCTAGAAAAATTCACAGAAGTTCCTGGATAAGTTTGGACTTAAATAAAATATTTCCAACTCTAGTTGGTATTTTAATTTTCATACTTGAAATACTTTTTATTTTCAAAAATAGGTTTTAAACTCCAGAAAAGCTCAGAACTTCAAATAAAAGCCAATTAAATCCAAATAAAACTCAAATACTTTAAAATAATTAGTTTGAATTTATATTTTTCAGAAAGCAAATTTTTGGGATGTTACATTAGAGCACTGAAACTCTTTTCTGACCTGATTCGTGACTAGTTGAAAGTCTCCTTTCATGAGTAGTCGTTGAATCCCAAATGCTTTCGCTGCTCATATGCTTGCCAACAAACCTTCATATGCGGCCACATTATTAGTGGCTAAAAAGTTTAATTGAACAACATACTTTAAGGTATCTCTTGTAGGAGATTCCAGGACCATCCCAGCCCTGAGCCACTAAGTGTAAATCACCCAAGTACATCGTTCACTGGTCATGGGAATTGTACTGGGGATCCTGAATATGTTTAGGATTTATCCATTTGGTGATAAAGTCTACCGAGATCTGGGATTTAATGGTCGTTCGAGGCACAAAATAGAGGTCAAACTCCCTAAGTTCAACTGACCATTTTACCATGTGTCCCGCTGCTTCCCTGCTCTAGAGGATCTCACCTAAGGGAAACTCAGACAACACAATAATTTTGTATACCTAAAAATAATACCCCTGTTTCTTCAAAGACATGAGGAGGATATATAAAAGTTTTTGAACCTAAGGATAGCGCTACGTAGGCCCGTGTAAAACTTCACTTAGATAACAAACTATACGCCTTCACATTCTACGACCAGTACTGTGCTCACTGCCTGTGGCGTGGCAACTAGATATACTAAGAGTGTCTCTTTTGGTTTTAGAGAAACCAAAACAAGAGCACTCGTAAGATACCTCTTGGCATCCTCGAAGGCATCGTTAGCCTCCTTTGACCACTCGAAACCCTCGTACTTCCTTAGAAGTTTAAAGAAAGGAAGTTCTTTTTTTCCTAGTCGTGCGACAAAACGACTTAAAGCCACCATACACCCTGTGAGTTTTTAGACTTCTTTCTTAGAAGTTGAAGGCACATTTGCTCAATGACCTTTATCTTTTTAGGATTTGCTTCGATACCTCTTGCAGAAACAAGGAATCAGAGTAATTTTCCTAAAGCAACTCCAAACACATACTCCGCAGGATTGAGTTTCAAATGGTGTTTTTTGAGGTTGTCAAATGTTTCTTGCAAGTCAAAAATATGATCAAGTCGTTTGATGCTCTTTACAACTAAAAGATCAACATATGCTTCCAAATTTTGACTTAGTTGAGATGTAAAATTAATTGCATCAAACGTTGAAAAGTAGGACTAGCATTTTCAGACCAAATGGCATTTTGACATAACAAAATATCCTAAATGGTGTAATAAATGTGGTCTTCTCTTCATCTTTTACACACATACTAATATGGCCATTAGATTAAGATCAGTATAGTCTATACACATGCACCACATACCATTAGAATTCTTAACCATTACAGGGTTAGCCAACCACTCTAAGTGTTTGACTTCTCTTATAAAGCATGTTTTCAGTAGCTTGTCCAATTTTGATCTAATAGCATCCTACCGATCAAATACAAATATCCGTAACTTTTGTTTTACAGGGTTCTTGTTAGGCTGTAAAGCTAGTCTATGCTCGATCACCTCCTTGGGGACTTTAGGTATGTTGGATGGTTGCCACGCGAAAACATCTGTGTTAGCCCAGAGGAAGGTGACGAGGGCTTCTTCATATAGGATTGGACATGATCATAATGCGAATGGTCTTCGAAGGCTCCTCTAGATCTAGTGAAACTTCTTTGACTTTTTTATTCGGCTTTGGTGCAGATTTAGGCTTTGAAGGCTTGGTCGAAGGATGTGCCTTTCTTGCTTTTCATGTTGGTAACTGGCCTACCATCTCGAGGGACTTGTGGTCACATGAAAGTGCCATCTTTTTGTCACAATGGACTGTGATTAATCCTTTGGGGCCTGGCATCTTAAGACATTGATATGCATAATGAGCAACAATTAAGAATCATGCTAGAGATGGTTTTTTGAGTATGGCATTATATGCCACGTTGAAATCGACCACATCAAAAGAGATTTTCTTCGTCCTAAAATTACCTGGAGATCCAAACATTACAGGCAGAGAAACTTGGCCAATTGGCTTGGCCGAAGATCCTGGTACGATTCCATGGAATGAATATCATACATGTTTTATTAAGGTATGAGGAACTTGCATTTTGTTTGGGTCACTCATGAATAAAATATTTAACGAACTACCACCCTCAATCAACACTTGATTTACTTGACAGCTATTGATGGTGGGCTCGACCACAATTAGAAACTAACCTAGTCGAGTTAAGGGGATATGGCAGTCACTTTTCTCGAAGGAGATAGTGACTTCCGACCACTTAGGAAAATTTTTGACAAGAGGAGGGTCAATGGAGTTTATGTTGGATCGAAATCGGCGACAGAGGGGGGGTGAATGTCGGTCAATTAAAAATCGTCCCCCACAGTATCCACTAGGATCTCGACTTCTCCAATAGCTATAGAAGCTACAAAGAAGATGATTCAATTTCTCAGGAAATTGCAATTAGATTGCTAAGAACTGGAGGAATAATAGGCACAAACAACTGGCAAGAAGTACTCCAGAGAAGCAGACTGAAAGACTCAAGATGCAATTCACTGAGTCAAAAGATTACTGCACTGCCGACCACTTACTAAAAGAGAGAGTACAAGCTGTAAATAGCTTTCTTTGCCACACATAAAGAGACATCCGAACAGTGCAGTAGGTAGCTAAAAGTAATAGAACAAAAAATCAAAGTCAGTCTGCAGTAACCGAAACAAGGGACAAAGTACTGCTGCTGGAATGAGCAAAAAGTGGAGAACTTGTACCTAGCCAAAACTAACAAGAGACAAGGAAATCTGGACTGCATGCACCATGGTTGAAATCAACTTAGATCAGTAAATAAACAGCAAAAAACACAGCTGAAAACAAAGTCATTTGAACTACATGCAGCAGGGATGAAAACAGCACAAAAATAAAGAAAGACTACTGCATGCTTTCCTTGCCTCTCGGCCAATGATCATGCTGCCGAGACAAGAGTTGAAAAATTGCAAAAAGAAGAATCAAGTGCTGCACTTGACCGAGCAAAATAATCATAGAAGTTACAACCTGCTCTGCCGAAAAGTACTTGCCAAAAGAAACTGCTGGAAAGCCAAGGGCACAGACGAACAGCAACTAGAAAGGAAACATAACAAAAGAAAATAAATTAAGTGCAGCTACTAAGATCTTTGCCCTCAAACATGGACTAAACAAAAGCTCTTGATGCTGATTCCCAGGAAGAGCTGGTCAAGGACAGAGATGACCATCCACCAAAAAGAACAAAAACCAAAGCATAGAGAGATAGACCACCATATCACTTCAAACAAGAAATAGAGAGACAAGAACAAGACCCAACCATCTCAAACAAAAGTGTTGTGGCTACAGACCAAACAGAGAGAGAAGTGGTAGTGGAGAGTGATGAAGATAAGTGTAATGGCCTTGGCCTCTCCCCATGGCTTACTCGCATATATATACTCATGGGGAGTGCTTTTACAGTTATACCCTTACATCCGGTCATCCCCTCTGGGGGCAGTTATGTCATTACACAAGGCCTATTCGGGCCTTATAGTCTTCACCGGCCCGCTGGTTTAGGTGGGAGCCACCCCACGACAGAGCCTCTCATGGTGAAGGGCTTCACAGGGCCGGCCATGTCGCCGAGTCCTTGGCCCTCCGCCCCTCGCGCCCGTAAATTACTCCAAGCTTGTGGTTGAGGAACTTGAAGCTTGCGCCCTGAAGTAGACACGCGCGCTCCGTCCCCCACCCTTCGAACGGGTGGCGCGGCCGGCGCCTAGTCGAAGGAGACGCGCGCGCCCGCCCCTACCTTTGAACGGGTGGCGGCGAGCCGCGCTTAGTCGGCAGACGCGCGCCCGCCCCTACCTTCGAACGGGTGGCGCGGCCGGCGCTTAGTCGGCAGACGCGCGCGCCCGCCCTCGAAGTAGACGCGGCGCGCTTCCGCCCCTACCCTTCAACGGGTGGCGCGAAGACGGCGCTGGTCGGTAGACGCGCGCGCTCCGCCCCTACCTTGAACGGGTGGCGCGGCGCGCGCCGGTCGGCGCAGACGCGCGCTCCGCCCCTACCTTCGAACGGGTGGCGCGGCCGGCGCTGGTCGGCAGACGCGCGCCCGCCCCTACCTTCGAACGGGTGGCGCGGCCGGCGCCAGCCGGGCGACGCGCGCGCCCGGGCTGTTGTGACCTCGTAGCCTTTAGTGCGCTTTAATGGCGGCCGAATTGCGCCGACGCTTGGCCGGCAGAAGTCGCCGCGCGCGTCGCGACCGCCATGCCGCGGGTGGGGCACGTGGCGACTCGCGATCGTGCGCCGTGGGATGTGAGCGGTTGCGCGACCGCTGCCGCTCGCCTCGCTCCACGAGAAATTGGACGCGTGTTGAAGAGGTAGGGCGTTGTGCGCTGCTCGCCACCCACAGCGCCTTGTAGGTTCGGGCGTTCTTCTTTCCAAATCTCGGACGGCCGAATCGCGGGAATTTGATCCGTCTGCGCGCCGAGCCCCGCAGCAGCGTAGCGGTTTTATAAGGTGCCGCATTGGGGAGGCACCTTCCTTGTTTTGCTTTTTGATCCGCCGCCGCTTGCGCGCGCTAATTGCTAGGCCCATTGCTCCTTTGCCTTCTTCTTCTCCTTCCCTATCGTGACGAGCAAATGGCTAGCCACGACGATGCCGCCTACCACCCCGCAGCGGTTCCTTGCCCACCCAAGGCGGGGGGACCCATCCTTCCTCAGGGTACAAACTGGTGCCGCGAGGGAGCTCGCGTGCCAACAAATTGTGGAACGCGGTGGAGCATCCGGAGGCTCTCGCCCCGGTGCCGGGAAAAGCCGCATGACGGAGGGGACGCCGCAACGGCTCATGGATGAGGGGAAGATCGTGCATCGCGACGGGGCTCGCTTGCCTCGCCGGGGCGAGACGGAGCCGAAGCCCGGGCCCTTAGAGGCAATTGTTTTTGTCGCTTTCTTCGATGCTGGCCTTCGGATGCCCTGTACATTGTTTGTGGGTGAAGTCCTGCGGGCCTACCAGTTGGAGCTAGCCCAGCTGACGCCCCACGCGATACTCCGCCTAGCTGTCTTCACGTGGGCGATGCGGACCGAGGGGTGGCGCCCTAGTGCGAGCCTATTTGCCACCCGCACGATGCACACCGCCGCCCGTGAAGGTTGGCGACGCGTGTCCAACTTCGTGGTGTGGACTTGTGCTCGGCGCCCCGCGCGACGTTGTTCCTCGTGCTAGCCTCGGCAGCGCAAGGCGCCCGGTGGACGCGGTGGTGGTTCTACTACACCGTGACCCGGCAAGAGCGGGCTGTAGTGCCGAGGTGGGCCAATCTCGTTCAACAGCACGCCCAGTCTGAAGGCGGAGATTGACGACACGCGAAAGCTACAGAGCCTCGTTGGTGTAGCTCGTCGCATGAGCGTGCGCGACCTGGTCGAGGAGTTCACGATGCATGGGGCGGCACCACTGTCCTCCCGGGGGAAGTATGTTGCGCAGAATGGCCCCGCGGGACGGGTTCGATCCGCTCGTGTCTCGGCCGCTCCGCCTCCGCACCTTGTAAGTCTCCCAAGACGCCTGCCTCGCTGGGTTCCGCCACCGACGTGATTTCCGCGCAGTGGCTCGGCTAGAAGATGCGGAGCGCAGCCGCGCGCTTCGGCCCGTACACACTTAAAGAGCACCGGCTCGTGAGGCCGCGGTCCAGCGGGTAAACAGGGCGGATAAACCGCACCGCGAGGCTATAGGCATTGCCGCGCCCGAGCGCACGATGCCGAAGAGCTCCCCGCCGGGACTCCCGGTGCCCAGGAAGGTGATAGCCCCGCGGGGGTTGCCTCGCGACGCCGCCCATTCCCCATTGCCGATGCAACCCGGCAGCCCCGGCGGTAGCTCGGCCGAGGCGGAGCGCGGCGATCGCGGCGGCCCGCCACACCGCCGGAGGGGCGCACCGCTGCGGATCCCCGCACTTCTCGCCGCCGCCCACGAGCCCGTGCTCGGGCTTGCGCCACCTCAATTGGACCCCGCCGACCGGGTAGCGCCGCCCCCGCGAACAAACCACGGGGCGGCGCCATCAACCGTAGCGCCGACGAGGGCGTGTTCTCGCGGAGGAAGCCGCGGGGCGACAATGACCGGAGGTGGTTTCGCGCGGAAGAATCGCTGCGCCACCGCAGCGTAAACGCCGACGCAGCCCCGCCAACGAGGGTCGGTTCATCGCTGCGGGCCTTGCCGTGGGATTACGGCGGCTGGCGCGGCCGCGAAGACCTTCTCCCCAACCGTTGAGGCCCCCGTGTCCCCCTGGGTGGTCGACCCGGTGCCGCTTCCTGCCGTGGCAGGAGGTAGGTGTGAGTCCCTTTCCTCCCTTGACTTCGCGAGGCTTTCTCCGATCTGCTCGCACTACACCAGGAAGGAGCTATAGTAACACATCTATGTGCTACAACATGTTAATAAAGGTGTTACTAGTCTTTGCAGTAACACAATTTTTAAGTGTTCTTATAGCCCATGTTACTAGCTAGGTTTGAAGTAACACGTGATAAGTGCTACTACATATCTGAAAACATGTTACTACCTTGCAACACATATCTTATCTATAAGAACACATATTATGTGCTACAACAAACTACCTTGGTAACACAAATATGTGCTACAACAAACTACCCCAAAGAACACATTTTTGAAGCAATAGTAACACCATTGTAATATGAGTAGCAACACACTTTCTTACACCAAAACATTTTGTGGAAACTTATTTTAATACATATAAATATATATACACAGAGATCTAGAGAGAGGAAAAAGTAATGATTTTTCAAAATGACAATTAATTAATTGCAGAATTATTTTCTTTCACAAGAATCACATATTGCACAAAATTATAACCATCACCAACATTGCATTCCACAGGGAAATATATAAAACATGGTTCACATAATTTTATAACATACATGACAATCCATTTGAGAAAACAAATCTCAGGAATAACAACACAAACTTTTCATCCTAGAATGACATAATGATATATATCTATTCTTCTCAAAATCTTTGCCCGATGATCTATCCATGAGGTGATCTTTGCCCGATGATCTATTCTTCTCAAATCCACGCCCATCGGAAGCAAAGCACCAAAAATTGAATGCCTTATGGGTTCCGTAGTTGGCCATCTTTAAACAAAAATTTTCCACACCAAAGACTCGGCCTAAGTGAATGAATAAACCAGAAATCATGATCGATTATTTCATAAGTGAATGAATCACAGGATAAGAGAACAGAACCATTTCAGATCAACGCACCTTTGCATAGAGCAATGAATCAACGATGAATGTTTCCCGCTTTTCCTCTTTCACAATCTGCTAAGCATTACATAGTTTTATTAGCAAAACATAAACATCTTCAGGAGCTTCTACATGATTCATTTTTTTCCATACAAGTTACATGATTCAAAGCTCAAAAGTACAATCCACTTCGCCAATGCATCACACAAATACTATGTTCCAAAACCATAGTATCTTGCCAAACACAAATACATATACATATAGTTCTATTTATCTTGCTGCAGTACACATAGTTTTTTTCAAATGGAAGAGGTAATAATATTTCAAATCGGTCTTCTCAAGAACATGAGAGATCTAGCAGTAACATGTAGGAAATGGGGATCTCTTGGTTATTGTGGTACAAGACAGATTTTTCGTAAAATCCCACCATGAGAAATGTTCATAATTTACATGATCGATGTAAAAGCTCGATAACTGAAGAATGAACTGTAATTACAGTCAATAACAACAATGATAAAAAGTTCAACGAGAACAGGTTTGGGAAGCTCATTGCTTATTCATAGCAAAGGCCATTGATCTGCAATGAAGGATTAACTGCACATTACAATGCAGTCAGTGCTGATCATAACAAATGAGAAGTGAACTGTGCTCAACAAACATATTAGAAATTAATAAAGCACATTACTGCTTGAATGGTATAGTACATACAACCACAAACATTAATACACAAAGCAACTTCCAATGGGGTTTACATTCTGAACTCCAGAGGAAATACACCCTGGATAAGGCAATTGTCTGCACCAAGCTTTTCCATAAGGCAATGAAAACCATGAACCATTAGCCAACAGATGTGTGTTTACCTCTGGTTACTTCTATGTGGAATGTCAAACCTGAGGCACCAGCCTTTCCTAATGGTTCTACATAATCAAGGATTTGTGACCATGTGATGGCGATCCAAATATGCCCTACAAAATCGAAAATGATTAGCATTATTAGGTGCATATAGGAACGTGGCTATCGATATAAACATAAGGCAAACAAGGTCCCATACTTGGCGTGCTTCCTCGTGCTCAATCACTAGGGCTCCAATAGTCGATTAGGAACGGTGCTGCGAATTCAAACAACAAAGACAAAGTTATACCAAAATTCGACAAGATAGCTTATTTTGCTAATCGCCACAAATGATATACCATCAAATTTTCAAACAAAAAAAGAATGTGTTGTCCTTCAAACTTGACCAAAACTATCATTTGTGTCGGCGGAAGATACGGAAGATGCAGCATAAGGGTGGGGCGGAGGGGCGACCGCGCTAGATCTCGATTCGTGTGGGCGCGGCCGACCTCGACCGCGCTGCATTTGGGTGGGGCGGCTGGACTTGACAAAGCGCGAGATTCGCATCCTGGTGGGGCGGCGGCGGGGCGCGGGCGCGGCTGGATCTCGAGTCGGCGAGGAAGGACCAAGGAGGAGAGTCGAGACGAGGCGGATCTGGTCGGTGGAGATTGGCGGCGAGGAGCGGGGTGGAGGAGAGGGCGGATCTGGGGCGCGAGGAGGCCGGGTGGGGCGAGGAGGAGGGCGGCGCCGGGTGCGCAGAGGAGGGATCTGGGGCGGAGGAGGCGGTGGGTGGGGGAGAGGAGGCGGCCGGGTGGGGAGGAGGAGGCCGGCGGCCGGTGGGCGAGGAGGCGGATCTGGGGAGGAGGAGGAGGCCGCGGCAGGGGGCGAGGAGGAGGCGCGCCGGTGGGTTGAGGCGCGGATTTGGGGCGAGGAGGAGGCGCGGCGGCAAGGGGAGGAGGAGGAAGAGGCGCGCGAGACTGAAAGTAGAGGGGCGGACGGAGAGTGGGCGGCATTAAGAGTTAGCGGGCGGGCGGGCAAGCGAAATTTAGGGTTTATTATGTTAGCGGGAAGTACTAGTATGTGGAGGGAGATTTGTGTGTGAAAAATTTCAGGCTATGTATAAAACAGCATTATTTTTAAATAATTTTTATATTTAATTGCTCCATGGAAAAATATATAAGGCTTTTTAAAGTATATTTAGCAAAAATATAAGGATTAGTATAATGCTAGCAAGTGGTGGTTGTGAGAAGGGATTAAGGTTGGCTTGTGGCTATCGCCTTCTTGTGGTGGGGTGGTCGCCGTGATGCTTCCTCCTAGGGTTGACAGTTCGGCTTGCGGTTTTGCTCTGGTTGACTCGCCCCGATGCTGGTCAGTGGTCTCTCTTACCATCATCGCCGTCACCTTGATCCCGATCGGCTCGCCCGCCTTCGCCTTGCGGCCGCTCTACTCGGCTAGTGGGGTTTCTCGTGGCTTGGAATGGATGGGGAAGGGGAAAAGAATGTGGTGCCGTGCTCAGACTTCTCTCTTTTTCTCCGTTGGTGTCGTCGGCCCGCCGAGATATTTTGGGAGTGGTCAGGCTGCAATGTATGGGGCCGTCTTGACCTTTTGGTTGTGGTGTGGACATGAAAATTGATATTTTGGCAACTCTACTTTTTCACAATTCTACTTGACCTTCCTATTTTCCCCTTCCGCCTCGCTCTTCTCTTTCTGGAACCGTCACCGACCTTTCCTCTTCCGCTCGCCTTTATTTCTTGCCGCCCACCGACGCCTCAACTCCCCTCCGCCTCGACCTTTATCTCTTCGCGCTCTGCCGACGCCTCGGCTCCTGTCTCCCGCCTCCCTTCTTTTATTTCTCGCCCGCTCCACCGACGCCCATTCCTCCTCCCGCCTCTCTTCTCTCGGCTCCCTCTCTCGCGCCACCTCTGTTTCTACTCTCGGCCCGCCTCCACACCCCTTTACCCTCTTACCCTTTACTTTGGGAGATTGGATCATATACCCTCCTCTTTTGGGAATTCAGATTTACCCTCCCATCTCAATGACATGTGGGTCGTCATAAGTCACCGACACGTGGCCTAGGAAGGTAAATCCTAAATTTTCATCTAAGAGAAGGGTATATGATCAATAAACTATTTTACTTTTTATTTCCTTTTCTTCGTTTCCGCCTGTTCTTTTCTTTTCCTTGAGCCATCGCCGACGGTTCCTCTGGCGCCCGCTTTATTTCTCGCCGCCTACCGACGCTTCACCTCCCTTACTCCTATTTCTCGCCCGCCCCCCATCGGCGCCGCACGCGCCGCCGCCGCTCGCCCCGAGGATGTCACGCCGGATCCGGCCCTAGGGTCCGGATCCGTGTCCTCTCCCGGATCGCCCCGATCTACTAATGGGTTCTGGATTGCTCTCTAACTTTTGTTCTTCATCTTTCCGCCGATTCGATTATAGCAATCTATTAATTGTACTTGGCTGGCCCCCGTAAAATTCCTCGCCCGCCATCGCCTCGAGATCGAGAGGAGCCACACTGCGAGGCGACCGTGAGGAGTCATTTTGGCGTTGAGGTTTTCTCCGGCCGGTTGGTACATGCATGGTATATGTCCGTACTTTGGGGTTTGGACTTAGTACTCATGTGTACTATGTTTAATACTTAGGATATCGGACATGTGACACTGAGTACTAGATCTAGTACAGTACTGTATATGTTTTCTCCCGCAATTTTATCGGCGCCAAATATTCTTTTCCGCAAATATTCTTTTGAAAATATTCGTATTTGTATTCGTATTAACGGGCATCCGGGCCCATGGCGCAGTGGCACAGGCCCGATTTGGCGGGCACTAAAGCCTAAAGGCGCCAAGGCGCCGGCGCGTGCCAAGGCGGGAGTCTCGCACGCGGAGCGGACGGCGGAGTCATGCTTGGCGCGCCGCGCGGCGGGAGCGGGACGCGCGGAGTCGCGGCTCGGTCGAACATATTCGGTCAACACCGACCAACCGACTAGGCGACTCGAGCGCGATCAGGCGAGTGGCGACCTCGGCCCTAGAGCTCTCGCTCGTGCCTCACCAGAGTTGGCGTCTTGGCGAGTGGCGATCGTCGGCGACGGCGAGTCCCGAAAGGCCCGAAGCGGCGATCGGCGATCGGCGAGCGAGCGCCTCGATCGATCGATCCTCACTCCTCGCGAGTCCCTCACTCCACTCCGTGTCTCCGCCACAGCCACAAGAGCCAAGAGCGGAAGAGGCGAAGAGCCAAGACCTCAACTAGTATCGACTATCGTACATTCCAGTCCTCAATCCTCATTTGATCATTTCGCCAAGTTTCTTGATTTTGTTGTTGGTACTTGAATGGTGCTGATAATACATCTCAATCGATGATAACTTTGTGGGATCTGTGCTTGCCCAAATACCTTACATGTCTGTCATGCTTTATATGGGTGTCACTTCGCCTTTGGTGGATGTTTTGCGTAAGACTGCCGAGTGTCGGATTGTCCGACTCTTTCAGGGACATTCAATCTTTGTCCAATTGCAGACTTGTATGTAATTTCTCAATCACGAATTGAATTGCAGTACTTGAATTGCAGAACACTTTTAGGAAAACATATTACTCAATCACGAATTTGGCTTCTTTTCTGTTCGACTAAATTGGTATTTTCACCAAAGTTTAATCAAGAACTTCAGATCAGGTCTAAACATGCATATAATTTGAATTTCACAAGGCATGCAAACTTATGAGGTATTTGTTTCCTTTGTTTCAGGACTTATCCTACAACATAAACTTGGGTGGCCTGGCCTGTTCCTTCATCCATTGGAACCTTGAGTAACCTGCAAAACTTGTGAGTAGCTAAACTTGGAGGAATTCAGTTGGTTCATTAGCTTCAGAATTGCAGTGCATGGATTCTTCTTTGGCTTATTTACTTTCTCATTTCTCTGCAGAATTCTTGCTGGCTGCAGCTTTTCTGGTGAAATACCTAAAGAGATTGGCCAGCTCTCAAAACTGATATTTCTGTAAGGAGTTATGATAACTAGAAGTGGCGGCTCTATTCTCTCAGCCTCAGGCGATGAACTTGCAATGTCTTTGTGCAGAGTGCTCCTGTCAAATAAAGAAGGCGATGAGGTTTGCAACGTTCTGCTGTAAACTGTTTATAGTTTTCTATTTGTTACTGTAATCATCATCTAATATTCCCACTTTACAGATAGCAGGTGGACTGTTGGACCTGGTTGGCGATGCTGCCTTTGAAATAGTCCAAGATCTTCTTGTGGTAAGAGAGATAGATCTTGTTATTTTCTATGTACAGTGTAGTTTGCATATAGTTAAGTTATTCTTACATAAAACAGTGATCAGATAACTAAAAGAAAGAATTTGGTGTTCAACTGGATGTTACACCTCTTAGTCCTTCATCCTTGCAACTTATTTATGGCATATAAACATGACATACTCCAGGACTCAATTACCAGTACAAATCACACGATAATATTATAAAACCTACTAATTGACTGCATGGTGCATGCCCAAAGGCTTCAATCTGGCTTGCTTTGGCTAACTGATGTGCATGCTGTAATGCTTCAAAGTCTGTAATGCTTGCTTCTCTGAATGTGCATCTCAAAAAATTAATGTACCAGCACCTGACATTTTATTGACCATTTGGAAATGTGAAGTGACGGCTGACTGATGGATATTGCTGCACTTTTCCTGTGGGTGCTCCTTGAGTGCTTAGCATTTTTCCATAGCACTATATCAGGAGTTCAAGGTTTCCTTTCATGATTGCAAAGTTCTTTGTTTATGGTTGCACTGTGGTCAATTGTTGGATGCTTTCATTTGTTTGCCATAATTATCAGCCTCACTCGTTTTGCCCTGCGATTTGATAATGTAATTAAACCTGATTATGTCATGCTCTGCAGCATAGGAAAAGAGCTAGTGGAATTTGAATTTTGACATTTGATGAAATTTGAAATGTCAAAATTTGAATTTAAAACCGCTAATCGGAAAACCCGCTAAATTCAAAATTTGACATTTGATGAAATTTGAAATGTCAAATTTTGAATTTAAAACCGCTAATTGGAAAAACGATTCGATTCGACATTCGTAGGAGGATATTAGTATTCGACCGAATTAGGCATATATCCGATTCGAATTGCATTCGACATCCGATTCAGATTCAGATTCAAAAATGTTCGATTCAGATCAGTATCCGCTTTAAAAACATGAATTCGTATTCGTATTTGAGACTATACCGCCTAGTGTGTCTCATCGAAGATTACTCGCATCCCGCATCGGTTTACCTAAAAATTCAGCAGAGCTATCCTATATAGTTTTGATGATAAAATAGTTTTGTTATTTATTTTGGCTCAGCAGAACTGTTTTGTGTATGGCTTGTTCCATCAAGTTTGATACTATTGCAGCTTCTGATACATATATATAACTGTCTATGAATATGTATGTTCTCTCCATAGAATTTTTTTTATCAAACTCTTGTAGAAACTTTAACATAACATACATTTTTTAGCTCTCAAATCTTAGATAACTTTAGGTGCCACATAATGCTTTTAAACATATCTAGTTTACAACTGAATAAAAAATCAAGATGAGTAGTTGTTCCCATTCTAAAGATACTAAGTTTCATCTCAGAGTGACACGCTAACTCAACCTTAGTAACACATATTATGTGTTATCGTAGTAATCGCTCTGTAACATTGTTTCACACTGATCTTTGGGTGTGTTACAACCTTTCGTGCAACACATATTTTGTGCTATTGTGATATTTCTCGTAACATAATTCTTCATATGTTTGGGTTGTGTTACCATAGCCCTGTTACGTAGTAGTGTCGCCATTCGCCGACATCGGGCGAGACGACGCGTCTCCGTGCGGCGAAGGATCGAGCAATGAGGTGTGCGCGGTCGGAGCCGTGTGCAGGATGCCCCGCGGTGCCCCTGCTGCGCCGCGTGGCGTGGCCGCGTAAATCTGGCGTCTTTGGGGCCGGGCTCGCCGCTCGGACTTGCTCCTCGCCGAGATATTTTGCGACTCACCGCCGCCGAGCGTGCCGACAACGGCCTCAACCGAGGTGCTGTCGCCATGCACTAGGGACCTCTGGCGCTCGCGTTGCGTGCCTCCGAGATGAGGTAAGTATGTGCACTTCAGCTTGTACGGTATGGTTAGCCGCTGCTGATTCGTTGTTCTGTCGGACACTTGCCCTTAGCCGGTCCTTTGACGAGGCCCGCTCGGGAGCAAAGGGCTCGAAGCCCACCGCGCGGCTTAACATCGCTATCACCGCTGGCGATGACGAACCGCGCGCCGAGGCTGCCCCGTGGCGCCGACAGTTGCGCCACGAGGCGCGGACGCCGCGGTGGGAACGCACCGCCGTGCGCAGATCTCCGTCCTAGAAGGGGAGAACGCCACGGGGCGGAGGTCGCTGCCGAGAACCGCCTTGCCTTGGGAAATGCGTCTGCGTCGGCGTGGCGGGCCATGGAGTCTCGAACCAGCCTTCGGGATCTGTGGCGTCCGAAAGTGCCGATACTACGCACCGCCGGAGGCCTTGCCGAGACGCCGGCTGATCGAGGAGGGCGGCGTTGCTCTTCGTGGCGCCAGACCTTTGGCGAGCATCGCAGCTATGTTGGTGCGTGCTTCCCTCACCTCGCTTCATACTCGTGGGTGTAGGCATACCCATGAGCTAACGAATCCTCAAGCTCGATCTTCCCGACCGACCGAGGTTATGTGTCGACGCCATCCGCCTCGTCGGGCTGGCTGCGTAACTTCCACCAACGGATGCGGGGCCGCCGGGAAGGTGCAGCGAGTCGCCGTGCAGCGACGTTGCATGGGGAGGGGACCTCCTCCGATGGCTTGAAGGGGTCCTTGAGCGCCGTGGCGATGACGGTGCGGGCTCGCCCGCATCGCGCCAAGGCCGAGCGGTTGGTCGGGTGGTGCCGGGGTGATGTATCGTTCTTACGCATGTGACCATGTAACCCCTCCGCCGCAATGGAACCAAGTAGTACTTTATGCTTGGTGTTACCCGTCGCCGGACGTGAAGGACAGGTGTATGCATCTCGCTTGTGCCCGTGGAGCGCGTGTGGATGCTAATCTCGACGCTATGCGCCCTTTATAGTTCGGAGACTCGCGTGCGAGCTAGGCTCGACGCCACGCCTTATTTAGAGTCCGTGGACTATTGCGCGCGAGCTAGGCTCGACGCCACGACTTCTTTATAGTCTCGGAGACTCGCGCGCAGTGAGCTGGGCTCGACGCCACGCCTTATTTAGAGTCCGTGGACTATTGCGTGCGGAGCTAGGCTCGACGCTACGTCTTCTTTATAGTCCGGAGACTCGCGCGTGCGGAGCTAGGCTCGACGCTACGTCTTATTTAGAGTCCGTGGACTATTGCGTGCGGAGCTAGGCTCAACGCTACGTCTTCTTTATACTCCGTAGAGTGCGCGCGAAGGCGTCCCCCCGCTGCGTCTTATTTATACTCCGTAGAGTGCGTGCGGAGCTAGGCTCGACGCTACGTCTTATTTAGAGTCCGTGGACTATTGCGTGCGGAGCTAGGCTCGACGCTACGTCTTCTTTATAGTCCGGAGACTCGCGCGTGCGGAGCTAGGCTCGACGCCACGTCTTATTTAGAGTCCGTGGACTATTGCGTGCGGAGCTAGGCTCGACGCTACGCCTTCTTTATAGTCCGGAGACTCGCGCGTGCGGAGCTAGGCTCGACGCTACGTCTTATTTAGAGTCCGTGGACTATTGCGTGCGGAGCTAGGCTCGACGCCACGCCTTCTTTATACTCCGTAGAGTGCGCGCGGCGCCCCCGCTGCGCCTTATTTATACTCCGTGAGTGCGTGCGGAGCTAGGCTCGACACTACGCCTTATTTAGAGTCCGTGGACTATTGCGTGTGGAGCCAGGCTCGACGCCACGCCTTATTTATAGTCCGAGACTCGCGCGTGCGGAGCCAGGCTCGACGCCACGCCTTATTTAGAGTCCGTGGACTGTGCGCGCGGAGCCAGGCTCAACGCCACGCCTTCTTTATAGTCCGAGACTCGCGCGTGCGAGCTGGGCTCGACGCCACGTCTTATTTAGAGTCCGTGGACTATTGCGTGCGGAGCCAGGCTCGACGCTACATCTTCTTTATAGTCCGAGACTCGCGCGCGGAGCTAGGCTCGACGCCACGCCTTATTTAGAGTCCGTGGACTATTGCGTGCGAGCCAGGCTCGACGCCACGCCTTCTTTATAGTCCGAGACTCGCGCGTGCGAGCTAGGCTCGACGCCACGCCTTCTTTATAGTCCGGAGACTCGCGCGTGCGAGCTAGGCTCGACGCCACGCCTTATTTAGAGTCCGTGGACTGTGCGTGCGGAGCCAGGCTCGACGCTACGTCTTCTTTATAGTCCGGAGACTCGCGAGTGCGGAGCTAGGCTCGACGCTACGTCTTATTTAGAGTCCGTGGACTATTGCGTGCAGCTTAGCGCGGACAGGGGATGCTCTTGGAACAACAACCTTTATTGAACTCCTGTTTGCGCGGGCGAGCATCGCCTAATCAACAGGCCGGTGGCCCTACGCCATCGTGGCCGCTTCTAGGCGTAGTATCGCCGCAACCCGTCCGCGTTCCATGTGTGCCGGAAGGCTTGTCCTTCAAGCGTGGCGAGGCGCACCCTTTGGCAATGCCTCATTACGATGTACGGGCCCTCCCACTTGATTCCAGCTTGCCGACGGTTTACGCAAGCGCTACTCGAGGACGAGGTCCCGTGCTTGAACCTCGCGGGCATATAGAGCGTCCCGAGCACGCATTGTCCGCCAGGCGCATTTCTCGACGTGGTGGGCTGCGTCGCCGTATCCCGCCGAGAGGTCCAAGGACACACGGCGCTCCTCTTCGGTGCTTGGACGAGAACCTTCGCGAGCCGGCCTTAATTTCTTCAAGCGCCATTGCCGTCGCGAAGAGGAGCTTGAACGGCGTAAATCCCGTTGGGCGCGTTAGTATCACAGCGGCGACCACAAAACATTTGTGGGAAGCTCGCTCGCCACTTGCCCTTCGGCAATCCCACCAGCGCTTTTGATGGCGGCAGAGATGGCGCCATTCGCGCTCGACCGCCCGTTGGATCGGGATGCCCTACCGAGGCGAATCGGAGGTGATGCCCATATCGCACGAGAATCCTTGAAGAGGGCGGCGCCGAATCGCAGGCCATTGTCGGCCGTGAGCTCCCGAGGTACCCGGCGACATATGATGTTTTGCCATAGGAAGCGCCAGATGGCCGCAGGTTACTTTGGCCGAGCGACGCCTCCGCCACCGGAGAAATACTCGGCGCGACCACCACGAACCGAGGTCCCGGAGCTCGGGCAAGTGGTCCTACTATGTCGAGACCCCAGCGCGCCGAGGGCTGCACCGGGGATTGGGTTGAGGCTTGTCGGGGCTCGCGGATGATGCGCGCCATCCATTGGCACCCTTGGCACCGCGACGAGGTCTGGCGTCGGTGATGGCGATCGGCGAGAGAAGCCTGTGCTCAACGCCTTGCCGACTAATGACCTCGGCGCCAGTGGGATCCGTGATACGCCGCGTGGATTTCCGCCGAGTTCCTTTCCTTCCTCCATCGAGAGCGCGCGCAGAGCGCGCGCAAACGCCCTTCTTGTAAAGCGCCCTTCAAACACCGAAGGACCGTGCGGCGCTTTGCCGCAATCGCCGCAGCTCGGCAGGTCCTCCGGCTCGGCGAGGCCTTGTAAAAATTTGAAAATGGGCTCGGCCAATCTCCCGCCGATCAATGTGGTGGACAAGCGCGCGTCCGTTGTCCGCACGATGGCGCCTTTGCTAACACCTCGTAGAATGCCCCCCGGGGCGGTTGTTGGTCGGGTTGCCTTGGCGAGGGCATCCGCCGCTCATTCTCCGCCGAGGATGGCCTTGACGGTGACACCCAAAGTGCCTTTCCTCGCCCGCATCGCCGCGAGGTACTTGGCCAACCTTCGGGGTCCTTGGCTTGATATGACTTGTCCACATGGCCGCCACCAAGCGCGAAGTCGGTGCGGACCAACACCCGCTCGCGCCGGCCGCCTTGAGCTTCGCCGGGCCAAAGCGGCGCGCCGTATTCGGCCGTGTTGTTGGTGGCGGGAAGGCAAGGCGCGCGAGTACAAGCAACGCTGTCCCTCAGCGTGCGATCACCGCCCCACGCCGCACCGGCGACGCCGTAAGCTCCGTCGATTATAGCGTCGACGGGTCATCGTGCGCTGGCGGGTTGGGCGGTGGGGTCCATTCGCGAGGAAATCCGCCAGACTTGGGATTTAATTGCCGTCGCGAAGCATACGCCAAGGAGAAGGGAGCGAGCTCGCGGCCCATTTACCGACACGCCTGTGGACTCCTTGTTGTGTAGCATCTCGGAGGGGAATGAGGAAGGCACGTGATCGGGTGAGCAGAAAATAATGCCGGCTTCCGGGAGGCCATGACCAGCGTGGCGAGCTTCTCCAGCTCCGTGTATCTTGTCTTGGCGCCTTGAAGGGCTTCGAGACAAAGTAGACGGGCGCGCATGGCGCCTTCCTCTAAGATGAGGACGGATCGACCACGCGCGGACGCAGCCGGAGTAGAGCAGAGGGGAGCCTCAGTGCTGGGGCGACCAGAGTGGGAGGCTTGCAGTGTGCCGCTTGAGCTCGTTGAAGGCCTTTGCGCAGCCCCCGTCCCAACGAAACCCTCGCACCGCGAGTGTCTTGAAAATGGCAGGCCCGCCCGCCGCTCGGGACAGAAGCGGCTTAATGCCGCCATGCGGCCCGCCACCTCTGGACCTCCTCGGTGTCTTGGGCGCTCCATACCCGAATAGCGCCGACTTTGTCGGGTTCGCTCGATGCCCCGCCGGACACAAGGAAACCGAGGAGTTTGCCCTTTGCACTCAAGACACATTTGTCGGGGTTGAGCTTGATGCCCGCCTTCCGAGGTTGTCGAAGGTCTCTGGAGGTCCCGACCGTAGAGCAAGTTGCCGAAGTTTTGACCACCACGCCATCGACGTATGCTTCGACGTTCTCCCGAGCCGGCGGCGGGGCAATGGTGACGAGGCGGGTGAAGGTAGCGCCGCGTTCTTCAAGCCAAAGGGCATTTCGACAAAGCGTAACGCCCCAAGTGGTGTGATGAAACCGGTCTTCTCCTCGCCGTCTTTGGCCATGTATACCGGGTGGTAGCCGAATAGGCGCCCAGAAACTCATGAGTTCGCACCTCAGCGATGGCGCCAACCACCGATCGATGCGTGGCAAGGGATAGTTGTCCGGGCACGCCTTGTTGAGTGCCGTGAAGTCGATGCACATGCGCCGAGCCCCGCTAGCCTTTTGACTAGCACCGGGTTAGCGAGCCATTCGGATGGTGGACTCGCGGATGACCCCGCGCCAAGAAGCTTTGCCACCTCGCTTTGGCGCTGCTGCCGATCCATCGACATACGCCGAGCCTCTGTTTGACGGCTTGGCCTCGGGCGAACCGCCAAAGCGATGCTGGATTACCGCGCGATCCACGCCCTTGATGTCCTCCGGGGACCATGTGAAGACATCCACGTTGTTCAAGCACCCGAGCAGCTCCGCTCGACCTCGGTGGGAGCCCTCGCCAATGGAGACAAACTACCCCTCCGCTCGAGCGGCACCTTCTGACGCCGCCGGGCGAGGCTTGGGCGCCCACCGGGCGGAGGGCCCAAAGACTGCACGCCGGAGAGGGCATGCACTGGCGATGCGAGACGCGGCTGCCGCCTTGGCCCGCCTTGCCAGTCCCGATCGCGAAGATGGTGATGACACACTCCGGCCCGGAGCTTTACACACAAGAAGGCGTGGTGCGGGATTGCCTCGAAAGAGTTGATGGCGGGTCGCCCGGTGATGGCGTTGTAGGGGTGCTGGATATCTACGACGCCAAAGGTGACATGCTCGGTCCGGATGTTACCTTTGTTGCCCTCCGACGGAAGGTGACAGAAGGGAAACGTGCCCGTGGCAGCGGCTGACCCGAAGCCTTGAAGTGGAGCTCCCACCGCTCCGGTGGCTTCGGGATTGCCATGCGATCGGCGTCTGCAAATAAGATGTTCACGGAGCTTCCCCCGTCGACAAGGACGCGCTTGACTTCGCAGCATGCTATGTGGGCCTGGATGACTAGAGGGTCTTGGTGGGGGTACTCCACGCCCCTAGCGTCGTTCAAGTCGAAGGTGATGCTGCGGGCGGCATCCACACCGCGCTGCTCCCGGGGTTTTGAGGAAGAGCCTCCGGTGATGACGTTGACGGTGCGATGCTGCGCGCCCTCCGCTGCGGTGGCCCGCGTGGGGCCATCCCTTGGGTGCCCCGCATGGGCTCCAGCGGGGGGCCGAGAAGGCGGAGACCGAGACCGGTCGTCACCCTCCGCAGCTCCATCACGCGATGCATGCCCTTGTGTAATGATCGCCAGCCGTGTACCTCGCACCACTTACCATAGCGCAGAGCTCCCGCTCGCGCGGGTTGGCTGGGTAGTCAACTCCACCCTCAGACCCTCGGGCTCCCCGCGAGGCGGGTCGGGTCCTGGCGGGTGCTCTTGGTGGCGAGGACGTGATGGGCCGCTCTGCGACCGTGCTGGCGGCGCCGAGGTTTGGGCCCACATCGCGACGATCCTTCACGCACTCGTCCTCACCGCCGGGAGGGCTGCCTCGAGGCTCGGCTACGGCCGGCCGAGGAGAGGCCACCCGCCCGACCTCGCGCGGGGCCGCTCCTCGCGCGGCGAGGCCGAGGCGATGATGCTGCGTCTCGCGCATCCTCCTCCGCCGTAGCGCACTCGCCCATTTTGTCGAAGAGCTTGGCCACCGTCGTAATTGGCCTCCGCCGCTGTATTCGCCATCCGCCCGCGAAGGCCCCGTATGGCTGCCTTAACAACGGTGATTTCATTAACATCATGTACTGGCTTCAATTTTGGCGGCGCTTGAAGTAGTCCCGGCGTCTCCAGGGTCCTTGCTTCACGGCGAAGAGTTGGTCCGCATCGATTCGCCGAGATGATACCCTTGAAATTTGGATCGGCGGTCGCGAAAGCCGTTCCCACGCATAGATGGAGCGGGCTCTATGGTAAAAAACAAGAGAGCGCCGCTCGCGTGCGAGGGGAGTCCTTCGCCGTGGTGTCGTCTCGCCGAGGCCTCGATCGCGGTTTCGACACGCGCACGAACTCGCGGGATCCGTGTCGCTTTATACGAGCCGATGGCGCTAGGGAACTTGAAGTCTTCGCCATGCCGCCATCGCAGCCCCACCGGAGCGGGACTCGGATCCACGCGCCGCAGCCGCACGCCGATCGAGACGGGCCGCGATCGTCCGCCTCTTTTCGCGCGGGCTCGGACGCGATTCCGGCACAGCCGGCCGACTCGAGCCTCTTGTACATCTCTCGACGGCTCGCGAAGGCCCCACTCCCGCTGGAACACGTTGAGGGCCGCCCAGGCGCTTCCATCCCGGTGTGGTGGCGGCGACGGGTCGGCCGGCGGGTCGGTTGTCGCCACACCGTGTCGACGCGTCTTGGACCGCGCGGTCCGTCCTCGTAACGCCCGCCGTGGGGTTGATCATCGCGGTGCTTGGTGACGAGGTTGGCCGCCGCCACGCGAACGCCGACGTCTTGGCGCCGCGATCGCGATCGCCACCGCGCCCGCGGCTGCCGACGGCGGAGCCTCGTACTCTGCGCGCCCGCCGGCCGCCTTCTTTCCTCGCCGCACTGAGAAGCTTTTCGGTGCCATCTTTTTCTTGGTCTTGAGCTTGTCTTCGTCCTCCCCGACGGCGCCAATCGTTGTGGCTACAGACCAAACAGAGAGAGAAGTGGTAGTGGAGAGTGATGAAGATAAGTGTAATGGCCTTGGCCTCTCCCCATGGCTTACTCGCATATATATACTCATGGGGAGTGCTTTTACAGTTATACCCTTACATCCGGTCATCCCCTCTGGGGCAGTTATGTCATTACACAAGGCCTATTTTGGGCCTTATAGTCTTCTACCGGGCCTGCTGGGTTTAGGTGGGGGCCACCCCTACGACAAAAAGATTTCTTACATTGAGACAAAGAGAGATGAATGATTAAATATGTGTTCTTACAGCACTCTCATTTTCGTCCTCTCATTTCACGCTCATTTCATTGCATGGAGAGAAATAAAACCCTAACTCTTACACCCATTCTCTCAATTTCAGCACAACGTCTCCCTCTCCTTTTATAGCCTCCCACTAATGGGTTTGCACATGCTTTACCCATTAGATCACCACCTACTCGATGCTTTATCCAAACCCGCTTCCTTTAGTGCAGCTTTGCGTTTTTACCGAAACGCCCCTCGCGCACCTTCCAGGAAGCTTCCTCCTTTCTTGCCTTGCAAGCCTCGCAGCCACCTCGAGCCCTCGCCGTCTTCGACACCTCCCGACCGTTCTGACCTCAACGCCACCTGCGCCTAGTCCGGTCCACCGTGTCTCACCACGACTCCGCCTCGATGTCCTGCAGCCAACACAGACAAGAAACACATCAAATAACACCGCTCGAAATATCGTAACCATACAATAGTATCAGCAGAATTACTCAAAAGCCTAAACTGATCGATACGAATAAACGACTTAAACACGTTCGACCTAGTTTGACCAAGTCCCACCGAAACCGATTGCACCGCGCAACGACATGGTCCGAACCACATAAACCAAACTTGACTTTCCTAAAAACAAACGTCAATTACTCATCACACAACCGGGGTCACCTTCACTTGGTATATCTGTTTACTGCACGTTCGACAGCTTTAAGTTGTCATTTGATTTGTATGCCCAAGATCCTCCATATATGTACTCGATGGTGTGCTTCGGATCCTAGAATGACATCTCCTCATCATTGTCCGATTGCTTCTAACCACTTGTCTGTCCTAACTCCTCGAGTATAGAAAGTGGTTCTTTGCCGGAGTAGTAGTCCTCAAGTTTTCATTGGAAAACTCGATAGTTGCGAAGTTCATGTCCTTCCTTTTTATGGAGAGGACACCACCTAGGTTTGTTGTCCTTCCATATAGGAAGGTTGCCTTTGTCCCGATCGGAGTACTTTTGGCTTGAGATTTTTAGCCTTTTGTATTGTTCTTGGATTTCTTAGCCTTCTGGTCCTTCTTTTTGCTACCTTCGCCTACCTCTTTAGAACTTTGATCAGCTTGGTTAATGGATTTGCTTGACTCGACTTCTTTAACAGTTGTCACATATCGATCGGCCATCTCAAAGAGTTCGACGATAGTAATAAGAGGATTCAAAGAGATATCTTCACTGAACCTTGTATTGTGGACTCCCTACTTAAATGTTTTGATGACAAAAGCATCAGAAACTTCAGGTATGGAATTACAAACTTGACTAAAATGTTTGATGAATTGACATAAGGTCTCATTACTATTTTGTCTCATTCTGTGCAGGTCGTCCTCCTTCCTAGGGCAATTATAGGTGTCCTAGAAATTGGCTAGTAGAAGGTCACAAATGTGCTGTCACAAATGGATCAACTCTAGTGGTCTATTTAACAACCATGATCAAGCAGATCCCTTGAGCATAGTCGAAAGGTAATTCACCATGGCATGCTCTCCTCCTCCTACCGCTCAAACAGCGGTCATGTAAATATGAAGAAATTTAATGTGATTTTGAGATCCATCGAACTTCTCCATGTTTACTGGTTGAAATCGTGGTGGCTAGCGAACCGCTCGGAGATTAGACATAAAAGCCCAACGTCCAGTAACAATATCATGATGCCTCCTTTGCAGGAAAGGATGATTGGCGTCTATAGACAATCATACTCAATGATGCCTGGCAGTCGATGGACCTGATCTATGATAAGTCTCGTCCATACGAGGGTAATACATCTCGTATTCCATCTGCCACTGTAAGTTTCTTGCTCTAAGTGGAGAATGATCACCACATTTGGAAGCTTGTCAATCTTGGGGTGTTCAAAGAACTCTTCTCTGACTAGAGTCATGGTTAGGAGAACAACAAGACTTGTCATCATGTCAATTTTCATAAGGTGAGTTTATTCGAACAACTAGTGCTTGCAGTAGTTGTACCTGCTCAACTCCCATAATTGTGTTGGTGTGGTTGCTCGAGTTTGGCCACATGCTCCGGAGTCTTCATGCGATCACCTCGGCAAAATGGTCATAACCTGGCGCTCGAGCAAGCTCTTGAGTTGAGTTCTCGAGCAAGTTATTTATGCGTTGAAGCTCTTGAGCCTCCTCGGATTGATACATGATGCATCCGGGTGAACTCCTCTTGGATGCCAACCTTCTCCTATGGATGGTTTCAGGATCTTCTACATCTATAGCTGCTTGATTTCACCTTAATGAAGAGTGATTATTTTAAGTATTTCTCCCATTCTCCCACATTTATCAGAGTACTAACCTTGTTCATCGCCAGATGTCTCCTCGTCGTCACCATGAGGGTCGTAGTGTGTGAGTGGCGGAGAACATTCTTAGCCCATCCTCTAGGAGAGCGATTAGTATTTGAGGGGAGGGTGATGAGGAATTACCGGAGTTTGGATGATCCCCACAGACGGTGCTAACTGTTAGTGTTCTAATGCCGATCTTACGTATGGTTATTTAGATTTGAGGGATCTCTTAAAGACCTCACACAGAGAAAGACATAGGGATTTTATACAAGTTCGGGCTTTCTCCACAGAAAATAACAACCCTACTCTTGTGTGTCTATACTAAATGTAATGATTACAATCAAGGGAAAGAGTAATGCAAAATGTGTTGTGCTTCTCTCCTCTCTTGCCTTTTTTTGTCTCTTTTATCTGTTCCCTTTCCTCCCTAATGTCAACTTTTATATAGTGTGTGATGTTGTGGCGGTTTCTCCATGCCAAGAGGCGCCTTAACATTTCAAATAAGTAACCGTCATGGAAGTTATTGTTAGCAACGTGATGCTTCTTTGCCGTCAGGCAGTTATTGTCAGGGACAGGGAGAAGTTATGTGTAGTTATCCTAGAAGACAACTATGACATTAACTGCTTTGATAGACAAACTCTAGTGCAATAGGTTGTCGTAGATAAGCTGGTCGAAGTCAGGCTAATCGTAGAAGAGTTCACAACCACAAGATGGTCGTAGAACAACTTACAATTGTGCAATGTGCGTAGGAGGACTTACAATCATGAAGTGGTCGTGGAAAAGCTTACGACTATAGAGTGGTCATAGAAAGGCTCACACCACCTGGTTAAGTCTCCCTCTTATGAATAAGGGGTATACTAAAGGAATATACTGATGTAATGATATTATTTATAGATAAATAATAAAATAAGGATTATTATATCTCATCACCTGTAATAAACGTATGTATGTTTGTATGTTTATATTCGCACAAGTACACCTTTAATAAAGGCATGTACTAGTTAAAGACTGTACGTACGTATATTCATGCGTTGTGCTTGAACCGTTTATGTTTTGCAACTATTTCCAAGTTGTGTGTGTTCGTTTTCACATGTTCGAGTGAGTCAACTAGTGCAATTCAGCTTAATTCAACAAAAAGTCAAAAACCATCGGCCAAACTATTTATCAAGCAAAGCCAAAAGCTATCGGCTAAAACCAAATGCCACCTAACAAAGCAAAAAAGAACATGCCTATACTCTCTAATTAATAACTGCAGAAATAGGCAGCCTTTTTCACCACAAGTTTTATTCTTTCGTCCAAACAAGACAAGCACAAAGGCAAAAAAAACTCAAGCAAACTCCCATACCCCAAAATACACTGGCCAAAAAACTCAAGTAAAAAATCATGAAAAAATAAAAAAAGAAATCCAACTCAAACGAATAGATTCCCCAAGATCCTTGACACTGCGTGCATTAAAACCACACTGAGGGGCTAGTCATTACTTATAGGTGACAGAGAAGGGTCGAACAATCAAGACAAGCAGCATGTCTATGAGCGAGCTCCGGTAGCCGTACTGCTCGAGGTGGCCGCGCAAGCTGTGGCAGTAAAGGCACCCGAGCCGCACCTCGAGCCAGACGCCATGACCACATTGCCAGCATCCTCAGCATGAACCACACCATCTTCACCACACTCCTCAACCTCTCTACCCACCCCTTCCCCCTCCCCTATCTTATTCTAGGCCCTGTTTGGATACGCTTATCTGAGAATCGATTTTAATTTGATCAAGATTTTCTGATAAGTCGCGATCTGAAGAATCTGCGATCTGATTAATCTGAATAATCCTGATGGGGCTTGCGGTACAGGATTTTGGATTCTCAGTGCAAATGCTGATTTTTCCCACCGCGGCGGTTGAAAGAATCGAAAAATAATCAAAGCGTTTGTGGGTGGGATTCTCGAATCAATTCTACGTATCCAATCGGCTTTTTAAGCGTATCCAAACAGGACCATAGACGAAACTCGACTCCAGTAGATGGAACATGCGACTGCTTCTAGAATGGTGCTCCTAGCCACGTCTTTAATCTCTGGTCATGATGCAGCTGGTTCCGCAAACTCCAAGCGTCGTAATCATGCCCGCACCGCGGACGCTATGGCCGCAACACCAATGACCATGGCGCTCCATCTGGGCACATGTCCCAGTCTACACCGGCTCCCCCTTTAACCCCTAGATAGGTACCTTCCAAGCATGGCCATCTACTAGTGGGAATGGTGCTTGGCGTGCACCAGGGCAACAGCGCCAAGGCTAAAACGAAGAAGATTAAGGTACCTCCCAGGGAATAGAAGTTCATGCTCGAAGTATCGCTGGTCTCCGAGTCACAATTACCCAGCCTTAGACTGGTTTGTAGGACTTTACATATTTGGTACATGCAGAGGTCCAACATGAAGCCAAATCGGCATAGTAGATTCACCATGAGATACCATGGAGATGTATTTTCTCTA
The DNA here is from genome assembly GCA_036346575.1 of Dendrocalamus sinicus. Lineage (NCBI taxonomy): Eukaryota > Viridiplantae > Streptophyta > Magnoliopsida > Poales > Poaceae > Dendrocalamus > Dendrocalamus sinicus. Next base: position 38,167,137 of record CM070641.1, on the reverse strand, counting down.
CGACTCGGGCTACTTCGTCATGACCTTCAAAGACTTATTCTTACTAGATCTCTGAGCAATCCATCAACGATAACAGATCCTTCGTCCAAGATTACATAACGAGAAGATTGCTTGTTCACAGTGAAAGGACTACATCATGGTACCCTTCAACCAGATGTAAGCGCTTCATTAGTTGCCAAACAAGTTTTATTTGTACTTTATACGCAACATGAACTTAGGATTAATCACTATGGCAACATACATGACTAAGGGTCACTGAATTTGATTGTGATTGTACCAAAGTGGAGCAAGATAATATACCTTGATTCCCTACTTAGGAGTAACCACGATTTCACCCATGTACAACAAGCAATTGACAAGTAAACTCATTTACTCCATACATAACTATATTGTAGTCTTCTCTTCATTTGCAATGGTCAAGGCTAAATTTTTGGAATCACGTAGGTCGTTCAGCACTTACGTTGCTCAGAGAGGGAGACATAAGGAATCCAACGCCACACAATGACACAGGACGCGATTTTCAGTACCCACTACAATACATTAATCCTATATCACACTTCATTATAATGCCTCTAGAACTGACAATACCTATATATATGTAATTCTATTTTTGCAGTGCCACCAGCAGCTACAGGGTAACGTATGTGGTTTCTACGTTTGCCGCCATATGGAGGAAATCATGGACACTAAGACGAATGCTCCAGGACGCGATTTTCAGTACCCACTACAACATATTAATCCTAAATCACACTTCATTATAATGCCTCTAGAACTGACAATACCTATATATGTAATTCTATTTTTGCAGTGCCACCAGTAGCTACAGGGTAGCGTATGTGGTTTCTACGTTTGCTGCCATATGGAGGAAATCATGGATACTAAGACGAATGCTCCAAAGGCTTGTCAACCTATCAGTATTTTTTTTTGTATGCGCTAATGACTTAACACTACTCCTAGCGGCAGTGTGTGGAATTCGACGGAAGTGCAATCGATCTTGGCAAACTCACCGAAATTCGAGGAAAGCTCTCCCAATTCTTTGATAGCGGAGGTCATAAACAAGACTAGAGAGTTCTACCCCGGCGATGATTAGATGTTGAAATATTTGATACAATTATAATCACTCAATTAAGCTACAACACAAAAAAAACCCTAGATCTTAAAAGAGTATTGTTGTAATGAGTGATTTCCTTCACATCGGCACTGACATGTCAGCTATGGAATTACAGGGACGTTCGCATTGGTTTTTACTAATGGCTTTTGGCTGTGTTATTTAGCTTTTAACTGAAAATAAGGAGGGGTTGAAAGAAGTGGCTTTAGAAGGAGGGGAATGGGCGGTGCAAAATGTAAGGTTGGGATACATATACGTGATAGGAGCGAAAGGAGTGGAGTGGGTGATACACCCATGACTCCCTGTTTTATCTCTAGAGCGAGACGGTATTAAGAGAACACTACTACAAAAGAGGCTATACTGGACGGCTACATCACAGACGGTTCATACGGAACCGTCTGTGATTAAACTTTCACAGACGGTTTAGACTCGCAACCGCTTGTGATATTTTCACAGACGGTTATTAACACGAACCGTCTATGATAATTAAGACATCACAGATGGTTCGTATTAAGAACCGTCTTTGAACTTTCACAGACGGTTCTTAATACGAACCGTCTGTGATAATCTGGACAACACAGACGGTTCGTGTTAATAATCGTCTCTAAAAATCACATGTCACCAATAATTGGCGAATACCTGTGATTTCTATCTCGATCGTCCATTCTCTCCACATCGAATGGCGGTGCGATTCCTCCCACTACTCGGCCCTTATTAATAACCCCATCTACCTTTCGGTGGTACTAGTCACGCATGAGTTCATCCACTAGCTAGCTTCCTCCGCTGTGAGCTAGCGCCTCCGTCACGGACACGGCGGCGGTGGACAACACACTCTTGCCGTAAGTGTCGTAAGTGTGTCTTGTTCAGCCATTGTCGGGACCCGGATTTCGAACCGGACCCTCTCGTGTAATACCGCACTAGTCCCGCATCACGGCTAGTGCACACGTTAAACGAAATGATTCATGACCAACAACGCATTTATTACAATAATTAGAGTATCGACCACAAGGTCTCATTATTACATTGGAGGTTTCAAGACCTCGCACAATCCAAACACAATGGAAGCAAAGAAAACTCAAAGCGGACCCATCAATATGCCACACAGTGCGCTGATCGGGAAGCGCGACCTAGTCCTCCGGGAAGAATCCATCACGACCACAAAGTAAGCAAGAGTCGTAAACACCTTCTTGAGCTTCATGTTCTTACGAGGTTTATTTTAAGTGTAGCATGTGAGTACATAAAGTACTCCGCAAGTCTTGGGAAAATGCATAGATGCAAGGCTTAACAAAGGAAGGCTATATGGTTCTTTTGCACAAAGCAACATTTTAAATTTCAATTACTACTAATTATTTTCGAAGGCATCCATTTAATAAAGTAAATGCTTTAACGGAAAGTAACATTAATTCTCTAGTGAAGGTTCCATCTACCAACACTAACTAACAACTTGAACAAGGTTAATACTGCGGGTTACTTCCACCCTCTCTGGCTCCATCCGCCAGGATACCCTTCCGAGAGTTCCCTCCACTCTCGGAATACAAAACTTTGATTTTAAAACCAAAACCAGAAACCTACCATGTGAATGCATTCCTTGCCCGCCCTTGACCGTGGGCACGGCTATTCGAATAGTTTTACACTCTGCAGAGGTTGTACAACTTTACCCACAAGAGATAAATTATCCTAAAAGTCAACACGCTTCCTTTGGCATGAGACCCAGATAAAATATCACAAAGCCTTTACCTTACTCTAATATAGCTAGATACCACCCGCTGAGGTTTCACCGCAGGTAGGCTAATTGCCCGAACCGAAGCCCCCTCTTGCGCCGTATGAGTACAGTAAATTTCTGTCCCTCACTGTGAATAACCAGTCCATCCCTGGCACTCACTTTCCACTGGTGGCACCTAAACTAGACTATCATAAGTTAGTCAGCTAGGTCGTACCCATATAGACTTGTGGTTGTACGGTAGTGCTCAGTCTGGACAAACACAAGCGTCGGTCCTTAATTGACTAGGGTGGAACATACACTTTACAAGATCTCGTGCTAACTGCACCAAGCCAAACCAACCATCCACCCTAATCTAAACCAACTTTCACATTTTATTTTATTTTAAAAGACCAGTGGCAACTCCAATTACCACTGCATTTGTAAACACAAGGGTATTGCATAAATCATAATTTCCCATTTTCAAGATTATCCAAGTATTAGATAGCATGACTAAGCATAAAACTACCATTCTAATATTCACAGATAATTATGATACTCTCATCAATGAGACAAAGAAAATTCTAGGGTTACAAAGGTACATGGCATTCAACTTCAAATGAGGTCATAACAAGGTTGGATATAACTAATGCCTTAAGATTTGAACTAATATTTTATATAAATAGCAATGCACATAATTTAAAATAATTAAAACATTTCAAAATCATAGGTTCAAGATGATCAAAGGAGACTTGCCTTCTTGCAGGGGTTCGGGGTCTTCTTGTTGAGGAGTGGAGAGGTCTTCTTCAACGTTGGATTCTACGCACGAGGGAAAAGCAACAAAACAAATAAATTCAAATAAAAATTCAAACAAACTCAAAAATTCAGATGGAGGCCATGGTTGGATAGGTCATGATTTTAGATGAATTTAGAAATTTGAATGGCTGAATTTGGAGTTAAAATGAGAAAGTTATGCTTGTTTGAAGTTTTCAGTTTGAATAAATCCAGAAATTAAGAAATTTCTGACATGTGGGGCCCATCGAATATTCAATTTTAATCTTTTATTTTAATTCCGAGAGCTGACAGGTGGGACCCATCGAACAGAGACCCTCTGCGGTCAGCGACATGTGGGACCCTCTGTCGCTGTCCTCATCTGCTTTGGTCATCGACAGTGGGACCCATCGATCTGGACCCACTTGTCGGATCTTGTCGACGCAGGTGGGGCCCAGATGACGATGGCCCGCACAGACGGCCGCCGCCGACGGGTGGGACCCACTTGTCAAGACGGAAAATAAACGAAAAACTCAACCCGGTAGCGGAGCCGAGGGCTCGAACGCGCACCGGGAGTTAAGAGCGCGGCGTTAACTGGGGGGGGAGGCTTTGCCTACCCATATGGGGTAGCAAATCCCTTTGAGGGGTACCTTGGGTGGCCCGGCGGCGATGGTCGGAGGCGACGGCGCGGCGGCGGCGGGAAGGCCGGACGTGCTCGGTGCTGCGTGAGATTGTAATCTACGTGCGAAGGGGTTCGGTTGGAGTGGTTGGCGAGGTCGGGGATGAACGAGACGGCCGTGGCGAGGAGCGGCGGAGGTAGCTCGGGTGCTCGGTGCGGCGGCGCCCGGCGACGGAAGAGGTGGCCGAGGTGCCCGGGAGATTCCGATACTCGGAGAAGGCAGAGGTGGCGCTACGGGCTCGGGAGGTCCGAGGCGCGGGAGAGCTCGTCGGAGTTGGGCGGGCTCGCGGAGAGAGAAACCCGCCGCGGCGTCTCGAGGCCCGGAGGAGAGATGGAGGGTCTTTGGGTGATGGTGCGGGAGAGGCGGAGGTCGAGGGCTATTTATAGAGCTCGGGAGGGTGAGGCATGGAATTCCTCGCCGAAGTCGCGGCGGGGTTCGGTTTGAATTGGGATGAGCCGTCGAGTCGACGCGAGCTCCGGCTTTAGGGGATAAGGAGCGCATCTCCCGGGAATTCAAATCCCTGAACGAATCGAAGATTGAGGCAGAGTTCGGGTAAGATTGGTCGCGGTTTCTTGGAGAGAGAGAGAGAAAGGAGGAGGAGTCGGCGTCGCGCGAGACGACGGAATCGACTGGGCGGGGCCGCTGATCGGCGAGAGCAGTGGCGTGCGGTGCGGATGGCGCCACGCAACCCAAAGGCGGTCGGCGGCGGCGCGCAAGTGGGAGGAACGGCCGGATGGACGCTCGGGATGGCGTGGCGTGCATCCTGGGTGGCCATGCGCCAAGCGGGAGGAGGGAAGGCGGGGTCGCCGACGGGCACAGCCGCTGGCGGCCGAGGAGAGATGCGGCTGGATCGGGCCGAGTGGCGACGTGGGCGGTCCTGGGCCATCCACGCGTCGGCTGGAGGGAGAGGGGAAATTTTATTTTTCAAAATTGTATTTCTAATTTCAGAAAAGGCTAGAAAATTATTTAGGCCTCGGAAAAATATGAAAATATCTCCAAAAATTCCAGAAAAATTCACAGAAGCTTCTGGGGACATTTTGGACTGAATAAAATTATTTCCAACTACTGTTGGTATTTAATTTTCATAGTTTGAATTACCTTTTAATTTTTAAAATGGGTTTTAAATTCCAGAAAATTCAGAAAATCCAATAAAAGCCAAATAAAATCCAATTACTTTAAAATAATTAACTTGAATTTGAATTTTCCAAAAGCAAATTTTTGGGATGTGACAAACCTACCCCCTTAGAAAGAATCTCGACCAGAGATTGGATGGATAGGAAAAGATCGGGAACTCTTCTCTTAAATCATCTTCACGCTCCCAAGTCGCCGAGAATGATTGCTCCATTGCACTTTACAAAATTTTATGACCTTGCTTGGGTTCGACGCTCGCTTCTTCCAATATCTTCACGGGATACTCTGGATAGGTTAGGTCCTCATTCACATTTACTTCTTCTAGTGACATCTGTTCCTCTGGCACCCGGAGACATTTCCTCAGTTGGGACACATGGAACACATCATGCACTTTGGACAATTGAGGTGGAAGCTCAAGCTGGTAGGCAACTCCTCCCCTCTTTGCCGTAATAGGAAAGGGTCCAATGAATCTAGGGGAAAGTTTTCCACTAACTCCAAAACGTCGCATTCCCTTGAGAGGTGAAACTTTCAGATAAACGTGATCCCCAGGTACGAACTCTAATGTTCTTCGACGATTGTCTGCATAACTCTTTTGTCTGGTTTGAGCTGTTTTTAATCTGTCCTGGATTAGACGAACTTGTTCCTCCGCTTGCTTCAACACATCTGGTCCAAATACTTGTCCTTCTCCGTCTCCTTCCAATACAATGGGGTCCTACATTTTCGCCATACAGGCTTGAACGGAGACATTTGCAAGCTAGATTGGTAACTATTATTATAGGAGAATTCTGCATAGGGCAAACTCGATCCCAATTAGCCTTGTTTGCAGTACACAAGCCCTCAACATATCTTCCAAAATTTGATTTACTCTTTCGATCGACCATCCGTCTGGGATGATATCTGTGCTAAAGTTTAGATTGGTGCCCAAAAGTCCATGTAACTTATGCCAAAATCTCGAGGTGAATTGAGTCCTCGATCCGACACAATCTTCTTTGGAACTCTGTGCAAACACACGATTCGGACATATACAACTCAATGAGTCTGTCTCGAGTAGGTGGTCTTTACGGAATGAAATGGGTGACTTTCGTCAAACGATCTACAATAACCCAAATCGAATCATACCCTGATCTTGTTCTTGGTAATCTGTTATGAAGTCCATTCCAATTTCCTCCCATTTCCACTCGGGTATCTGCAAAGGTTGTAGAAGCCCGCAGAGTCTCTGATGCTCCGCTTTAATTGTTGCAAACATCACATAAAGCTACATACTCTGCAATTTCTCTCTTCATACTTGACCACCAATACATTTCCTTGAGATCTTGGTACATCTTTGTACTCCCAGGGTGAATTGAATATCCAGACTCATGGGCTTCTTTCAGAATTAAGTCCTTTATTTCTTTCTTCTCGGGTACGATAATTCTTTTACCAAACCAGATGATACCCTCCTCATCTTCCGTAAATCCTGGCGCCTTCCCTTTCTTCATATTTTCTTGAATCTCCTTGACATACTTATCCTCTCCTTGAGCTGCCTTGATCATCTCCTCTAGAGTTGGTTGAACCTCCAGAGTAGCCAGGAATCCTTCCTCTACTACCTCTAAGTTGAGTTGCTGAAATTTCGCTTGAAGTGCGGGCATCTTGTCCTTGATCCACGACATCTGCGGTAACTCTTTCTGCTCAATGCATCTGCTACTACATTGGCCTTTCCCGGATGGTAATGTATTCCCACATCATAATCCTTTATTAACTCAAGCCATCTCCTTTGCCTCATGTTAAGATCAGGCTGGGTAAATATATACTTCAGACTTTTGTGATCGGTATAGATTTCACAACGGTTACCAATCAAATAATGCCTCCATATTTTTAGAGCATGTACAACGGCAGCTAGCTCTAAATCGTGGGTTGGGTAATTTCCTTCATGGGGTCGTAGCTGCCTGGAAGCATATGCTACTACCTTCCCTTCTTGCATCAGCACACATCCTAGTCCCTGCCTAGACGCATCACAGAAAACTTCGAAGTCTCTTCTAATATCTGGAAGTGTTAACACTGGCGCAGAAGTCAACCTTTTCTTTAGTTCTTGAAAACTATCCTCACAGGCTTTACTCCATTCAAACTTCTTCTCCTTCTTTAGCAACTGAGTGAGAGGTCTTGCGAGCTTGGAGAATCCTTCAATAAAGCGGCGATAGTAAACCTGCGGACCAAGAAACTTTCGATCTCGAATCGACTTAGGTTGTGTCCACTCGAGCACATCGTTTACTTTATCTGGTCTCTCGACACTCCCGGCAGAAATCACGTGACCTAAGAAAGCCACTTTCTTCAACCAAAACTCACACTTACTAAACTTGGCATACAATTTGGTTTTCTCGAGCTTTTCCAAAACTATCCTCAAATGTTCTGCGTGTTCTTCCTCATTCTTGGAGTATATCGAATATCATCGATAAATACAACCACAAACTTATCCAAATATTCCATGAACACCTTATTCATCGATTCATGAAGTATGCAGTGCATTGGTTAGACCAAAAGACATCACCGTATACTCATACAATCCATAACGGGTAGCAAATGTTGTCTTTGGTATGTCTTAGGCCTTATCTTCAATTGGTGATAGCCCGATCGAAGATCAATCTTAGAAGACACTTGATCCTTTCAAGCGATCAAACAGATCATCTATTCGGGTAGAGGGTATTTGTTCTTAATAGTCACATCATTCAAGGATCGATAATCCACACACATACGAAGACTACCGTCCTTCTTCTTTACTAACGATCATGTGCTCCCTGTGGTGTGAGCTTGGTCTTACAAAACCTTTGCTTAATAACTCCTCAATCTGTTTCTTAACCTCTGCTAAGTCATTTGCGGACATGCGATAAGGTCTCTTGGAAATTGGGGCATTCGGTGCAGCATTTATAACAAATTCAATCTCTCTATCCGTGGCATTCTGGCAAATCTTGGGGAATACATCCAGGTATTCACATGCTATAGGCACCTTCTCCAAGGTTATTCCCTTCAAACTATTTAACTTACCCCTTACGGGAAGGTGAATTTGATGAAACCTTACTTGAATCCCTTAGCGTTGGTAAGAGTAACAGCCACGGTCGGCACAATCTATCTTTCCTTTATACTTGGCTAACCAATCCATACCAAGTATTACATCTAAACCCTTGGAGTTTATTATAATAAGATTCGCTAGGAATTTAACTCCATTAATATCCACGTTGCGTTAGGGCAAAGCGTGTTAGTCCTCATTTCTCCCGGGAGATTGGACTAGCATGGGATTCTGTAATCTACGCACATCCCATTTATATTTACCAACAACATCTCTTGACACAAAAGAGTGCGAAGCTCCCGAATCAAATAATCTTGATGCAGTGCGAGTTGACAAGAAACTTACCCGTAACCACGTCGGTGCATCTCGAGCCGCTCGCGGTCACATGGTTGAGGTGTCCCTGCTCATTACTGCGGAGTCTTTGGAGTGTGAGGAGTCCCACGGCCTTGTCACGTGGTTGGAGCTCGTGTTGGAGTGGTCCCCAAATTGAAACGAGCTGGGGTCGGTGAACGCTTCGGGGCGATTCTTGGCATAGTGCCCCATATTCTTGCGATTGAAACATCGCACTCCTGCTGCTGAAGTTCGGTTCTGCTGTGGTTGGCCACCACCGCTCGTCCGGGAACTTGGTTATTTGGGCGAGGTCCGGTGAATGGAGTCCTTGGCGCACTTGGTTGCGGGGTTACGTGGGAACCGAGGTGGGTGGGCGAAATCGAAGCGCTCGCGCCCTGCGTGCTTGAAACTTCCTCTTCCGGCTCTCATATAGCCGACGAGCATCTTCTTGGACAAAGGCCTTGTTCACCATTTGTTGGAAAGTTGAATAATCATTGGACACTAGCTGCACCTTGAGATTAGGGTCAAGTCCTGCATGAACCTCCGGATCTTGGTTGCCTCGATGTGATCTCTTCAAATACATACATGCACTGGGTAAACTTGTTGGTACTCAAACACTAAGGTTCCCTTGCTGCGGTTGGGAGAACTCTCTTTCTTCATATCCATGATTCCGTAGGAATATGCGCGAGCGAAAAGCCTCAACAAACTCATTCCACGTGATAGCTTGTGCATTTCGATGGCGGCGCGGTAATTTTCCCACCAATTAGCTGCGATTCCCTTGAGTTGGTGGGCAGCATATAACACTTTTTCATTGTCATTGCACCGAGCTAGAACCAACTTCCTCTCCACATCCTTAATCCAATCATCTGCCTCCATGGGGTCTACGGACCCGGCAAAAGTAGGAGGCCTTGTCCTCATAAACTCTCCCATCTTAGGCGAGGAGCTTGGTTGGATGCCCGAGGTGTTTGCTGCACTTGATTTTGAGCTAAGGCTTGAAGAAGTTGCGATTGCATGGCCATCATTTGCTCCAAGTGGGGGCCCGAGAAGGGGTGGTGGAATGTTGTTCTCTGGTGAGCATTGGCCTCACATTTGTTGTCGTGGTTGCTCCTTGTGTTCACCATTTGAATGGGTTCCAAGTTAGCAGAAGGTAAGAGGGAAATAGCAAAGATAAGAGATTTAGGGGGATTAAACCACATCCCAAACCAACACTTGGAAACCCACAAATAACTCAACTAAAGAATCCTTTATTAAAATCAAACTAGGTTTAGGGATGGCTGTACCACACGTGCACTTAGGCTTGATACTGATCCATCTAGCACAATCAAACATAAATACGCGTTACGATAACGTGGACATTTATTTGGGTACTACCGACTCTAAAGGCTACTAATCCTCCGAAAAGATGCGTTCTTCAGGGTCCTCCTCTGGTTCCTCTTCAGGTTCTTCTTCAGGTTCTTCTTCAGGTTCTTCATGCTCCTTTACATGATGCCGCGAACAATCACAAGTGGCGAAGCAAGGGACGGTTCTGATCGAGGCGATCGAGCGAGCGAGAAGGAGAAGGCTTGCGCTTCTTGAGCGTAATGACGGTGGCGGATCGGGCGTCGCACCTTCTTGCGTCTTTGTCATCCGACGCGGAGTCCCGAGTCGAGCCGTGCCGGGTTGTAGGGAGCGGCGGTGGCATCGTGAAGACGGTGTAGTAGTCGGTGGGTGAAGACGGCGTGTAGTTAGCTGCGGCCCTGAGACGTCCCAGCTCAAACTCAGCTGCCTGGCTCTGGAGAAGCTGTGCGCGAAGTGTGTCCGAGTGCTGGTAGCTGGAAGTGAGAAGCATCCGGAGTTGTCCAATCTCCTCCTGAGCTCTAGCGTAAGTGATGTCCATTGCCTGGGTGAGCTGCACCTGATGTGACAGTCGAGGATCGTCAGCTGATATGTCAAAAGGATCTGGATACCTCTGTCCCGGGCGAGGGTTGATGAAGAAGCAAAAAGGGGACTGATGTACAGCATCCTTGTGCAGATGGCACAGCTCGTCAATGGCAAGGCGTGCTGCGTCCTGGACAGCGTCGAAACAGCGGGACCGAGGATGGGTGATGGGGTATGTGTGGGAGTTGAATACCATCTCTGTCGGGACCCCGGATTTCCGAACCCGGACCCTCTGTGTAATACCGCACTAGTCCCAAATCACAGCTAGTGCACACAGTTAAACAGAAATGATTCATGACCAACAACGCATTTATTACAATAATTAGAGTCATCGACCACAAGGTCTCATTATTACATTGGAGGTTTCAAGACCTCGCACAATCCAAACACAATGAAGCAAAGAAAACTCAAAGCGAGACCCATCAATATGCCACAGCGATTGGTCTGGGAAGCGCGACCTAGTCCTCGGGAAGAATCCATCACGACCACGAGCGAAGCGAGTCGTAAACACCTTCTTGAGCTTCATGTTCTTACGAGGTTTATTTTAAGTGTAGCATGTGAGTACATAAAGTACTCGCAAGTCTTGGGAAAAATGCATAGATGCAAGGCTTAACAAAGGAAGGCTATATGGTTCTTTTGCACAAAGCAACATTTTAAATTTCAATTACTACTAATTATTTTCGAAGGCATCCATTTAATAAAGTAAATGCTTTAACGGAAAGTAACATTAATTCTCTAGTGAAGGTTCCATCTACCAACACTAACTAACAACTTGAACAAGGTTAATTCTGCGGGTTACTTCCACCCTCTCTGGCTCCATCCGCCAGGATACCCTTCCGAGAGTTCCCTCCACTCTCGGAATACAAAACTTTGATTTTAAAACCAAAACCAGAAACCTACCATGTGAATGCATTCCTTGCCCGCCCTTGATCGTGGGCACGGCTATTCGAATAGTTTTACACTCTGCAGAGGTTGTACAACTTTACCCACAAGAGATAAATTATCCTAAAAGTCAACACGCTTCCTTTGGCATGAGACCCAGATAAAATATCACAAAGCCTTTACCTTACTCTAATATAGCTAGATACCACCACGAGGTTTCACCGCAGTAGGCTAACCGCCCAACCGAAGCCCCCTCTTGCGCCGTATGAGTACGAGAATTTCTGTCCCTCATTTGTGAATAACGGTCCATCCACGGCACTCACTTTCCACTGGTGGCACCTAAACTAGACTATCATAAGTTAGTCACCTAGGTCGTACCCATATAGACTTGTGGTTGTGCGGTAGTGCTCGACCGGACAAACACAAGCGTCGGTCCTTAATTGACTAGGGTGGAACATACACTTTACAAGATCTCGTGCTAAGCGCACAAGCCAAACCAACCATCCACCCTAATCTAAACCAACTTTCACATTTTATTTTATTTTAAAAGACCAGTGGCAACTCAATTACCACTGCATTTGTAAACACAAGGGTATTGCATAAATCATAATTTTCCATTTTCAAGATTATCCAAGTATTAGATAGCATGACTAAGCATAAAACTACCATTCTAATATTCACAGATAATTATGATACTCTCATCAATGAGACAAAGAAAATTCTAGGGTTACAAAGGTACATGGCATTCAACTTCAAATGAGGTCATAACAAGGTTGGATATAACTAATGCCTTAAGATTTGAACTAATATTTTATATAAATAGCAATGCACATAATTTAAAATAATTAAAACATTTCAAAATCATAGGTTCAAGATGATCAAAGGAGACTTGCCTTCTTGCAGGGTTCGGGTCTTCTTGTTGAGGAGTGGAGAGGTCTTCTTCAACGTTGGATTCTACGCACGAGGAAAAGTAACAAAACAAATAAATTCAAATAAAAATTCAAACAAACTCAAAAATTCAGATGGAGGCCATGGTTGGATAGGTCATGATTTTAGATGAATTTAGAAATTTGAATGGCTGAATTTGGAGTTAAAATGAGAAAGTTATGCTTGTTTGAAGTTTTCCGTTTGAATAAATCCAGAAATTAAGAAATTTCGGATGTGGGGCCCATGGAATATTCAATTTTAATCTTTTATTTTAATTCCGAGAGCTCGACAGGTGGGACCCACTGAGCAGAGACCCTCTGCGGTCAGCGACATGTGGGACCCCTCTGTCGGTGTCCTCATCTGCTTTGGTCAGCGGCAGGTGGGACCCACGGGATCCGGAACCACTTGTCGAGATCGACGCAGACAGGTGGGGCCAGATGACGATGGCCCGCATGCAGGCGGCTGCGGCGGACGGTGGGACCCACTTGTCAGCGCGGAAAATAAACGAAAAACTCAACCCAGCGCGCGGAGCCGAGGGCTCGAACGCGCACCGGGGAGTTAAGAGCGCGCGCTGTTAACCAGGGGGAAGGGGGAGGCTTTGCCTACCCATATGGGGTAGCAAATCCCTTTGAGGTACCTTGGTGGCCCGGCGGCGATGGTCGGAGGCGACGGCGCCGGCGGCGAGGGAAGGCCGGACGTGCTCGGGTGCTGCGTAGATTGTAATCTACGTGCGAAGGGGGTTCGGTTGGAGTGGTTGGCGAGGTCCGGGGATGAACGGAGACGGCCGGCGGCGAGGGAGCAGCGGAGGTAGCTCGGGTGCTCGGTGCGGCGGCGCTCGGCGACGGAAGAGGTGGCCGAGGTGCTCAGAGATTCCGATACTCGGAGAAGGCGTAGGTGGCGGCTACGGGCTCGGGAGGTCCGAGGCGCGGGAGAGCTCGTCGGAGTTGGGCGGGGCTCGCGGAGAGAGAAACCCGCTGCGGGCGTCTCGAGGCTCCGAGGAGAGATGGAGGGTTTGGGTGATGGTGCGGGAGAGGCGGAGGTCGAGGGGCTATTTATAGAGCTCGGGAGGGTGAGGCGGCGGAATTCCTCGCGAAGTCGCGGCCGGGTTCGGTTTGAATTGGGATGAGCCGCCGAGTCGACGCGAGCTCCGGCTTTAGGGGATAAGGAGCGCATCTCCCGGAATTCAAATCCGAACGAATCGAAGATTGAGGCGAGTTCGGGTAAGATCGGTCGCCGGTTTCTTGGAGAGAGAGAGAAAGGAGGAGGAGTCCGGCGTCCGCGCGAGACGCAGCCAGGAATCGACCAGCGGGCCCGCGATCCGAGAGCGTGGCGTGCGGTGCGGATGGCGCCACGCAACCCAAAGGCGGTCGGCGGCGCGCGCGCAAGTGGGAGGAACGGCCGGATGGACGCTCGGGATGGCGTGGCGTGCATCCAGGCCGCCACGCGCCAAAGCGGGGAGGAGGAAGGCGGGTCGCCGACGGCCCGCCCACTTGGCGGCGAGAGGAGAGAAGCGGCTGGATCGGGCCGAGTGGTGACGTGGCGGTCTGGGCCATCCACGCGTCTACTGGAGGGAGAGGGGAAATTTTATTTTTCAAAATTGTATTTCTAATTTGAGAAAAGGCTAGAAAATTATTTAGGCCTCGTAAAAATATGAAAATACCTCCAAAAATTCAAAAAATTCACGAAGCTTCTGGGGACATTTTGGACTGAATAAAATTATTTCCAACTACTGTTGGTATTTAATTTTCATAGTTTGAATTACCTTTTAATTTTTAAAATGGGTTTTAAATTCCAGAAAATTCAGAAAATCCAATAAAAGCCAAATAAAATCCAATTACTTTAAAATAATTAACTTGAATTTGAATTTTCCAAAAAGCAAATTTTTGGGATGTGACAGCCGCACCGTCATGCCATGAAGGGTTCGTTAGCTTGTTATCCTGTAATAGATATGAATGCGTTGTTGTGCTTGCCTCTGTATTTGCTTGTTCCTCCACAATGCCGACTACTGCCGTGAGCTAGCGCCTCCGTTGTGGCACGGCGAGAAGCTAGACAACACACTTTTGCCGTAAGTGTCGTAAGGATGTCTTATTTAGTTTCACCGCCGTGCCACGAAGGGCTCGTTAGCTGTAATAGATCTGAATGTGTTGTTGTGCTTGCGTCTGTATTTGCTCGTTTTCAAAGACCATAGGACATTATTTAATTTCTTGAGGCTAGCCAAAAAAACTAGAAAATTTGACGTATAGAGTGATCTATCACAGACGGTTTGTGGTATAAAATGTCTATGAAGGTTTATCACAGACGGTTCTATTTACGAACCGTCTGTGATAAGCACAATCACATACAGTTATTAACACGAACCGTCTGTGATAGTATGCATCACAGACGGTTCGTGTTAATAACCGTCTGTGATAAGCAAATGTTACCAATAATTGGCGTATACCCAGGATTTCGATCTCACCCGTCCATTCTCTCCACATCGAATGGCTGGCACCAGTTCCTCCCACGGCTCGGCCCTTATTAATAACTCCTCATCAACCTTTCCACCGGTACTAGTCACGCGTGAGTTCATCCACTACCTAGCTAGCTTCCTCATCCTGCATGCATCTCCCCTCCGCTGTGAGCTAGCGCCTCCGTCGTGGTACGATGGGACACTAGACAAGACACTTTTGCCGTAAGTGTCGTAAGGGTGTCTTGTCTAACGTCACCGTCGTGCCATGAAGGGTTCGTTAGCTTGTTATCCTGTAATAGATCTGAATGTGTTGTTGTGCTTTCCTCTGTATTTGCTTGTTCCTCCACAACGCCGACTACTGTCGTGAGCTAGCGCCTCCGTTGTGGCACGGCGGCATACTAGGCAACACACTCTTGCCGTAAGTGTCGTGTGTCTTATTTAGTGTGACCGTCGTGCCACGAAGAGTTCGTTAGCTGTAATAGATCTGAATGTATTGTTGTGCTTGCGTCTCTATTTGCTTGTTTTCGAAGGCTATGGGTACATTATTTAATTTCTTGAGGCTAGACAAAAAAATAAAAAATTTAAGTTATCGAGCGAACTATCACAGACAGTTTGTAGTGTAAACCGTCTATGAAGGACTATCATAGACGGTTGTATATACGAACCGTCTGTGATACTCACCAATCACAGACGGTTCTTTTTGCGAACCGTCTGTGATATTATGGACATCACAAACGGTTCATGTTAATAACCGTCTGTGATAATGTAGACTATCACGGACGGTTCTTTATACTAACCATTTGTGATAAGAACCAATCACAGACGGTTATTAATATCAACCGTCTGTGATATTGTTGGTATCACAGACGGTGCGTATATAGAACCATCTGTGATAATTCACAGCCGGTTATTAACACAAACCGTCTGTGATATATTGTTTTCACAGACCGTTTGTGGTTGGACCCATCTGTGATATTCTGCACACTATTAATTACTTGGCGTACTTTCTCGATGTCGACACTACAGGCCTGTCTTCATTGCGCTGCATTGGTGGAGCAAGGCAGCTGGCTTTAGGGAGTTAGGGGTGAAAACATATCACTGTCTTCTTAGTGATCTGATCAGATGTTAGTACTCAATTACTTTGCTGCATGTGTTTGTAATTGAAGGCCGAAGATGATAGCTAGGTTTTTGTTTAATTTAAATGTAGCTAGCTAGCTAGGTTTAGAAAGATAATGTTAGTTTGCTGGATTTCAGAATGGGTAAGTACTAGCTAACATTCTTGCTTAAATATATGTTACTTGTGTAGCGTAGATGGACCGAAGCTGGATGTATATTGAGAACCGTGTGAGTGAAGAGTATATTAATAGCGTGTCTGCTTTTAGAAGGGCGGCCGAGCTGGATATGTTGAAGAGGGATGAAATATATGTATTGTCCATGTATTGATTGTGATAATCTCAAGATGTTTAGCAACTCAGCGCACATCGAAGCTCACTTGATTCGAAGGGGTTTCAGAAAAGGGTACAAATGTTGGACCAGTCACGGTGAAGAGAAGAGTACAAAAGAAGGTAGTTATGACATAGTCGAGGGAGACAATGATATGCCAGTTGTGGACTGTTCTTTTGATCATGAGGATAGGTCGTAGGATGACAATCTGGCTCATGAGGATAGGTCGCAGGACGATAATCTGGATCAGATGTTATGTGATGCAGAAGGGAACTATAGTGAGAGAGAGTTTGGAAAATTCGAGGGCTTGATGGAGGACTCGGAGAAACCTTTGTTCCCGAGCTGCACGCCGCAATACATGAGGTTGTCATCAGTTCTAGAACTGCTGAAATTGAAGGCAAGCAATGTTTGGTCCGAC
The DNA here is from genome assembly GCA_036346575.1 of Dendrocalamus sinicus. NCBI lineage: Eukaryota > Viridiplantae > Streptophyta > Magnoliopsida > Poales > Poaceae > Dendrocalamus > Dendrocalamus sinicus. The sequence goes on along the minus strand of CM070641.1, from coordinate 38,150,342 downwards.
AAGAGTTTCACGGCATTGTTAGGTCTCCTAGCGAACATGCTTCCAACGGGAAATGTGTTGCCGAGAACCACCTACCAAGCCAAGAAGATTCTTTGTCCATTAGGAATGGAAGTAGAAAGAATACATGCATGTCCGAATGATTGTATCCTGTACCGTAAAGAGTATGCTAGCTTACATGTTTGTCCGGTGTGCAAAGCATCCCGATACAAGCGTAAAAATGACTCTGATGATGGGAAGGGCATCGAGGTGAAGCAAGGATCTCTGCTAAGGTGATGTGGTATCTTCTGTAATCCCCGCTGAAGCGTTCATTTGCAAACCGCAAGGATGCAAGATTGATGCGTTGGCGCCGCGAGCGGCGTAAGAAAGATGGAATGATAAGACATGTTGCTGATTACGCGGTGGAGGAACATCAATAGGATGTTTGTAGATTTCGGTGTGGAACCGAGAAATATAAGGTTTGGGTTGAGTACAGATGGAATGAATCCTTTTGGTAACATGAGCAGCCAACATAGCACCTGGCCCGTGACTCTGTGCATGTACAACCTTCCTCCTTCGCTGTGTATGAAGCGGAAGTATATTTTGATGTCACTACTTATCCAAGGGCCGAAGAAACCTGGCAACGATATTGATGCGTTCCTAGCACCATTGGTGGAAGATCTTGCAATACTGTGGAACGAAGGGGTACAAGTATGGGATGCGGACAAACGAGAGAACTTCACTCTATGCGCCATGTTGTTATGCACCATTAATAATTTTCCTGCTCTTGGTAACCTGTCAGGGTTGAGTACAAAAGGAGCCAAAGCGTGTTCGCACTGCTTAGATTATATCGAGAGTGTGTGGTTGAACAACTCGCGAAAACTGTGTACATGCGTCACCGTAGGTTCTTTCCAAAGTATCACCCATACCGCAAGATGAAGAAACAATTTGATGGAAAAAAGATGATGACTTAGTACCAAGACCTTTTAGCGGGAAAGAGGTGTATGATACGGTCAAGGATATAAATGTTGTGCTTGGAAAGGGACATAAATTGAGGAAAAACATGTGGAAAAAGAGGTCAATATTTTGGGACTTGCCTTATTGGGAGCACTTAGAAGTTCGCAATTACATCGATGTCATGCTCGTAGAGAAGAATGTATGTGACAGTTTGATTGGTCTCTTACTGAACATTCCTGATAAAACAAAGGATGGTGTTAACACAAGGCGTGACTTGGTCGCTATGAACATCAGGACCGAGTTAGCACCGATAGAGACCGATAAAGGCCGGACGTACCTTCCCCCAGCATGCTACACTCTGTCTAAGTCCGAGAAGCTGAATCTGTGCGATCCTTACATGGTGTGAAAGTTCCATCCGGTCACTCCACAAGCATGAAGAAACTTGTTTCCATGGAACATTTGAAATTAATTGGCATGAAGTCTCACGACTGTCATGTGCTAATGACACAAATGCTACCTGTTGCAATTAGAAGTATTTTGCCGAACAAGGTTCGAGTGATAATGATAAGGCTATGTTATTTCTTCAACACAATTGCTCAGAAGGTCATTAATCTGGATGGACTAGATGCTCTACAAACCGAGGTGGTGACAACTCTATGTCATCTAGAGATGTATTTCCCTCTATCATTTTTTGATATCATGGTCCATCTCATTGTCCACCTTGTGAAAGAGATAAAAATATGCGGCTCCGTATTTCTACGTCATATGTACCCTTTCGAGAGGTACATGGGAATTCTGAAGTCCTATGTACGCAATCGATCTCAACCGGAGGGTAGCATCATCGAAGGTTATACAACAGAAGAGGTCATTGAATTTTGCATCGGCTACATGGCTCAGGTAGAGCCGATAGGTGTACCTCTATCTCGTCACGAGGGGAGGCTAGAGGGTATCGGGACTATCGGGAGGAAAGCAATAACTCCGGATCAAAATACGTATGCTCAAGCCCATTTCATGGTTTTACAACACATGACTGAAGTGACCCCATATATTGAAGAGCACAAGGACATGCTACGTCGGAGAATGCAGCGATCTAAGTTTGGATCACGAGACAACACAACCGTCAGTTCAACGAATGGTTCAAGGCGCAATTGACTAGGAGGTCGTCAAGTGAAACACTACAATGGTTGGCAAAGGGCCAAAATTTACAATTGTGATATGGCAAGGATACGACATTAATGGCTACACATTTTATACAATGATCAAGATAGAAAGAGCATGATGCGGAACTCGGTGTCCGCATAGATGCCTATGATGCGCACGGCAAGATCAACCGCCCAAGCTCGTACTACGGGCTTGTAGAGGAGATTTGGGAGCTTGACTACGTAATTTTCAAAATTCCACTATTTCGGTGCCGTTGGGTCCAACTCCCACGGGGTGTAAAGCTTGACAAGTACGGCGTCACTACCGTGGAGCTCGAATGTGTAGGATACAAAGACGAACCATTTGTACTCGCGAGGCAAGTTGTTCAAGTATTTTATGTAACTGACCCGGCAAATAAGAAGCACCATGTAGTTCTTCAGGGAAAAAGAAGGATTGTCGGGGTTGAGAATGTTGTGGATGAGGAAGAGTACAATCAATTTGATGATTTGCCTCCATTCGGAGATGGCATCAGGCTCGAGGAAGAACAAAGCGATGAAGCAAGCTATATGCGTGTCGATCATCGTGAAGGGCTTTATTTAAAATGATATAGCCAAGTGTAATAAATTATGTAACTATGAAATAGTTATATTGGTTATGCTTGTGTATTTCATAAATGTATCTATGTTCCATTGTAATTGTAAAATGACTTAGGAACTAAGAAATAGTTATATTTATGGTTATGCTTGCGTTTTTCATAAATGTATCTATGTTCCACTGTAATTGTAAAATGACATAAGAACCTAGCTAGCCGCGGGTATCTATAGTGAACTATCACAGGCGGTTCTATCGATAGAACCGTCTGTGATAATTGCATATCACAGACAGTTCTATCTATAGAACCGTCTGTGATAATATGCATATCCCAGACGATTATAATTATAGAACCGTCTGTGATAATATGATATCACAGACGATTATATTTATAGAACCGTCTGTGATATCACTATCACAGACGGTTCATTTAAGGAACCGTCTGTGATAGCGTCCCTATAAATACCCGCAGCTAGGTCTGCGGAGTTCGCACTCGCGCACTCTCTTGTCTCCACTCTCCAGCGCCCCTGCTAGCTAGGTTTTGGTCCCTCCCACGCCGTTCCCTCCCGACGCCCCTCGCTCCCGACGCCGCTCCCTCCCGACGCCGCCGGTCCCTCCCGACAGAACTTTGTACTTGATATGTTAGTTTTACGATATATGCTTGATATGTTAGCTTTACAATATATGCTTGATATGTTAGCTTTATGATATATGCTTGACATGTACTTTATGATATATGCTTCACATGTTAGCTTGCTAAATTGTAGCATATAATATATCATGTTTATCCAGAAGGAAGTGACACTCCAGTTTATCCTGTTCGATGAACTCGATACACTGGTTTCTGTCATTTTCTTCATAGAATTTTGTTTAGGCCTTCAAAGGGCATAAAGCAAGTAACACACTCCAAAGTATCCGGTTCAATGAACTGGATACTCTGGTTTGTGTTATTTACTTCATAGAACTTTGTTTAGCTCACTTGTTAGCTACAAGGTCTATTTGGAAGGCCCATAGCTCACTGCAGTTAGTCAATCGTTAGAACTTTGTCAAAGGGCATGAAGCAAGTGACACACTCCAGTGTATCTTGCTCAATGAACTTGATACACTGGTTTGTGTTATTTGCTTCATAGAACTTTGTTTAGTCTATTTGGAAGGCCCATAGCTCACTGCAGTTAGTTTTTTCTTAGAAGAGAGATGGCGTCCACACAGTCTTCGTCGTCGTCATCTGGGTCTCACACTCCCAAGATTGCGAAAACTAAGCGTGGCCGAGGAGTATCGAAAAGCCCAGAGGGCCGAATGACCATCACGGTGGTCTCTCCGAATGGGGTCCCTCTGGAACCGACGAAAGCAATGTCATCATTTCGGACTACCCGCGGGATAATTGGAAGACAACGGGTCCCCATCACCATAGCAAGCTGGAAAGATTTGACAAAGGATCATAAAAATCAGCTACGGGAGGAAATTATAAATTCGTTTGAGATCCCAGCAGAAGTACAGGGAGTCGTGCAACGGCAGGTGTTCCTCGTGATGGGAAAAGCATGGAAGAATTTTAAGAGCACTCTTGTGACGAAGTACGTGGCCAAGGATGTCACGGCCTTCACGAAGTATCCTTTCGTGTCGCCGGAAACATGGGAGGCCTTTGTGCAGATGAAGACAACGACCGAATTTGAACAACAAAGTGCGGCACACAAGGCTTTCCAGTCACAAAACACGCACCCTCACAAACTCGGCACCGCTGGGTACGCGGGTAAAATCCCGCAATGGAGGATGCAGGATGAGGTCGCAATCCGATCGGAGGCCTCTCCGCCATTTGCCGGGATCGCAAACGAGCGCGCTCGAAACTGGTTAAGAGCGAGATCATCAACCACATCTTCGGGTATCTCTTTCAAAAACCCCGCAGATGAGGAAGTGTCTCAACGCATGGTAAGATATGTTAAACTATATAGTTGTTAACACCTCTTGAACTTTATGGGTTCAAAAATAAAATGATTAATTGCCTCTTGCAGCAATCATTGACTACCGAATCTTCTCGTGGCTCCTTTGAAGAATATATATAGAGAGAGAGAGATTTACTATCACAGGCCTTGGGAAACAAGGAGCACCCAGGTCGCACACGAGGCATGGGGGTTTATGTACCTTGGAGGCACGGATTTCCAGATTACTCCGAGACATATAGGAGTAGGAAGAGATCCAAGGCGTACCGCAACGAACAAATAAAACAGGAGCTTCGTGTTCAACTTGAGGAACAACTATCTGCCTCACTTGAAGAGCAGACTGCCTCACTTCGAGGAGAGATAGATTCATTGCGGGAAGAACTGAGACAAGTCCGTAACCAATCGCAACCCACTCCTACTACTGCGGTACCCAGTCCCCCTCAACGTCGCAGTAGCTACGCGTCCACACCAATTTCTGAACATAGCGATGCCCACTTACCTATTGATGACATTCAGGTAATGTACCTCTTTAGAATGGTACATAGATCTCTCTGGTGGACGCCTTAAATCATCTTGTGTCGTTATGTAGGAGCTCATGCCTTGCAGTCTCAAAATCAGGCTTGTTGGCTCTATTCCCGTTGATGCTGGGCGCGGCATGGTGTATCCATTGCTGCCAGGGATGCTGGTGCATGGTGTACAAGTAGACACTGGTTTCATAAAGGTCCAGGTGGACATGATTAATGCTATTTTTAAGACCGTCCCTCTTGAGAAGCCCCCAAACGAAGAGATTAAGACATTAGGGGATGCTGTCCACACATTCATTCAGTGACCCAAGAGGGACATCGTCCTCGATATGTTCGTGCCACAATCTTCACATCCAGTGGCCCAAGTGGGACGTCGCCCTGGACCTGGCACATCGGCTCCGGTGGCTCCACCTCCACCTCCAAATCCAGTAAAGTCTGTTGCATCGGCTCCCGCCGAGACGCCACCGAGAACATATCATAAGCGAGGCTCCAGGGCTCATACGAAGAAAACTAAGCCGCGTCCCGTGCCATGGAAGTTTATTCTAGGAGTGTCGTTGGTGCCCGAGTCACAATTACCCCAGCTTGGTTTGATTAGCAATACATTGCATGCCTAGTATATGGAGAAGTCCAACATGAAGCCAATCCGGCATAGTGTATTCACTCTGAAATATAACGAGACGCATTTCCTCCACGACTCAGGCTATATCGTCGTGACATTCGAAGATATATTGTTACTATTCAATCTCGACGAACTCGACGCCTCACTTCTACGATGCTGGACACTGTAAGTGTATTGTACAATGAAGTTTTACATTCACGTTATACAGATAAATGTCATTACTCTTTCTTTATGTATAGATACATGATCCAAGAAGTCCGGCGATTGCGACGACCGGTGGGTTTCCTCGACCCTTACATGGTCTCCGAGCAATCTATCAACGCAGATGCATCCTTCGTGCAAGGTTACATAACGAGGGGATTGCTTGCTCACAACGACAAGGAGTAGTCATGGTACCCTTCAACCAAGGGTAAGTGCTTCACTAGTTGCCACACATATGTTTCATTTGTACTTTACATGCAACATGAACTTAGCATTAATCACTATGGCGACACACATGACTAGGCATCACTGGATTTTGATTGTGATTGTACCAAAATGGAGCAAGGTAATATACCTTGATTCCCTCCTTAGGAGCAACCACGACTTCAGTCGTGTGCAAGAAGTACTTAACAGGTAAACTCATTTCCTCCATACATAACTCTATTGTAATATTTCTTTTGTTTGCCACAGCCGAGGCTAACTTTTTTGAATCACGTAGGGCGTTTGCCGATTATGTTGCCCAAGGAGGAAGACACGACAAATCCAGTGACACGCTACGACACAACACGCGATTTCCGATACCCGCTACAACACAACAATCCTATATCATACTTTGTTATAATACCTCTAGAATTGACAATACCGATGTATGTAATTCTATTTTTGCAGTGCCACCAGCAGCTACAGGGCAACGTATGTGGATTCTACGTTTGCCGCCATATGAAGGAAATCATGGATACTAAGATCAATGATCCAGAGGTTTGTCTGGTCCTTCCAATAATTATTATTTTCTGATTATATATATGTATATATATTTACACACACATGCTAATTAATGACTTAACATTGCTCCTAGCAACAGCGGGTGGACTTTAACGAAAGTGCATATGATCTTGACAATCTCATCGACATTCGTGCAATCATCTCCCAATTCTTGCTAGCAGAGGTCATAAATAAGAGGGGAGAGTTCCACGCCAGCAATGGTGATAATTAGATGTTGAAACATTGGATTCAATTGTACAAATCAAACAATTCCTTCAATTTAATTCATTTGTTAGATTTTGTGTAACAATTTTCATTCTATATATGTATGCGATCAGCTGGTAGTTTGTTACATTCATATGTGTATCGAATTTTGTTGTAATTTACCTTGAGTTGCAATTAACTTATATCTGTCATTTATCTGTAATCTGCTTGCTTGCTTGCTTTCAGAGGGCATGGCTAGCATATCCTGAGGCTAGCCAAAAAACAGCAAATAAAATGGTTGATGCACTTATTATCACAGACGGTTCGTTGTTAAAAACCGTCTATGATACAATATCACAGACGGTTTCAAAGAGTGTCGTCTGTGGTATGAATGATATCACAGACGGCCTTTATTACTAACCGTCTGTGATATATACAATATCACAGACGATTTTTATTACTGACCGTCTGTGATATTGTGTATATCATGCTGAGCGGTCTTTATTACAACCGTCGTGATAGTCGAGTATCACGAGCGGTGTTTATAAAAACCGCTCGTGATAATCGTTATCACGACGGTGTTTTATAAAAACCGTCTGTGATACTCGACTATCACAGACGGTTTTTTATAAACACCGTCTGTGATACTCGACTATCACAGACGGTTTTTTTTATAAAAAATCGTCTGTAATGTGAGTTATCACAGACAGCTTGGGAGCCATCTGTGATAACCACCTACTATCACTGACACCTAAACACTGACGGTTCCGAACCGTCTGTGATAGAGCTGTTTGTAGTAGTGGAAGTGGATGAACTGTTTTGAAAAGCTAGATGTTCATATCGGTTTTTAGCTTTTCTAAGCAGAAGGTAGATACAGAAGTAAATATTAATAGCATCTATATAGAGCGGTCAGAACTACGGTTCCACACAAAACTCTTAATTCTTACCATAGACTCCACAGAGATGTATATCGGCACTTTCTAAAATTTCACTGCAGCATCATCGCTATATTAAAGATGGGGGAGTTCCCGGCCTCCCCCCTTATGCCACATCATCATTTTACAAAAGGCTCCCGAGATTTGCAAAATAGCGTAAGCGTCCTCGGTTTTTACAAAAAAAAAAGTCCCTGCTGTGTCATCAGTTTTCGTGAAAAATCCCTCTATTTTTCAGAAATTACATATAGACCCTTAGATTTTTCAAGGAAACCCTTCTTTTGCTCGATAGTGCCCCACGATTTTCCTAAAATTACGTGCTGATCCTTGGTTTTTAGCAGAAAAGACCTTGGATTTTCTAGAATTACGTACGGGTTCTTGCTTTTTTGTAGAAAATGCTCTCCACGAATTATCGGCTCTTTTACTTTGGTCTATACGGTAGCTAGCGCGGCGTCCGCGCAACTGCTGCTAGTTTAATTGAGGGACGAAATTCATGGGCATCAGCTAGCAATGACATATACCAAAAGCAAATTCCTCGTTATCCTGGGCACCACCGCAGCCATGTTTTGCTTGCACAAAAAAAAATGTGAAAATATACCTTCCTCTGCCTCCCATCCATACTCCATAGCAAGTTGCTCTGTCAAAACGTGACCGCTTTTAGCCTTTTACACGACGCCACCAACCGTAGACCAATCACCAGTAGCTTTGTTATTTCAATTTTGAAACTCCTGCATGATATTATTTGTATGTACGAACTAGAGGTGTAAACGGAACGGATAATTCCTATTCGATCGACCAATCGAATATTTTCAGAGGAAATTTGGAAGAGAGAAATATGTATATAATGTTATCTGTGTCCAACTTTAACTTTAAGAAAAAACTATAAATTAAGACACGGAGCAAATCCGACCATGTTACAACCTTAATTAGAAAAAACAATGGTGTAAAACGAACGAGGAAATTCACAGCAGACCACTAAGGTTGTACCTTTGAAGTTCCATTTTAGTCCTTGTACACGGATGAAAATCACCTTGGTGGGGCACCAGTCTGGTTGAAAGTGCATTGTGGCAGATTAACCAGTAGGAGTTGGCCGAAAAAAAACTAGTAGGAGTTCAAAGGCAAAATACTCATTTGTCCTAACAAAATACTCCAAGTTGCCTAACTATTAAATCAAACGAACTTAAGTTATTATTCAAACAATGTGGTCCATGTCTCTTTGAAGTTAGTAAAGGTTTTTCCACAAGTATGCCATGAGTCATCGAGTCACCATATCTTGCCTAAATGGCGTAAGCACGGACGTATTGATTGATAGCTCTTTGTAGACATAATATCAGACATATAAAGTGCGGTGAATGCTACGTAGATCTTTCATCCACTTATATTCTGATAGATATAGTTTTCAAGGACCAAAATAATTTCGTACTCGCAAGAAATTATACAATTTATATATTTTGCTGTTGTGCTATATATATTGGAAGATGCATAGAACATGTGAAGTGGTTACATGGCTACATGCTTACCAACCGCCTGGTTTTCTTCCTTTAAAATTTGGATTTATATGTGTAACATAATAAGTTTGTGCAAACTTAAAAATATACACTTTTTGTTAAACCTCTTACAATATATATATATCTCTCAAATGAATTACAGTAAACTTTACTACACACTCAAAAAGTAAATTAAACGTGCACCTTTTTGTACGTGTCCATGATATACAACATTATTTGATTGAAGTACAACTTCAAATTAAGGCCCTAACCACAGTATTAATAATCAGCAGTACGTGCGGCACTAGCGCATCCGGCAAAACACCGATCGACCTGATCTACCCAAGTCGTCTTTCTTTATACCGCTCATGTGGCGTTTGCCTCGCCGCATCCCACTTTGCCGGACACAAGGTAGATCGAATATATCTGCACCGAATTAATAAACGCGAAATATCACCCTAGATGCCCGTGAAAAAGACGGCCCTCTGCACTACTGATGAGTGAGTGACGCTGCTTTCGCCCCCTCTCGCTCGCCGCTGTGGTCCTCATCCGTGTTATTCCGCCTCCACGTCGCGCCACGCCCACGCCGCGCGCTCCGGGGCACCCGATGCCGCGGCCTCTGCCGCCACTGGCATGTAGACCGCGCGGGGACCCGGCGCTCACCTGTCAGCGGCAGGCGCCCGGGGGACGCGACGCCCCGGCTGCTGAGTGTGCCGCCCAGGGCCCGTGCCGCGGGGTGCCATGCACGCACCGGCATGGCCGACGCACGCTCCCCAGCGCGCCCCGCCGCGTGCCGCCACATTGCCCCCCGCCGGCCCCGCCCCTATAAAACCCGCACAACACGCGGCCACTCCCTGTCCGTGCAAACCTCACACACCCACAGGCACAGTCCTAGCTAGCTAGCTGCTAGAACCTGCTGTGTGGTTCTTGGTAGCTTGAAATTCGGCTGCATATTATACTTCCCATGGCACCGGTGTCGAAGGCCAGCTACCTCGTCCAAGACGGCGGCATTGCCTCCTTTGCCGTTTATGCTGCGCCGTGCGAGGCGTGCTGCGGCCCGCGCGACAGGATGGTCGAGACAGACGGCGATGACGACGACGATGACTATGACTGCGCGCCTGCTGCCTGAGGAGTAGCTAGGTGTGGTCAAATTGATGATCTGGGATCTGTCCGCGCGGCAGCTTATTGTACGTAGGCGAAGAGCTACTAGTACGTAGTACCATAACACTCCGAACTAATAGAGCTGCTGCTGTATATGCTAGTTCGATCTCAAGTCCTATGTAGGTACACATCCCCGCGTACGTAGGCTGTCAAATGTGCTTTTTGAGCCGGGAAGCTAGAGTTCATGCCGCTGCCTTAGCTGCGCTGGCTAGCTAATATGCCTTAGCAGCTTAGCTGCGCCTAGTTACGTAACTATATAATAGACTTGTGCTTTTGATCTGTTGCAGTGAAGTGTTCTCTCTTCTAGCTCATTACCTTACTTTGCGGAGTATATATATGAGTGTGAATATGCGTTGATTTTGGGTTTACGCAATTGTTGGCTAAACACTGTCAAGTATTTTGCGCACTTTCTCTATTAACTTATTTTTTAGGTAAACTGATTAGTGCATGCAATTTAATACAAACATCCTGCAGTGGATCATTGCTTGCACCTGTTGCCATTTTAGTGTGTTTTGTTTAGTTTAAACCGAAGAGACCACGGGTTATCCAATTCCATTTAGCATTTTTTTCTTTAAGAAAAAGGGAGTGTCCAGATATTACCTGGATGTTTTATTTCTAATTATCATTCAAATTTGTGACCTTTGGATTAGAGATCAAGGGGCTCCTTGTTTTTAAGGCACTACTACAGAAAGCCTAATATTAGATGCCAAATCACAGACGGTTCTGTGAAACCGTCTGTGATGTACACTACCACAGACGGTTTTAATTTCGAGGCCGTCTGTGGTGTTTGTGGCGGGAAAAAGGAGTATCACAGACGGTTCTTACCGCTGAACCGTCTGTGATACTAGAATATCACAGACGGTTTTTATTATAAAACCGTCTGTGATATGCCAGTTATAAAACCGTCTGTGATATTTCAGTATCACATACGGTTTTATAATAAAAATCGTCTGTGATATGTTTCCCGCTTTGCAATCCCTCAAAATTTCATATTTTCCCGCTTGAGTCCGAGTATGATTCAATTTTGACACACCTTCAGTAAAACGGGCATAACTTTTGCATACGGTGTCCGTTTTCGACGTTCTTGTACTCGTTGGAACGCTAACGACGAGCCCAATCCAAAAAAATGACCCGCTTGCGCTAGTCGCCCTCCAAGACCCCAAAATCGGTCATCTTTGGACCTAAATCTGCGTCGCAAATTTTTGGTTTCTGGTTTTGCTCTTTTTCTTGGTCTTCCTTTTGGAATTTGGATTTTGCTTCAACTGAAAAGTTGTAGATCTCGTCGAAACCTTTCAAATGAGTATATATAAGTTATATAGAACTTTGCTATTTTATCTTTTCAGACTAGTTATTTATATTACATCGGTATATAAAATTGTGTGCTCTAATTCACAGACGGTTCTATATGTAGAACCGTCTGTGATATTCATTCATCACATACGGTTCTATATGTAAAACCGTCTATGATAATCTGACAGCTGGGTCAGTTGATCTTGCTCAACCCAATCCTAGCTAATAGAAATCCACCAATCCTCACCCCACGGATCCCCGCGCCAAAAAATTTCGAACTCCCGCCTCTCCCTCCCCTATAAATATAACCAAAACCCAGCCTCCTTGCTGTTCTCCTCCTCCTTGTCGTCCTCCTCCTTACTGTATGTTCTCCTCCTCCTTGCTGTATGTTCTTCTCCTCCTTGCTGCATATTCTTCTCCTCCTTGCTGTATGTTCTTCTCCTCCTTACTGTCCTCTTCCTCCTTGCAGACGACGCACAAGTCTACGAGAGGCAATACACCGCAGAAGCAACTAACTCGTGCCAACCGTGCAGACGCTCAATCAACGCCGACGATGGTGGGCATCAAAGACATCCAGCTCATGCGTTGCATCAGGGGCGAGAAGGCATAGAGGATATTTGCTCTTTTTCTCTGTTCTTGTTGTGTAACCTGCACGTTGTTTGGGATATTGTAATGGTAGTCTCTAATCTTAATAAAAATGGATGTTTTATGTTTGTGAAATGAATTGAGATGTGAATTGGATGTATACATGTACATGTTGATCTGCTTGTTTCAGAGGGCATGGCTAGCATTTCCTGAAGCTAGCCAATAAACAGAAATAGGTTTAGGGAATATCACAGATGGTTTTTTAACTAAAAACCGTCTGTGATAGTTATAATCACAGACGGTTTTTAGTTAAAAACCGTCTGTGATTTATAAATATCATAGACGATTTTTAGTTAAGAACCGTCTGTGATATTTACATATCACAGACGGTTCTAAATTTAGAACCGTCTGTGATAACTATATATCATGACGGTTTTAACTAAAACGCGTCGTGATATTTGCAACACAGACGGTTTGAAAATCGTCTGTGATGACCTCGTATTATCACTGACCCATAAATTCAGACGGTTCACAAAACCGTCTGTGATGACGTTTTTTGAACCGTCTGTGATGACCTTTTCTGTAGTAGTGAGGGCGGAGATTTTTTCAAGGGGGAGGGGGTAGAATTTAAGGGGGAGAGAGAGAATTCATAGCCATTGGATCTCTAATCTAATGGTTCTAAATCTGGATGATAGTTAAGAAGAAAACATCCAGATAATGTTTAATAAAACCCTAAGAAAAAAACATGTTTTAATCTTTTCTTTTAAAAAGCAGGCTATTACATCGAATCACTGTTTTGTTATCTGCTTTTTAATATACTATATAAACCTTCTCAATTTCCACAGTGTTATTGGCGAAGGTCCTACCAAGGTCATATGGAATTTAATCATTTATCGGGTTATTTACTTATTTATTATCAATACTGTTCGATGGCTTTCATGCTATGATTTGCACATGGTCATGCCGCACCTACGCTTCTGCATGTCGAGCATTTGGGCCGCTCTTGAAAAAAAAGGACAACCTAGGGAAATAACATGTGCACAGGGAAATTCATAATATATTCGGACTTCAGCCCATTCTACTTTGGGCATTTTTATTCTTGGAGTGATATTTTGGGTTGCTCAGGGCATCCGCAATGCAGTGAAAAAGCAGACGAATATACGTGGTGTAAAGAAGTTGCTTTTACAGGTAACTAATGAACAATTACTATCATAGAAAAGGTTATCATAAATAATTCAAAATCATCATCATAGACGGCTTTTGATCCGTCTGAAATTATGTATCTATAATAACAGGTGGTTATCACAGACAGCTCTCGAACTGTCTGTGACAAGTTACAACACAGACAATTTTAGTTAAAAACCGTCTGTGATTACATTTTTACGTCCTCGTACATAGGCCTCTTTCAGTTCATCAATATTTTCTAATTGCGTTATAAAACATCGCAATAAGAAAATACAGATAAACCAAAGTAGATCTATTTATGATTGGTGTCATGTCTTTGGTGACTCGTTGTTTATCTTGTAGGTGACATTGTTTTGTTGCTTTGGTATACTGTTGTCATAGGCGCGCGGTCGTAAGCTGTGATCATATGTCATAGTCGTAAGCCGTGGTCATATATCGTGGTCGTATGCCGTGATCGTAGATGCGCGGTCATAATCTGTAGCTGTATGCGCCTAGTCTGTTAGTAGCCACGTGCACCACATCAACAAATTCTATTAGCAAACGGAGGAAATGACCTATGATGCAAACAGAGACAAGTTTAGGAAGCCGAGAAAATAAAATGCAAGTTCTCGGAGTAAAGTGGTAGGGGATATATCACCGGCGATGCAATTTTAGAGAGAAGATTTACATTGCCGAAACCCTACCCATCCAATAATTTCGTAATTTCATATCCAAACATCAAGAAAGAAAGAGGGGTAGCGGAGAATATATCACTGGCGATGAAGGAGAGACCAGCAGTGGCAGCTTCACCGTTGTGTCACAACGGTGACACTGCATAAGACACTCTTACGACAAGTGTGTCTTATGCAGTGAACTATGGCGTCATAACTGGAGGTGGAGGAGCTCGGGGAGGTAGTTGGTCGAGCCTTCTATTTTGAAGGAAAAATTTGGTGAGGAGAAGTGAAAAGGGAGAAGAGAAGATAAGGAGAAGAACATCCGAGCCTTATATTTTAAAGAGCAAATTCAGCGATATGAGCGAAAAATTCAAATTCGATGAGAGCGGGTAAATTGAAATATTATCACAGATGGTTCTTGATAAAGAACCGTCTATGATAATTAGGTCATCACAAACAGCTTTTGTTCCGAACCGTCTGTGATAAGTACAGACACCACAGACATTTTTTTATTCTGAACCGTCTGTGATGTATCACAGATGGTTCTTTCCATTGTAGTGAACTTAGATGGTTCATCTTGTAAAACCGTCTGTGGTTACTTTATCACTGACGAATATAGTTATACAGATTGCATATGGCCAACCTAGATAGTTTTAAAGGCATTGATGGTCAAAATTGTGAAGAGGAGGCAGTCATATCAATAAAATTATAGCAGATACGGCCTTGCTTGTATAGATTTATGAAGCCTGATAACCTATATAAATCAAATTATATTAAAAATTCTTAATAGCCCTGTGAATAGTAGAGGGCGCGCATCAATAGTGTTGCTTAAAAATGGTTCAATGATCCATTTGGCGTTCAAGCAATTGAACCACAGCGTTGCATAAACTGACTATTTGTGGATAACTATAAGTTTAGGATCAAAGTTTTTGACCTTGCAAAAAAACTTTCACTTGGACACCAACTTTTTTCCTTCTTTTGGATCGCCACGTGCTAGCTTGAGGTAGGGTAAATCGCTTTTGCTATTTCTCAGGCGCTTGATATTCTTTTAAGCATAAGTTTCTTCCGGATTGGAGACGTGATGTTGAAATGATGACGAAATTTTGACTCGTCGCTGACAAAAATCAGGCACCTAATGTACCTATGCTAATTAAATTGCTGTGCCCAGAAGTTTAATCTAGTCTCCCGCTGCTATTACCATGATGAAGAGCACATATATTAAAAGAAATCATGAAACATATTGTTGAAGTTTGGCTATCTAAGTGACTAAACTACGTACGATCTTTGCAAAAAAAAAAGAGACTAAACTACAAATTCGAAAAGTACCAAACAGCTAAAAAAAAAGTTCAATACGTTTCCAGCGTAGATATGGTCATGAGTCGTGACCAGATTTAAAACGATGTTTCATGCGTGCGTATGACGTGAGTGATTGGTACAAGAAGCCAAGAAGGTGTGAGGAAGGAGCATGAAGGGAATGTCAAAACTCGAAAGTGGAGTTCTGTTCAGGAAGAGCTAGCCAGCTAGGTGAACCAAACCGCAAGTATCTTAGATTATTGGCCTTCAAAAACACGAGGCGGTACGTGGGGTCAGTCAAATACGTCAAGCTAAAGGGTCTGTTCTTTTTTTTCTCTGTAGTTTGTGACTTTTAGCTGTGGCTTATGATTTTTAGGCTGTTTGTATGAGAGATTAAAGAGTAGCAGAAACTCACGTGCGGTTTTTATCGATATAAATGAAGTTAGTAAAGTATGTACTGCAATTAACTAGTAGACTCTATTTTGAAAAAATACTCTATTTAAAAGCTAGTTACTGTAGAAAAATCGAAAAACAGTTTTTAGAAACTGAAAAGAACAGGACCTAAAACGTTTCGTTTCGGCTTCTGGCTTATTTTTCACTATTCCTAAATTTCGTCTTTTTCTGATTTTTTTGGATTTTTTGAGTTTTTTTACCGGTTCTTTTTTCTTGTATTCGTTTGCATTACACGTGATGGTCTAACCTATTTTTTCTATTTTTAAAAATTTTTAAATTTAATTATGTCAAATAAGTTATCTTCAGCTACAATGTAATTTCAGCCAACTACAGTAAAATAAATCATAAGTCGCAGCCCAACGGATCACCACCTAAAAAGGGCGCCTCACGGTCCAAAACAATGTCTCATGACACAACGAGTGCAAATCGATCCAAGTGCCAGGCATTGCACCGACTGCTACTACGTACTTCACATCGAATCAAAAACTCATTTGGATGTGATGCTTACGTGTCCCCATAAAAGTGAACCTACGAACTTGTGAGGAAGCGAGGCTAGATTGTTTAACCTTCTTGGTTGCTAGTTTCTTGTGATACCGACCCATCAAAATTTGGCACATCTTGAGCTAACTGATCAGGTCGTAATGAATATTGATCCCTATGGGCCAATAAACCATTGCATATTTATTTATTCACCGCCCAGTAATTTGGTACATCCTAGGCTAACTGATCAGGTGACATTGATCCAACACGTATGTGACCAAATGGATATCCTATTCTGTTTGAATGCAAGAATTTTACAAAAATCTTTGTGAAAAAAGAGAGCTGTCCTTCAAAATTTCTATGCTCATCCTCCCAAGTCCTAAACTAAACATGGTTTTGTATCAAACGGTGCTCTTCTAAAACCCACCACCAACCATGGGAAGCCTTCCTAAGATTGAAACTGCCCATTGTTTATTGGTATGCTGATATGGCCACACGAAATATGTTAAATCTGTTTTTTTAAGTTACAATTTATTAATTTAATAAATAGTAATTACCATTAAAAAAATAAAAGCTAAATACTACCTATGTTTTTACACACAGATACATGGAAAGCAGTAAACAAACTCCTCTTTTGCACAGAAACAAACACACAGGCGAGTGCGCGAGCCAGGACGCAGCTGACTGCGTTGGGCGGCGGCTGTTCCGCCCACCTACCTAACCGACGGCCGCGATCATCTCCGCCCCACGAACCGACGGCCTATCCCATCGTCATACGAATGCGCGATCTTTTAATACTCCTAAAGTCGCATCCTACTTCCCTCTCGCCTTCCTCTGCTCCCCGCAATTCGCGTCTCGGGGGGTTGGTCAGAAGGGGCGGAGCCTAGCGGAGCGCCGCCACCCATGGAGTCGGTTGCTCTCCTCCACGCCAAGCCCGCTGGCCTCCCTTTCCGCGCCGGGCTCCGCCTCCGCTTCCCCGTCCCGCGCCCGAGAGCCCCTCTCGCCTCCTTCTCCCCCGCCTCCAAGCATTCCACCCTCCAATCCCCACTCCTCGCATCAAGAAGCCACCCCTCCCAGGATGCCGTCCTGGGGTATGGATTGTTGAAACGGAGGACTAGTGCTAGCGGTGGTGTGTCTTGCAGCGCGCAGGCGGCGGCAGTGCCGCAGCCGGAGGGTGCCAAGAAGTTTCTCGGCGTGGACGTGCAGACGCTGAAGAAGATCGTGCCGCTGGGCCTGATGTTCTTCTGCATCCTGTTCAACTACACGATCCTGCGGGACACCAAGGACGTGCTGGTTGTCACCGCCAAGGGGAGCAGCGCGGAGATCATCCCCTTCCTAAAGACCTGGGTGAACCTGCCCATGGCTATCGGCTTCATGCTGCTCTACACCAAGCTCTCCAACGTGCTCTCCCGGGAGGCGCTCTTCTACACCGTCATCTTCCCCTTCATCGCCTTCTTCGGCGCCTTCGCCTTCGTGCTCTACCCGCTCAGGGATGTGATCCATCCTACCGCGCTCGCTGACAAGCTTCTTGCGGCGCTCGGCCCGAGCTTTCTTGGCCCCGTTGCTATCCTGAGGATTTGGAGCTTCTGCTTGTTCTATGTCATGGCCGAACTGTGGGGCAGCGTGGTCATCTCGGTCCTCTTCTGGGGATTCGCTAACCAGGTGAGTCACGGGTTTGTATTTTTTCGGTCAATCTTGGCATGTGCAAATGTCAATCCCTTCGTTAAATTCCAGTCAAAATTTCAATTTTGGCCATCTCATTGGCTAATATTTTGACCGGATTGTTGGTTATTGGAGAACAAAACATAGAGAGGGAAAATTTGTTCTCTGCCAGGATGGTTAGACAACTGATGATGTGCTCTTGGGATAATGGGTAGGTAATAAAATGTTTGTTTCATTAGTACTTGGTACGCCCAGCATAGTAGAATTGCGCATTGTATTGCGGAACCTGTTGGCTAAGGTCAAGGTGCTTGTTGCTTTCTGGTATGAATACGCCCAGCTGCATGATTGCTAGCTTTCCATAATCTGAATTATATGTGAGTTGTTTTCACTCGTCAATTCGTTGTGAATGTCTATTCTGTATAACCATTTGGCTGGATATGGTTCACACTTTCTAAGTCCTTTCGAAAGAAATAATTTCAATTGATGTAGTCTTCAGCAAAGCTAATTTGTTTCTGCATTGCGGCTACTTTTTTCCCAGAAAGGATGGCCTGAATGTTTCTATTATATAGATTCATACACATTTTACTATCTGCAATTTATTTTGAGGGAGACAATCAGGGGACCTTACTGAAACTTTGTAAAAAGAGAATAAATATGTAGAGAAAAGGTACAAAAGAAGAAGAAAAGGAAAAGGAAAACAAAAACAAGCATGACCAGAACTTCATGAGCCAATACACTCAACCATAAGTTGTAGGCTGGTAATAAGTCAAGAATATCTAGCAGACGAAATGACACTATTCCATAAGCATAACTGTTTTTAACTTCTATGTTACACTTGAGAGAAGTCAAATGAAGAGATTGAAGCAACTCTCTAAACCAATAATTTCTTTTCTTATTTTTTTTATTATCAAAGATAAAACGTCTGTGCTGTTTCCATAGTGCTCAGCACCTGCGCGGCTGCACATAACTAGCCCTTTGAAATTCATGTTAATCTTTATAAAATCATCTAGTACAAATACCTAGGACAGAGATAGTGTGAAGATTTTGTTGAAATGTCCTTGTTATTGAATGCTGGAAATATGCATTTTAAACATATCTGACATTGAGCACTCACAATCAGTGTTCCAAATACCGGCAGTAACCGGCCGGTTACCGCCGGTAACCGGTTTTACCGGTGCCGACCGGGAGGGAAAAAACCGCCGGTTTTTTATTTAATTCAAATTTAAACTTTTGAATGTAAAAATTACTTTATCTAATGATATTTTCATTATTTAGCACTAAGAAAAGGTATTAGGAAGATGCATGCACTTTCTGTGCTTGATTTCAAACTTTTTTCCATGAATGTACTAGGAATTTTCAAATTTTGAATGTAAAAGTTAGTTTTCCTAATGATATTTATATTGTTTAACACTAACTTTTACATTATGCGGCTATGCCAGCATCAAATTCAGTAATATGTGCCATTTGGACTTTCAAGGAGGGTTCATGGTCATTTGAATGAAGATTGCTTCCTAAGAGTCTTAGTAATCAAGTGTAATCCCCTTCCCATCTATATAAGGGGAAGAAATGTGATGTTTTGAGCAGCTTTTGATTGATATATGAACTTAGAATTAAGCAAAGCTCTTCTTTCCACCGGTTTTTCCGGTAACCGGCCGGTTACCGGTCTCCTCCCGCCCCGCCCAAAAAATTCATTTGACAAAATTTAACCGGTTTTTTTCCGGGATTTCCGGTAACCGGCCGGTTACCGGTACCGCCCGGCGGCCGGGATTTGCTCCGGTACCGGTTTTTTGATCCTTGCTCACAATTGTCAATGACACAGCTATTAGACATTCTCATACTCCCCACATTAATTTCATTGAAAGTTCGCCTTAAATGGGGGTATTACAGAGCATGTTCATGAGGGTAAGAAATATAGTTTTCCAGCAAGAAACTATTGGTTGATCTGTTGCTCGGAGTTTATGAGGGTAGTATCCTAAGTGCATTTAACTATCACATGACGGAGTGAGGGAGTTCTGTCTCTAAGACAACTCAGTAGTGGTGTAGCCAGATGTTCCACACAATGAGGAGCATGAGGATTGGCCACTGTTGTTGCAGGATAGTTCCTTGACTGGTGGTTCCATTTCCTAGAGTTGCTTCACTCTGAGCTGTTGTTGGTCAAGCCCAAAGACCTGCCAGAAGGGATCAACCCTGGGGGACATCTGAAGAATAGTAGTTCACAGCAGTCGTGTCAGTAGGTATATGCGCTGAATGTTAACCTTGGTGTGATGCCATCTATTGGATAGCAACCAGCTGAACAAGCATACCTTAAAGGTGGCTTTATTTGTCCATGTCATTGTAGTGCCTGGCATTTGAGTTTAAACGTTTATTTCATCAAATGGTGACCGTTCATGTTCTAACTGAGTTGATTCATATATTTTTTTTTTCAGATCACCACAGTTGATGAAGCAAAAGAATTTTACCCTCTATTTGGCCTTGGTGCTAATATCGCCCTTATCTTTTCTGGGCGTACTGTAAAGTATTTCTCAAATTTGCGCAAGACATTGGGTCCAGGAATTGATGGTTGGGAGGTATCTTTGAAAGGAATGATGAGCATAGTGGTACTTCTTGGTCTTGTCATTACTTCCATCTATTGGGGAGTGAACAAGTTTGTTTTGAATGATCCTTCTCTTCCAAAGTCTGATCGCAAGAAGAAAAAGGTCAGTAGAATAGTTAATGTGCATCTCTTTTTTACTACTATTTCAACTAATCTGATAGTGATTTTTTTGACAGGACAAGCCTAAGCTTGGCATGAAAGAGAGTCTGAAAGTTCTGCTCTCTTCAAGATATGTGAGGGACCTTGCCACCTTAGTGGTTGCATATGGTATTAGTATCAATCTTGTGGAAGTCACATGGAAATCAAAGCTCAAGGCACAGGTAATCTTTGTCAGCTTTCTGTTTTATTTTTAGGCTGTCTTACCCCTACAGCTTTTTCAATTGAGTAATGTGTTCCTTATTCATCTTGGCAGTTTCCTAGTCCAAACGAGTATTCATCTTTCATGGGTGATTTCTCAACTGCTACTGGAATTGCAACTTTCACAATGATGCTATTAGGCCGGATTATACTCCGAAGATTTGGCTGGGGAGTGGCTGCAATGATCACCCCCACTGTTTTGTTGCTGACTGGTGTTGGTTTCTTCTCTCTGATTTTGTTTGGGCAACCACTAACTCCTATGCTAGCCACGATGGGTATGACCCCTCTTCTTGCAGCCGTTTATGTGGGTGCAATGCAGAACATATTTAGCAAGAGTGCAAAGTACAGTTTATTTGATCCGTGCAAGGAAATGGCCTATATTCCTTTGGATGAAGATATGAAGGTTTGTTCATCATTCCAGATTGCATTTTTATTCATGTGAATTCCTTGGCGAATATTTAAAAAGTTTTTGTATTCATTTGCTGATGTTCTATTCTCTCATGAATGGTACTTCATGTTAGTTAATCGTTTGTTGCTTCGTAGTTGTGCAATCCATAGTAGCACTATGAGTAAATTTGCTCTGACCAATTCTTGATGAACTATATATTAAGTGTATGTTACTGACATGCTAAAATTAGTATGGCAACTTGACAGTTTGTTCAAATTCTCTCAGCATGCATATGCTCAGATATACCTTTCTAAAGCCTGTTGAATCTCATACATAGCTTCTCTTGGTCCTGTAGTTGTAAAATGACATGACCTGTGTTTTCCTGCTGCCATTCGTTGCTTTATTCATCTGTTTTAATTAATTCAGCAAGTGCAATTTTTTTTACATGAGCAGCCTTAAATAAAAATCAGTGCTCTTTCCATCAAGTCTAGTCTAGTGAACATCATACCATTTGTCCCAATTTTATTCCAAATGTTTCCCCCCTTGCAGCTTGCGCTAGGGTCATGTTTGGGTAGCTCAATGATTTTTCACAACTCACTGTCTTCACCACTACTATGCTGCACATGCCAACTTTAGTTCCCTGTGTTCGCAGGTGAAGGGAAAGGCAGCCATTGATGTTGTCTGCAACCCATTAGGCAAGTCAGGTGGTGCGCTGATCCAACAGTTCATGATCCTAACATTCGGCTCTTTGGCAAATTCGACTCCCTACCTCGGGGGCATACTGTTGGTCATTGTTCTCGCATGGCTAGGTGCAGCAAGTTCATTGGACAAGCAATTCTCAAACTTGGCCAAGGAAGATCTCAAAAAGGAAAAGTCTGCCAAAGAGAAGGTGGATCCCTCGCTGCTCAAGGCACCTGAGGAGGCTACTGATGTATTGGTGGAGCACACGAATGATACCCTTGCGAGTGAAACGACTGGAACTGAGAGCTCACCGTCGAACTAATCTCCAATTTATTAGATCCATAGTTCTTTGAAGAAGTCATAGGTAGGAGAATGATTACGGCGAGCAGAAATAATGGAGATGAAACAATCATGATATCTTTGAGTTTGTAACACTGAGGCAGCAGCATCAAGCTGACTGTTAATTTTGTCTGTAACGTAAGCAAATTTTGGCAACCGGCACTGAACGCCGTTGTGGAAATTCAACCGTTGTGGCAGTGACAATGCATAGATTTCTCGTGCCTTGCAAAAGTTTTCCGTGCGTGTGTGCTTGCGCGTGTTTTGAATTGAACCAGGTCAAATGCTAGGCGCTTGGTTTTCTTTTCGCTTGTTACGGACCAAGATTGTCACGCGCACAACATGTAAACAATACCATGTGTGGTGCGACGTGTGAATAGTACAACATGTTGTGGGTAACATATCAGTGTTACCTATTTTGGTAGTTTTCTTATTATTTAGATTTGTTTTCTTTTAGATTATTTCTATATATTAGAAATAAATTTCTTATTATTAGCGATTAGTTTACTTAATATAGATATAGGTTTTTTATACTAAAGCCTTAGCGATAGCATGGCCTCCTGTTCAAATGCAAGTGTCCTACCCTTAGTCTTCGGATCCATACTCAATCACCGATCACAACATTTGGTATCAAAACCACTCACTATGGTTTTCAATGCTGAATTATCTCCCTTGACAGATTGATGGCTAACAACAAGCAAAAAAGAGTTCTTACTCGATGACATGATGGCCACATTAAAGAAGACTATGGAGTTAGTGGACAAGTTGAAGAAGCAGGAGGATGCATCACGTGTCATTGCAATGATTGTTCTGCCATCACCTTCCTCAATGCCATCACGGGCATTGGTCCTACTACCACCTTCACCAACGACGATGACTCACTAAGTTGCACCTTTGATACCTTTGTCGAGGAGAAAAGGTTGTCACTGTTCAGCGGCGGTCTTCTCCATGCGGCTAACCGACACTGTGCCTTCGATGATGCGGAGCGGAACAACTATCATGTGGGGGTCAGTGACATCGTCACATTTCTCCCACATCTATTGCATCCCGAGCTGAGAATGATGCTACTGCTCTACATCGATTGCCCTTGTCGGCGGTGACTCCTATGATGTCTGCCAACGCTAGAGGGTTGTTGTCCTCGCTGTTGTGTATCAGGGTTTTACTGATCATCTTCCGCACTGTGTGACGTGATCATTGTACCCTTTCGTTAACATAGGAACGCGAAGGTCTTAGTCCATGACCACTACCTGACAGCTTGAGGACGAGCTGTCTCGCCGCGAGAGATATAATGTTACGAACTAAGATTAGCAAGCGTATAGCACGTGAACAGTACCACTCACGGTACTGTAGCAATGCGTGAACAGTACTGTACAGTGAGTGCTGTGTGGTGTTATCTATTTGGGTAGTTTTTTTTTATTATTTGAGTTTGTCTCCTTTTAGATTATTTCTATATATTAGAGATAAGTTTTCTATTATTAGATATTAGTTTTTTAAATATAGGAATATGTTTCATAGAGGTTAAGTCTAACCATTTCTATAAAAGGGACAACATTGAACCAACTATCATTAAAAAAAAGAATAAACAAAGTTTTTTAGTCTTTCTTTATGTTTCAACAAGTCTCAGAGTCTTAGCGGTTGCATGACTGACTAATCAAGAGCGAGTGCCGTACACTCGGTCTTTGAATCCGTACCCAACCAACTCGTATCATAACATCGCTATAATCAACTGAAGTTATCTAAGCAGAGGCAAATATTACCCTGACTATGTTTGGGATAGGGAAATGTCCCAGATTCTTGTAGTAATAATCTGTTTCGCGTGGATTTTTTTTCCAAAATTAATGCGAAATTTTTGAATATGTCCTAAAAGCAGTATGCCAACTAGGGGGCACTCAGTTTAGCTAAAATAAGCTAGCATATATATTTTTTATATTGTAGCTGTTTGTGATTTTTTTTATGTAATTAAAATTAAAATTTTCAAAAATGAAAAAATAGGCTAACCCATCATGAATAATACAAACAAATACGAAAAAAGAAAAGACAAAAAATCTAAAAAAAATAAGAAATAAATAAAATTAAAAAAATAGTAAACTAGAAATCAGAAACCGAAATCGAAACCAGCGGAGATTTAGCACTAATGTCTTGTTGCCAGCGCACATGAAGTGATCAGGGGACCGATTCTGTGCTTGCCATGGCAAAGTGTGAATCACATCAAACTTCATTATCTGATCTCACTCTCTCCGATTCGCCCTAGGCCCCGTTTAAAATTGCGGAGGCTTTGAAGGTCTATTATTTTAGGCTCCAGTTTATATCTTTTAGTTATGATTTATTAGTATAATAAATAGTAATTACTAAGAGAAGTTAAAAGCTACTAAAAACAAACATTGTAGCCATGACGATATGCATTGCTCTTACATAATATCCTGGAGAAACAAAATGATGAACAAGACGCGCAGACTATCTGAATTGCTGTCTTCACAAGTTATATGCATTGCATTGTCCAACACGTGGATAGTGTCAGTTTGTTAATCTTCTTAGACTTTTCTTAAAAGTGCTGTGGCTTTCGGTTTTTAATTATATTTTTTGATTTTTAGCTGATTATAAAAAAGAATAAGAAAATAAAGGACGCTCGGTTTGAGAAGTCACTCCGTTTAAAATAGTTCATATAGTAACTGCTACAAATAATTTATTAAAATCACCTTAATTTATAAAAATTAGCTTAAAGAACTACTCTATTTAGAAATTAGCTTTTAAAAACCACAAACTATTTACAACTGAACATATAACACGAGAAAGCACTCCGAAACGAAGCAACGGCTGAGCCGAGAGGCAAAATAGCAAGCGCATGTGAGGCCGTCTTTTCTTTGCGAGTACTAGGTCAGCTCATAGGGCTCAAGTGGGGATGGTACGACACAAATCATACAATGGACGGGCACTCCCGCACGAGCAACCAAAAGGCCTATGGCCTAGCAGCAGTTATTCGATTCATCCAACCATCCATCGGTTGGTTGACTGCAACGTTTACCGGATGAATTTGTTGATTTGTCACCGATCTGAGGTACTGTTCCACACAGCTTCTCCCACTTAGCTTTTAAAAATTGACTTTTGAATGGGATGGGTTTTTAAAGTGGTTTTTATAATATATTTGTAGAAGTCATTGCAGGAATCACTTTGAACAGAATAACTTCTTAACATTAGTGTCATTTATTCCATCAATCTCTCATAATCAACTAAAAACCACAGCCAAAATGTCTAAATATCTAGAACTGTTCATTAATATGGACTTGTAGCAATTTTTTTCAAATATTGCCCCCGATCGCTCGTTTTTGCAAAAATAGTCATCTCCCTGAGCTCGGTGAGTGCGGTGGCTTACACGTGGCACCTACTGTGCCCCCTTGTGTCGCAAGAGTTGGTAGGCATGGGAGGGCTCTCGAGCATGGCAAGTGCGTAGGTGGTGCAGCAGGCTAGAGGGCCAGCTCAACAGGCTAGCCGAAGGCGCGACAGGGAGTCTTGCCAAGCTGCCCTGGCTCGACAGCTCTACTGCCTGGCTGACCACGTATGCACAATGCGACGTGACATGATGCGTCGGGTTGTATAGTGAATCCCTTGGCGCTCAACTAAACGTGACACGATGCGTCGGGTTGGATAGTGAACGCTGTTAGTATTTGTGCACTGTTTTTATTTGTACATTGTTAGTATTTGTACACTGTTAATATTTGCACATTGTTACTATTTGTACGCTATTACTATTTATAAGTTGTAGGTACCTACTGTCGGATATGGAACACTTATTCGTATTCTACGAGGAGGGAGTTGTATGCAACGGGGCTGACCTTCAAAATTGTGAAAAGGATCATAATCGAGGCTCCGGGGCTAAAGATATGGGTCTCCCTAAGCTCAGGAGGTATATGTAGAGTGCATTTGACAGGGAGGTTGCCAGGAAGATAGCCATGGTGGTTAGAGGTTCGGGGAAGTGTTTTTGGGAGCTAAAGAAGGTGGTTGGCAACATCGCCTGGTGGCAGTACATGGAGATTGCCAGCAATTCGGTGCGGTGATATATGGAAGGATAATAGTGTATGTGCAATTTGTGGAGAGCGCGAAAGTGGCAGCGTGGAAGTGCCACAGCTGGTTAGTGGTGGCGGTGTGGAGTATCATGTTGCTAGGGATGGTGACGGCGAAATGGAAATTGATGGTGCTAGTAGTGCAGTGAAAGATGGTGCTGGTCAGGATGATGGATGGCTATTCAAGTTGGCTCATAACTTTCATCCAACAAAAAGTGTAGAGAGATGGTGGGCAGCATGTATTGACTATCATGAATATTTGGAAGGCCTATCGGATGGATGCCATTTCGACGAGGAGGAGGATGTTCACACAACCAGTAGTGGAGACGAGGCTATTGTAGGTAGAGGTGGGGATGGTCCATCTGGTAGTATTGTGTGTACGTATGTTCAGTACGTCTCCTCAAGATTGGATGTTGTTACCTTGGCCTCCTTTGTTTTGCATTCGAAGGTGGGTCTGAATGGTTTTTCGATGAAGATACTATCATCGAAGGGCAACGCTTCTCTAAGGGTATCATATAGCAAGCCATCGCAAGATATGCCATCCATATAAGCCGCACGTATTGGGAGCACAGAGATTCAGAGGGGGAGCAATGGACTTCTAGATAACGATGGTCAAGGACCACACCTGTGAGCTTGTGGAGCCGTTGTACGAGCACCATAATGTGACCTCCTCACTCGTCGCTAGCCTGATAAG
This sequence comes from Dendrocalamus sinicus, assembly GCA_036346575.1. Classification (NCBI taxonomy): domain Eukaryota; kingdom Viridiplantae; phylum Streptophyta; class Magnoliopsida; order Poales; family Poaceae; genus Dendrocalamus; species Dendrocalamus sinicus. Next base: position 38,123,146 of record CM070641.1, on the reverse strand, counting down.
TCACCCCATAGTTATAGACATCATAGTTTCACCGAAACTATTGATGCCTGATGCAGTGAACCTGGATAGTTTCCTGGTGAGCTATAGTCAGGTGTGGCGAGTGAGGAGGATGTCATACATGAGATGTATGGCACGTACAAGGAGGCATATGACTTCATGCCAAGAATTCTATATCAGATTACTTAAGCCAATCCCAAGACATATGTAAATAAGATGAAGTGGGTGTACCCTACGAAGGGCCCCAATTGTTTTATCATTGACCAGGTGTTCTGGGCATTTCGGCAGATGATCAAGGGGTCAAGTACTGCTATCCAGTGCTTACAATGAATGACACATTCCTCTTCGGTTGGTACAAGGGCACAGTGTTGATGGCGATGGCCACCAATACAAACAACTAGTTATTCCTAGTGTTTTATGCAATTATGGATAATGAGAACACCGATAGCTGGCTATGGTTTTTGGCCAATGTGAAGCAAGAAGTAGTCCAAGACTAGCCTAACGTCCATCTTATTAGGGATTGTAACATCAGGCTGCTATCGGTGTTAACTACCATGCACCAAGGGACTCAACCACTCTTCCAGTGGAACAACATGAGGTTCCACTGGTGCATGAGGCATCTAGCGACAAACTTTCACATCCATTTTCACAAGGAGTTGATGAAGAAGTTTAAAAAGCTATGCATGCAAAACTAGAGGTGCAAGTTCAACACAATATGGCACGATATTGATGAGACCTCCAAGCATGTGAGGGAGTCACAGAGAGCAGAACCGGCCGCAGCTCAGGCCACTCCCGCAGCTCAACTTGCATGCTCCAAACATGGAGAAATGGTTCTTACTTCATGTACGGATGGTGCGAGGTACATGATTATGACAACTAAAATGTAGGAGGTGTACAACTGTGCCCTGAAGGATGATGCTCCCTCCCAATCACCACAATCATAGACGAGAGTGGGAACTGCACTGTAAGCTACTTCGTTAATGGAACCATGATTGCGAAGAAGCACTTAGATGAATGTAGACAACTCTCAGAAGTCATGCATGCGTACATGGAGCAGAAAATGGTGAAGGCTTGTTCGCACCTCGCTCGAACCATGGACGACGTGAGGAAGAAGTTCGATGCCTATTTGAGGGAGAAGTATGTCATGGGTCATGCAAGAGGCGATCGCAAGCATACGTACACCATTGGCAAAGTAGCGACCTGTACATGCAACAAGCCAATACTTCTTCACAAGCCTTGCTCCCATGTGTACGCTGTGTGTGCTGCATGGTAGCAATCCTTTGTGCAATACATTTAAGAGTACTATGACATTCACATTTGTACAGGACTTAGAGCGCTAAGCTCAACTCCTACGAGATGAACATGCATTACAGGGACCTTTGGCCATGAAGTGAAGTGAGTGCCAAACAACACTCTGAAGTAGCCTAGGTGCGAAAGACATTAGTCCCACCACATCCGTAATGACATGGATGATAGTCAACATAGCCAATGGAAAAGGCTGTGCAAGTGCAGGCCATGCAAAACAACGGGCCACTCCATGAAGAACTGCTCGAATAGGCCCATTTCATCGGCCACCCTATAGTCCTGTCGATTTGTATCACCTGTGTAGTCGTTCATTCTTTATAACACCAACATTTCCTAAAATGTAACTCGCAATGAATTAATGTTAAGCAATGCAAAGTATGTGCATTTTAAATTAAGTTTAGTCCTGATGTTGCCACATTTCTTTTCATAACTTTTAATATGAATTTTGTACGGACACTGATAGTAAACATCCTTTTTCTATCTTGTAGGGAATTGTACTATGCGAACATAAAGTGCAGTCATACCACATTCGAAACTAGGGAATCCTATACCCCTAGAAATCCCCCCACGACTATCCACATTTCCTTGAGTCTTAGCCGCAATGCAAGTACAACCCTGACGTGGTGGTGCAGGTTTGTGACGATCACGTGTACCCAGAATGTTGATTCTTTCACTGTCATCTGTTTGTATACTTTCACACATGGAATGCTTATGCTAACCTTGTCTTGTATGTAGACAACGGATTACAAGTTCACCAAGTGGGTGAATCCATCGTATCCAATACCTGCCGCGGTCTACATCAACAAATTGTACATCCGCCTAAAGGAGTTGCGGGAGGGGCTACAGACCGAGAGGACTAACAACAATGAGCTCCACCGGCAAAAGATCAGGGAGAGGAACAACGAGGAGGTCGTGCACGTCAGCAGTGACAATCACCTATATTGTTGTTGTGCCAACCAGAGCTGTAGTTGCGCCAGCCACGTCCATGCTGCCCACATAAACGCCACGCCATGTGGGTGCTATACGGTTCCACATTTTTGCCCTAGGGTTGTTATAATTCGCACCTTCGTTGCGAAATGCTATGTCAGGCTACACATGGTTCACTCCTACAATTTTTACACATGGTTCACTCCTACAATTTTTTCAGTAATGCATCTGGACAATTTTTTTTGTACAACCTAGTTTCCTCTCCCTGATTACTTGCCGAACTTATAGTAAATCATATTTTACTCTGGAATTTTTATCCAAGTTTTACCAAGTTTGGCTGACATAACTTTTCATTTAACAATCCGTAGTGCAAATACACAAGCCTGCAAGTATAGAAGCCTAAACCGGACGGCTGGGCAGCAGAGCTGCCGAGCCAAGGTGACTCGGTAGGCCTGCCTACCATGCCCTCGGCCAGCCTGCCGAGCTAGCCCATCTGGCCTGCCGCATCGCCTGTGCACTTGCCGCACCCGAAAGCCCTCCAGCACCTACCAACTCCTGCAGAGCAAGGAGGCGCGGTAGGTGCCCCGTGTTAACCATCACACCTATCAAGCTCGGGAAAGAAACTATTTTTATACAAACGAACATTCCAGAGCTATTTTTGAAAAAAAAAACTCCAGCACCATATTATTGAACAGTTCAAATTTCGAAAATATCGATGCGATCTCTTCTGCAGATTGAATGACATTTTCAGCCTTGTCTGTCATTCGCCCCATGCTTTTGGGGCAACAGAGCAACGACGCCTGCTTGCTCGTTCTGTTAACATTTGCTTTGCTGTTATGTTTGGTGTTTCGCTGTGCTCACGAGTGTTTGATTTGATCCAACCAATTAGCGGATAAATCTGTGCGGATGAAGACTAAATGCGTGGGTCTTAGAACTTGGGAGTCGTTCTGCTTTATGCAAAAAGCTTGGAGAAACTCGATGGGACGGCTCACCTATATTCGGATGAAGAAAACCGCCATTCTGTCGCTTTTAAGCGAGTGATATTCACCTACGGTGGGTCGTTTTTCGCTATTGTGCTTCAGCAAATATTTATGTGAATAAATCAAATAATGATAAGCTATTTTAAAAGGACTGTCTTGATAAACTATTTTAAAATGATAATGAGTAAACCTTTTCGTTTAGTTGTTTGAGGGAAGCCATAAAATATAAACCAAAGAGAAATAATTAAAATCCTCTTCTTTTTAGCTTCTAAAAGCTGTTTTTAGAATTTTTTTAATAATAACTAACTTTTAAACAGTGTTTTTTTAAGACGGTGTCTATAAGTTGATTATAGTACACATTATAACGATTTTATTTGTATTGGTTAAATCGCACATGAATTTCTATTTCTTCATATGCTCTCACGAACAACTTAAAAAAATATAAATCATAGCTATAAACCATAAATCGAAACAAAAAAATAGGCCCTACGTGTTCAGCTGTTAAGTTAGGTGCTGTTCGGTTGGGCTGAAATAAGCTGGCTTATGGTTGAAAGTGCACTGTAACTGGCTGAAATTTCACTATAGCTGATGATGGGTTATTTGTCGTAATTAAATTTAAAAACTTTAAAATAGAAAAAATAAGTTAGCCCATCATGGACAATACAAACGAATAAGGGAAAAAAAAGAACCGACAAAAAACCTAAAAAAACCCCCAAAAAGCCAGAAAAAGAAAAAATTTAAGAATAGTAAAAATAAACCAGAAATTAGAAGTCTAAGCCAAAATAAATGGGGCTTAAGGCTTCACCTGTTTGGTCGTACAGAAGCATGTGAACAATTTTTTCTCTCTAGTCCTTTTCAATATTCTGCGTCAGACGCAAGCGTTTAGACCCGCTCAAAACGGCTTAGGCTTCTGGCTTATTTTTCACTTTTCAGCATTTTCGTCTTTTTCTGGGTTTTTTGCTTTTTTTGAGCTTTTTTGTCGGTTCTTTTTTCTCATATTCGTTTGTACTGTTTGTGATGAGCTGACCTGTTTTTTCTATTTTTAATTTTTTTAAATTTAATTACATCAAATAAGTCACCATCAGCTATTATGTAATTTCAACCAGTTACAGTACTTTTCAGCGACAAGCCACTTAAAAAAGCCATTTTGAGCACTCAGTGGCCACATAAAAAAATAGCCATTGAACAGTCCAGAAACCACGCGCCCTCAGAATGACGTTGTATTATGAGAATAATAATGCATTAATTTTCTCCATGAAAAACTGCGAGTTTGTCCAGCAAAAACAGGCCCATACAAAATACTCTTCTACGGCTGCAAAATGCCGCATAAATACCAAATCAGCAATTGCAACTGATGGCCAATTAGCAGCGCATCGCTCTCTAAATTGACGCTAGGAGCCAAGGAGACGATGAAAACGTTGCGAACTGTGACCACTTAACCACAAGCATATAAAACTAGATAAAAACCACGCGGGTTTATGAACAATGGTAGCTAGCATACTAAGCATTAAGGCACTCCCAAGGAGACTTAGTCAACAATATTCAATGCATTTATTAGCATACCAATTAGAATTTTTACTGAGTGAAAAGAAAATTTAAAAAGAGAGGAAAATAGTGTCTCATGTAAGAGCACTCCCAATGCAGAAACTATGTATGATTTCTATGGCATTAAATAAGGTGCCAAGTAAGCAAAATGTTGATGTGTCATTGGAGTTAAGGAGGAGAGATAAGGAAATAGTTTCTTATGTAGAAACCATGTCTACACAGGAACCAAGATAGAAATAGTTGTGATAGGTAGATGATAGGAGAGAAGATGGATGATTGGATGAAAATTTTATTTGTAGAAACTATCCATTGGGAGTATAGTTTCTATGGGTAGTGTCTACATTAATTGGCAAGTATAGAAACTATCGCATAGTTTCTGCATTGGGAGTGCCCTAAGACACTACGTGGGCATATAATCCAATGCACTATTTGTTGCCCCACAACGTTAACGTTCGTACCTGCTCTACTCCAACCTGTTGCACTGTTGCACGTCGTCCTGCTACTCGGGGCTCCACATTGGTCCATTGCGCTGCCAGACCACTCCACCCAACGCCAGAGCTTGTCACCCGTCATGCCCACCGTGTTGACGCTGCATGACCGAGCCACCGGCCACCACGCTGACCTCCTTGCTGCACTCAAGAAACATCAAGTTCTTGGGCACAAAATCTCATCGCCCACACCGCACCATGCCGCACTCGTTGGTGACAGAAAAGAGGTGCTGTGGTTGACAATTTTTCACTGTCGCCGCAAAGTGCCACCTCGCTACCATTGGCATGCCCCTGGAGCATCACTCTCGAAACTAGTGAGGGAAAGGGAGAGGGGGGCTTAGATCTGACTGGCACTGGTGAGGGAGAGGAACGCTCATATCCAACTAGCACCAGCGAGGGAGAGGGGGCTCGGATCTGGTCGACGCCGATGAGGTGGAGGGAGAGGGGGACTTGAATCCAACCGGTGCTGGTGAGGGGGAAGGAGAGGAGCGGTCAGGAGAGAGGGGCTCGGATCTAGCCGACGCTAGTAAGGGGGAAGGGGTGCTTGGATTCGGCTGACACCGGTGAGGGGAGGGAGAGGAGCGCATGGATCCAATTGTCACTGATGAGGGAGAGGGAGAGAAACGCTCAGATCCAGCTAGCATTGGTGAGGGAGAGGGAGAGAGGACTCGATCCGACGCCGGTGAGGGAGAGGGTGAGGGGGACAGAGAATGAAGTGGGTGAATTTATTGCTTAGGCTTAGGGATAGACACTACCCACTGAAGGAGTTATGTTTTCGGTTATTTTCAAGTGATGCGGAAAGCATAGACATTGCTTTGATATGTCTTCCACTGGGATTGTCCTAACTACTAGGGAGAGAACCTATCGATCAAACTATTGATTGTGTTTTTTTGGCTTTTAGGTCGGTTTTTGGTTTTAGTTTCTATCAATTGATATTATTTATCAGACCTACCGGTCACAGCAAAAGTCATGTGCCCATATCCACTAGGACTGGTCCTATTAGGCCATCTTTTGTATTGAACCGATGTCGATTCAAAGTTATACCACGTAAGCATGAGTTTGTTTTTCTCAATATATTGAACCGATTCCTGTTAATAACTATGACCCACATTACATTAAAAAACCACAAAATAATAATATTCTCTCTCAATCACACTCTTTTCTATATAGTTGTTTAATGCTCATATAAATTATTTAATACTTTGAATCGACTCCTAAGTGGAGTCTTGTTCCAAATATTTTTTTTGTCAGAATCGACCGTTTTAATGTATTGAATCGATTCAATTCCTTTTCTCTCATCATTTGAACCGACTGCTGCAGCTCGGTTGGGCTAAAATAAGCTGGCTCATGGCTAAAATTACATTATAGTTGGCTAAAATTACATTGCAGCTAATGGTAGCTTATTTGGCATAACTAAATTTAAAAAAATTAAAAATAAAAAAACATGTTAGCCTATCACGGATAATATAAATGAATACGTGAAAAAAGAACTGGCCAAAAAGCTCAAATAAAGCTAAAAAATTATAAAAAAATGAAATTTAAAAATAGTAAAAAATAAGTTAAAACCAGAAACTTAAGCCAAAATAAACGAGAAACACAACATTGAAATGGTCTCATGCCGCATTATACGAGGGCCCCACCGGAAAAGCTCGCGGGGACACTGCCACATCGGACCACAGCATTGAACAATCATCGCACCACGCTGCCTTGCACACAAACGCACCCTGCGCAACACACGCAACACAGCACAAACAAACGCCGGCTGGTTCGTTCCACTAGTAGCTACTTGACGGCGACGGCGCCGGCCAGAGCCGGGAGAAGGTCGACGAGACGGCGATGCCGGCCATGTTGATCCCCTTGGTGCCCCAGTCCGGCACCGGCACCCACCGCCACTCGCCGCGCGCGCGGTCGTACGACAGCCACACCAGGTCCCAGGCGCCCCTGCAGTTGGAGATGAGCACCAGCCTGATCACCCCCTCCCTCTCGGCCAGCAGCCCGGTCATCACGGCGTACGGCTTCCTGAACCCTTCGACCAGTTCGCCTTGCACGGTGGAGACCAGCTGCCAGTCGCCTCTCACGACCGAGCCGAACCCATACAGGTCCACGCCGGTCACCACCTTCACCCGGGTCCTGCTCGGCTCGTCGATCACCGTCGATCGGACCACCACCGCGCTTCCGTCGCCGTACACGTGGAGCCTGTCGCCGTGGCCCGCGGCGTTCGGGTTGTGCGGGAACCGCGGCCGGAAGAAGACCGGCCGGTCCATGCCCGGGCCGGAGTACACCATCACGCACTCCGGTCCGGCGTGGGCCGCGCACAGGTACGTGCCGTCCGGACAGGCCGGTACGGAATCCCCCTCGGCCTGGACCGCCTCCGATGACTGCCACGTGTCCGTGTCAGACTGGTATTCGAAGAGGAAGGGCGAATTGTTCACCAGCTCAGCAAAGAGAAACCTTGGAGAAAAAACAACTGCATCACATCAGATTTTACACGTACAGTAACGTTTTGATTTTTACTGTGAATTCACTGTACTTTTAGCACTGTGAAAGACGAAAAGCGCCGTGGCCAAACGCAAGGACTATCTTAAGTAGTTCTATTCGCAAGATTTCCAGAATCCTCCGAGAGAAAAGGACGGGTACCTAAACCGGTTTGATCCGGGGGGATCGGCCACGAGCTTGAGGCCGAAGCGGCGCCAGGAGGAGGTGCCGCGGGGGCCGAGCGGGGACGGCGGGAGGCGGCGGGCGGCGCGGGCGGAGAGATCGACCACGACGAGCTCGCGGCGGCCGTTGGCGGCGAAGAGGAAGGAGCTTCCGGAGGCGGCGAGGAAGTAGAGGTCCTCTCCCGGGGGCACGGCGGGGGAGATGATGGCGGAGACGGGGATGCGGAACCAGCGGCCGGAGGGCCCGTGGAAGCCCCGGAGAGCGGCGTTGTGGGGCGGGAGCTTCTTGAAGAGGAGGAGCCACGCCGCGGCCGGGCCGGGGCCGGAGGAGGCGGAGGAGAGGTGGTATAGGCGGCGGAAGTCCGGGGAGGAGACGAGGTGGGAGAGCGGGCGCGCGACGGAGCGGACGCGGAGGAGCTCCGGGAGGGCGAGTCGGAGGAGGATGTCGTGGAGGAGCTCCGATGGGAGGAGTAGGAGGGGGCCGAGGGCGGTGCTCGCCGGAGAGGGGTGGTGGTCGCCGGCGAGGGGATGGTCGGACATGGGAGGGGTTTGGTGAGGTTTAATTTCTTGGGGATGGGGTTGTTTGGGGGACAAGTTTGGGGGCTTTGGCGGGGACTTTAATACAGGGTGGGAGACGGTTTTTGGCTGTTGGCCTGCTATATATCTGCATTTCATCGGGTTTTGAGGTTTTTAGTTCTTATTTTGTTTTCTGTTTCCGTTTCGTGGTGGGGCTGCAAATAGGGATAGCAAACGAATTAAATATACATAGATAATATCTCTATTATATTTATTTTTTATATTTTTTTGCAGATATAGATATGAATATGGATATCTTGGATACGAATATAAATACGAATAATATATAATACAGACACGAAGCGAATATAAATCAAAACGAATACAGTCATAAATATTTATCAGAATATGAAAATGCCTTAAACTATATATACAAAATCAATGAAAACATATAAATAGTTTATTTTGTAGAAACATTCATGAAATCTAAAAAAGTATAGCATTTTCAACTACAATAAAAATATACTCGATAGTCAATCAATACATAGCATAAGTACTAATAACATACAATTCATGAAGTACACACAATAACAATTTAAATAAATATAAGAACAAAGTATAAGTACTAACACACATACACACTGATACATATGCTTGCTCTGGGCGCATTGCATCTGCATCGTGCTCTGCTCACGGAGGAAGAAGCCTTATGGTTGCTTAACTTATTGGACATTCCTAAGCGCTAGCTACGTACTTCCTGCATGGACACACGATTTGATGGGTAAAAAACGTGTTTATGCAAGTAAAACGAAGATATAAGTATATTTCTGTACGGATACACGATTTTTTCTAATAGTGTTTGTAAAAAGGTGTTCTCACAATAATTACTATGAAAAAAGTTGCACATGAAGCAGGGCCGTCCCGGTCAAAACCGAGGTCCTGTGCAAAGTCTAAAACGGAGCCTCGTAGGCTAGCGAAATAGGGTCATAAATAATATATAAACAATAATGTATTACATTAAAATGTAATATGTTATGAATTGTACCTATTCAACACTTCGTCGCATAATGTTTACTTGAACATCATCATTCTTTTGGTGTTCTTCGAAATGAAATCTTCAAAGATGTAAGCAAGCTAACCCGAAAATTCGCAATTATGTTATGATCGAGTGGATGGGCTGCACAGAAAGCACCCTTTGAGATAAAGGAATAAACTTGTTTTCTGCAGTTGATTTTCCTCATGGCCTCTTATTTCCTCACCAAACATGGAAACCAAGTGAGAAAAACAAAATTTTATTTCAAGAAAAAATGATGGATGAATCATTGGAAGTCCGGAACTTCTCTGGATATATTCCCATCAAACAAAATAGAAGATTGGATCGCCAAGGTAGGTTGATTCTGTGCAAACCAAAAGAAAAGGGAAAGCAGAGATCAGCTCACTTGTAGTCTACATGGCACGTTGAGCTTGACTCGTCGGGAAGAATGAAGACACGCTCACACGCACGACTAGGAGGGAGAGGAGTCGGCAGTATCAGGAAGTCGAACAGACGCGAGTATTGTTTTGGGCTACCGGCTACGCATCAATAGGACTTGGCCTAAAAAATAGAGACCAGACTTATATACTATTGGGTTGTACACAAGGTATTGGGGGCCCCTGAAAATTGGGGGCCCTATGCGATCGCACGGGCCGCACTTGCCCAGGGATGGGCCTGACATGAAGCAAGTCAATTCTATCGACCGAAACGGAACGTGAAGAAGAAAAATAAACACAAACACGAGTAACGCTTATTTGTCTTGACCGAGTAAGCAGCATCAAATCCTTAAGGCCTTAAGTCCTTCAGGTCGATTGGCCCAGTGGGCAGTGGCCACTGGCCAGGTATTGGAGTTAGTACTAGTTATGGTTAGTGGGCTGGATATCCATATTCCATCATGCTCGGATAGTTCGAATCCGTATTCAAATTCGACAAATAGTATGCTACTGTATTCGTATTCGTTTTTGAAAAAATAATTCGTATTTGACAAGGGTAGAATAATCTTCAAATTATTACGTCATTATATTCCTTGAATATACCCCTTATCGATAAGAGGTAAATATGGCAGGATGGTCGTAAACTCTTCTACGACCATATAGTTGTAAGACTTACTGCAACTATCCCTTGGTCGTAAGTCTTTCTACAACCACGTAGTCGTAAGTCTTACTACGATTATCCCCTTGGTCGTAAGTCGTTTTACGACTAAATAGTCGTAAGTCTTATTGCGATTACCCCCTTGGTTGTAAGCCCTTCTACAACCAAATGGTCGTAAGTTTTACTGTGACTATTCCATATGGTCTAAGTCCTTATACGACCACGTAGTTGTAAGTTGACTTGTGATCACCTTATGGTCATGGACCTTCCTGCGACCAACCTATCTCCGACTAACTTGTCTACGATGAACAACTACATCATGGGTTCATCTGATAAGGTAGTTAGAACATGCGTTTATCCAATAACGGCACATGATCTTTTTCTGACAACAACCGCTACATGGAGAACAGCCTATTATGTCTCTTTGACAGTACCTTCCGTCAAACGGTTATCATCCAAAGCGTTGAGGTATCTTCTAGCACGGGACAACTGTCGTCGCTTCACTGGCTATATAAAAGTTAAAGTCGAAGAGAGAAAGGGGGAGAGGCATTCGGATCCAAGGAGGAGATAGTGCTAGGCATTTGCATTACTCTCAATTGTAATCCTTTTATGGTGATTAGTGATCACACAGAACGTAGGGTTATTATTCTATTAGGAGAAGGCTTGAACCTGCATAAAAATTCACGTATCTCTACTTTGCATGTGCATACACCGGATCTTCTAAGAGTTTCCCCGAATCCAAACAAATCATACGTAAGATCGATATTGAAACATCGACAATTGGCACCGTCCGTGGGGATTTCTTCTTCCAAGACTCCAATAATTTCCTCGTTGGCAAGTTTCTCTTTTTCCTCCTGATGTCCACATGGCAAATGAATCGAACGAGAAGAACTGATTCGACTTGGCCGACTACACGAGTATCGACATAGAGGCCTACTATGATACGAGTAGACCATGCTTACTTCCGACAGAGGTTGTCTTCCTGGAGATTCATCCGGTGATCCCAGAGATGACGCCATTTTAAAGGTTAATGAGGGATCAAAGTCTCCCATAGCAGTACGCCCAATGGAGGACTCATCTCTCCAAAGCGGTAAGGGTCAATCCGACCATCATGAGGACTCACAACGTGATGATGGATCTGTTCCCAAGCATTTGAGTCCCACAGCGTCACCCTGTGCAGTTTTAGAGAGCCCCAGACTCTACCAATCAGGGAGCACATTGCCAACTGCTAGTGGTGACTCTCCGGATGACCCGGCGAAGGCAATGGGGGCACACTTTGTGTTTGTCTGCATTCTCGCAGGGAATAGACTAGGCTGGTGATGGTTACAACCCAGACTTCCCATACCTGGTAGGGTTTTCTCCAGGCTATGAAACAATCTCGCTCAATGATTCTTCGGACGAGGGGGCATCCCTCAAAAGTGGAGATTCTAGACAGGAGGTCTTTGCCCTACCCTCAGATTCTCATCACCCTCTCGGAGGAAGGCATGAGGATGCTCTCCGACGATCACACTCCCTCCTCTCGTGAGAATGGTGACGAGACCTCCTGTGATGAGTCTGATCAGTACTCTAATGAGCGTGGGAGAAATTCAATAAATACTCACTCTCTTATGAAGTTGCCCTAGTTTACATCAGGAGTCGAGGATCCTGAGACTACTCGGCAAAGGAGACTTGCCGCACAGAGTGCTTTGCCTGGGCGGGCCCAGTACCAGTCTAAAGAGGCACGAGAGCTTCAACGGATCAATGACTTGCTCAAGAACCTGACTCAAGTGCTTGCTCGAGCGTCGGGCAACGACCACTTTGCTGAAGACATTGCACGAAGGCTCCACGATGTGATGGCCCGACTTGAGCAACCTCGTCGACATCGCTCCGAGAATTGAAAAGATAGGACCATATCTAGTTGTTCACGAAACTTGCCTCACAGGAGTTGGTATGGTGATAAGATAGGACCATAAATACAAATAATACTCTAACCGGGGCAAAGGCAAGACACCCGTGAGGAAAGAAAACAAGCCTAGATGGTGCCCTCTTCATAAGAAAGGGGGGCACGATCTTCACAATTGCCAAGTCTTCCTATGGAAGCTTGAGAATTACTATTCTGGCAAGGGCCCGCTCCAACAATTGAGGAGTTGGGACAATCAAGCGGTCGAAATCACTCAAACGAGGACATGCCATTTCAAGATCCCAAGCACACTATCAAGCACATATATGGAGGTTCATCCGCATACGAGTCCAAGTGACAGTATAAGGTTGTCGAGCGTGAGGTAAACTCTATCGACCCTTCCCTTGTCAATAATTTGCCTAAGTGGTCAGAAGTCACAATCTCTTTTGAGAAGGGTGATTGTCCGATCCCCTCGGCTCGACCTAGTCGATTCCTGATTGTGGTTGAGCCCACCATCAACAACTGTCGAGCGAATCGTGTGTTGATTGATGGTGGTAGTTCTTTAAATATTTTATTTGTTAGTGCTTTGGACGAGATGCAAATTCCTCATACCAGAATAAAGCCTGTGCGGTATTCATTTCATGGAATCGTACTAGGTTCTTCGGCCAAGCACATTGGGTAGGTATCTCTGCCTGTTATGTTTGGTTCTTCGAGTAACTTCAGGACAGAAAAACTCTTCTTTGATGTGGTTGATTTCAACTTGGCATATAATTCCATACTTGGACGACCAACTCTGCCATGATTTCTGATAGTTGTTCATTATGCATATCAATGTCTCAAGTTGCTAGGTCCCAAGGGAGTCATCACTGTCCTTTGTGATAAGAAGATGGCACTGACGTGCAATCGCATGTCCCTCGAGATGGTTGGACAGTTACCAACTCGGGAAGTCACCAAGGTGCAGCCTTCGAGCAAGCACGCAAAGCCTAAAGCTGCACCAAAGCCGAACGAGGAAGTCAAAGAAGTCCCTCTGGACCCAGAGGAACCTTCAAAGATAGTTCACATTAGGGTTACTTCTGACCCTGCATAGGAAGACGCCCTCGTCGCTTTCCTCTAGGCAAACACAGATGTGTTCGTGTGGCAGCCATCTGACATGCCCGAGGTCCCTAGGGAAGTGATCGAGCACAGGCTAGCTCTACGGCTTGATAAAAAGTCCATAAAACAAAAATTATAGAGATTTGCACTAGATCGACGAGAAGCTATCAAGTCGGAATCAGACAAGCTTCTAAAAGCATGCTTTATAAGAGAAGTCGATCACTCACAGTAGTTGGCTAATCGTGCAATGGTAAAAAAGTCTAACGGTAAGTGGCATATGTGTATAGACTATACCGATTTAAATAAAGTTTGTCCTAAAGATGACTTTCTACTTCCTCGTATTGATCAATTAATAGATTTTATTGCTGGTTGTGAAATGTTAAGTTTCTAGATGTATACTGTGGTTATCACCAATCAATATGTCTTTAGAAGATGAAGAGAAAATCACATTTCACCCCGTTTGGAGTATTTTGCTAGGTCAAAATGTCATTCGGTTTGAAAAATGTTGGTCCAACTTTTTAGCGTTTGATGCAATTTACCTTCATACACCAAATAGGCCGAAACTTGGAAGCCCATGTTGATGATGTGGTTGTAAAAAGTATCAAACGACTTAATCATATTTCAGACCTACAGAAAACCTTCGATAATCTGAGAAAGCTTTGCTTGAAACTCAATCTTGAAAAGTGTGTGTTCAGAGTTTTCTCAATCAAACTGCATGGATTCCTTGTTTTGGCAAGAGGTATCGAAGTAAATCTTGAGAAAATCAATGGCATCGAATAGATGTGCCCTCTGACCACGAAGAAAGAGGTCCAAAAATTCACTGGGTGCATGGCAGCTTTAAGTCGTTTCATCGCACGACTAGGGGAAAAAGGTCTTCTTTTCTTTAAGCTTTTGAGAAAACATGAGGGTTTCGAGTGGTCAAAAGAGGGTAATGACGCTCTCGAAGATGTCAAGAGGTACCTTACAAGTGCTCCTGTCCTAGTTTCTCTAAAAATAGGCATGACACTCTTAGTGTATCTATCCACCACGCCACATGCAGTAAGTGTTGTACTGGTTGCAGAGCACGAGGGCGTTCAAAGACTGATATACTATTTCAGTGAAGTTTTACACAGTCCTAAGGAGTGCTACTCTGATGTCCAAAAACTTCTCTATGCCCTCCTCATGACTTCGAGGAAGTTGAGGCATTATTTTTAGGTGCACAAGATAATTGTGTCGTCTGAGTTTCCTTTAGGAGAGATCCTCCAAAATAAGGAAACATCAGGGTGCATGGCAAAATGGTCGGTTAAACTTGGGGATTTTGACCTCCATTTCGTGTCCGAAACGACCATTAAATCCTAGATCTTAGCAGACTTTGTCACAGATTAGACCAATCCTGAACCCGTTCAGGATCCCCAACAGTACAATTTCCACGACTTGTGGACGATGTACTTCGATGGGTCGTTTACATTAAGTGGCTCGGGGGTTGGGGTGGTTCTGGAATCTCCTGTGGGAGAGACCTTAAAGTATGTCATCCAATCGCTCTTTCCAGCAACTAACAATGTCGCTGAGTATGAAGGTTTGTTGGCTGGCATACAAGTCGCTAAAGCGCTCAAGATTCGACAACTACTCATGAGAGGAGACTCTCAACTAGTCGTGAATCAGGTCGAAAAGAGTATCAATGCTCGAGTACATTCATGTCTCAGTACATGTCGAAAGTACAGAAGCTTGAAAAGTTTTTTTGGTTTTGAGTTACAGTATATCCTTCGGAAGGATAACATTCTCGCACACTAGTTGGCTCGGATAGCTTCTTCCCAATCACAAGTACCACTGGGGGTCTTCCTAGAATAGTTCCAAAAGCCGTCTCTAGTCGAAGCACTAGAGACAACCCCTAATGAGACAGTCTCTCTAGAGTATGAAGAGACGTGGATGGCTCCCATCTACGACTACCTTTAGAAAGATTCAATACCTGATGATGATCCCATAGCAGATCGTCTTGCCCACAAGGCCAAGATGTATACCTTAGTCAATGAGTACTCTATAAAAGGGGTACTCAGGGAGTTCTTATACAATGTATATAATAGAAAGAAGGATTAAAACTCCTTTATGACATACACGGGGCATCTGTGGAGCACATGCTTCCTATAGAACATTGGTCGATAAGGTTTTTTTATAAGGTTTCTATTGGCCAACAGCCCTTAACGACGCTAGAGATCTAGTTAAGAAATGTGTATAATGCTAATTTCATAGTCAGCAAATACACCAACCAGCCCAGGCTCTTCAAACGATTCCTTTGTCTTGGCCTTTTGCAACCTGGGGTCTTGACATCCTGGGTCATTCCCATGAGCACCGGGGGGCTTCAAGTTCCTCTTCGTAGCTATTGATATGTTTACGAAGTGGATTGAAGCCGAACAAGTAGCTGGGATAACAACGGAAGCTACAAAAAGGTTCTTGATGAAAAGTGTAATTACTCGATTTGGAGTCCCAAGTCGGATAATTACAAACAATGGTAAGCAATTTTTGAGTGCAAAATTCCAAGAATTTTGCAATGAATTAGAAACCAAATTATGTTTTGCTGTAGTTGCCCATCCACAAAGTAATGGGGCAGTTGAGCGTGTGAATGATCAAATATGTAAGGAATTAAAACTCGAGTTTTTGACCAGCTAGTAAAATGCTCGGGGGCTTGGGTTCAGGAATTGCCTTCAGTATTATGGGCAATTCGCACGACTCTGAGTCAGGCGATAGGTGAAACAACTTTTTTCCCTAGTTTTTGGGGCTGAAGTCATGCTTTCTCCAAAACTAAAGATCTGGTCGATAAGAGTTGAGAACTTCAGTGACTCTAACCAAGAACAACTTTGAGCGGATGATATCAACCTGCTCGAAGAAAAGAGGAATCAAGCCTCAATCCTTTCAGCGGTCTATCAGCAGGCCATGCGTAAATACTACGATCGTAAGGTCCATCCTTGTAGCCTTGTTGTAGGCGACTTGGTATTGAGGAAAATCCAATCCCAGTCTAATCGGAACAAGTTTTCCCACAAGTGGGAAGGTCCTTACATTGTGGTCGAAGTCACACACCCTAGCTCTGTCCGACTTGCTTTGGAAGGCGGCCAGATTCTCTCGAACTTTTGGAATATTGACCAATTACGTAAATTCTATGTGTAAACATTTCTACCCCTTTTTCAATAACAATTTTAGTTTATGCAAAATTTTATTTTCATATGTCTTGTAGAGCTTCTCTTATATTAGTTTGACCACTTCTAGTATATCCAATTTGTTTGACTGGTTGGATACGGGAATACAACTAGCCGAAGTCTCTCCTCTCTACATGTGGTCCTGACCACTAGAAGGAGCTTCCTAGTGTCAGTCTATCCCTAACTCTTGCTACCAGCATACAACAATTGCATTGCCTACGAACACGTTGAACAAGTATAATAGAAGGCAATCTGAGTATTTATCCTTTGATCGTTCATGTCTTCAATTTGTTTAAACCTGGTCAAAAGGAGGTAACATCACCTAGTCAGAGTCGCTCCTCTCTGCATGTGGTCCTGCCCAATAGAAGGAGCTCCCTAGTGTCAACTCATTCCTCACTTTTGCTGCTAGTAAATGACAAATGAATTCGACAACGATGGTCTGATACATTACTCTGCTCTCAGCATACTTCTCTCTGTACTATTTGCTTAGTTATTCATATAAACTAAGTAAATAGTCGGGGGTTAGGATAGAGTTATTCATATAGCTTTATTTCTTAGCTGTAAATCCGTTCTCTTTTCATTTTATTTTTTATCTTACGTGCACTGATTGCTTAATAAGATAAATTGCAGGAAAAGTAAAGTTCATTCATCTTCCAAAGGTAAGTCTTTACAAAGTTGTTTTTATGTACAAACTACTCTACTTTGGAGGAGAGGTAGAGCCAAGTTCTATTTCTTTAGACACTTTTAATCTAAATGGCTCTACTTCTTTGATCAGGCGAGACGCCTCTTCCAAAGAGTAGGTGAAGTCATGCTCGATAGGATGTAAGTTCAGGTTCCGATCGCATGCCTTGAGTTTTGTCAACATATAGCTCACAATGCCCCTGACTGCATCCCTGATCAACTTCGTTTGATCAGCCCTCAGAGTAGCAAAGTGCTTTTCCAAAGTCTTGGCTTGTAGTGCAATTGTACTTGTGTGAGAGGATGTAGTCTCCTCAGGGGGAATCATCTTTTTCTCACCAAACTCAACAAGTAGATTGTTCAGAAGAATACCGCAGTTTTAAAGGCTTGCCTTCATTGACTTCGCTTTTTCCTCACTACAGTCATTGCTTCAGAAAGACGCTTCTTTTCGACCATGGACTCTATGAAAGAGTTGAAGTTAGTCAAGGCAATACTTGTTATAGTCTAAGCTTTCCTACGACCATATGGTTGTAAGTCCTTCTACGACCATGTAGTCGAAAGTCTAACTGTGACTACCCCTTGGTCATAAGTCCTTCTACAACCACGTATTTGTAAGCCCTACAAGACTTATTTGAAACACTGGTCGAAGGTAAAGTTTTTCTTACCTGATAATTGAGTATCAAGCAGCTTTATTCTCTCGCCTTCTTTTTTGCTAATACGAGTAAGCTCTTCGATCACTTTTGTTTTCTCTTTGACCTTAGTGAGCAGATTCAATCTCTCTTTCTGTTAAAAAGAGAAAGATAATAGAAAGGTAAGAAAGATGCATAGATAAACCAACTTAAGCTTCAGGGCTTACTGTTTATTTTTTTCTTCCTAGACTTTGATAGTAGAGTTGGCTTTTATAAGGCTTATCGATAAATTAGCATTTTCTTACTTTAGCCTCCATGTATCAGCCTTCTCGTTCTCGAGCATAGTAGCCAAGACCTCTGCGTCTAGCCAAGACCTATAAAGGTTAAAGGTAGACTGAAAATTCTAGTTGTGTGGTCAAGACAAAATACAACTACATAAGTTAAGAGACTTACAATGCTGCTGCTTTCTTGGAGAGTTTGATATTCTCTTGTGGTAGGAGCGTTAGCTATTTGTGGTACTCAGCCATGGTTGCCATGTCTTCTAATGATCTCTGGATAAGGAAAGGTAGTGAGAAATAAGAAGAGGCAAAGTATGAATATTTGAGTTGTCAATAGTCACATTCATACTCTTATGAGCAAAATATCCGAGCACCCACCCGGAAACTCTAAGTTGGTCGAGCTCTTCAACCCCGCTCCATCACACCTTCTCATGATGTTTGTCATCGAAGATGTACTCCTTATTTGGAAGATCTTTGGGGTGTGGAACTTGGTTTTGAGCTTGACCAGAAGAAGATCCTACCACAAAAGGAGGATTAAAAAAATGAGGAGGAGAGGTTAGGTTGTTCTTCCTCTTTTTCTTCTTCTCCAACACCTTCTTTTGCTACGACCACTTCAGTGGTCGTAGTGTTTGCAATTTTGGCCGTAGCTTTTGTTGCTATAGTGGTTGTTTCTTCGACCACCTTCTCCACTGTCCTTTTGATGTCCTTTTGATGACAGGCAAATCCACAAGAGGTTTCTTAGTAGATGCTTCCTTAAGTGATGGAGAGTCCAAACTACAATCGCAAGAAATGAATCAGTAGTTGAAAAGACAAAGGTAAAATATAGTATACTACTTGCATCTTTATACCTTTGAGTCATTACTTTCAGCGCAAATTTGGAAGAAACCCTCCTAGAGAGTGGTTTCTACGATTTCTTTTTCACAACCACGTCTAGTTGCAGCAGAATGAGGACATTCTCGACCAACTCTGGTTGAGAGTCTTGAGCCCCTTCGACCATGTTTGGTTAAAGGCCTACAACAAGGGTTGTTGTTCTTTCATTTTCTTGCCCTTCCTGATAGTCAGAACTAGTTTTGATCATTAGGACGATCTCGTTCTCGATCACAGGTTTTGCTGACGTAGTAGTTTCCTTCACAAAAGACACAAAACTCTTCTAGTTTACTTTTTCAAGAGGTTTGATAAAGCCTTCAGAAAGGCCAACTAAGTTTTGATGTTATAATAGAAAGGTATCTTGATAATAGGAGTCGATTGCTTCAATATGGCCGCCCCTATTTCACTAGTCGCACCTATATCCGCAATAAATTGCTGAATAGGAGCGCTCGAGGCAGCCGGAGGAATAATTTTAAGGGGGATAGCAGCAATTGTGCTCCCCTTTTTATTATCGACTGACTTAACCAGCCGACACCTTTATTTTTCCACTTCTCCATGGACCACCATCAATTCGACCCCTTGGACATCTTGATGGAAATTCATACCTACGCTCTACAGAAGAAGAATATACCACTTGGTCATGCTCTATGACTAAGAAGTCTTAAAGATGAAGTTGATTTTTCGATTAGCTTTAAGCGTTCTTCCCTCTCTTTGATAGAAACATTCACCAGAATACGAGGAGCCTCCACCTCAAGCAATGGAGCCTTCTCGCAGATGGCCTTGACTTGAGAATTGATTTCCTCCAAATTAAGGTCTGCACAAATAAACATGGTAGTCGATAAAGAGTACTTAGAAAATGTAACTCGGTTACGAATAAGAGTATTAGTATCACTTACCATTCTTGTAGTCCTAGGTCAAATCCAAGACTCTCGAGTACGTCCACATAGGATGTGCTCGACGCTTCAAGGGACTAATACGGTGCATGATGAAGTCCTTCACCACATGCCAGCTTGTAAGCCCTTTGTCTCTTAGCTCCTTAATTACTGAGATGTAGGGGCTATTCTTGTGACGTCTTTGGGGGCTAAGTTCCAAAGACTATTCTTCTCGGTAGTCTTCCCGACGAAGGAGTGGTTGTCTTCACTGGTTGTCTCCCAGTAGAACCATCTCTTCTTCCATCTCAGCCATGAAGATCAGGTAAATATGGGGATGTAAAGTCAGTCTTGCCATCATGGAGCTTCAATCCACAACTCCTAGCAATCCCTGTTTGTCGACTAATCTCGTGGTAGAACCAGAAGAGCTGGAGATCTGCTGGGATACCCAAATACGCCTCGCATAGGTATACAAAGACGTTAAACATTGTGATTAAATTGGGAACCAAGTTGACAGAGGTCACACTCACAATACGTTTGGAACACCATAATCTCTTTGATTTGTCTGGTTGGCCAGCATTGCTCGGCGGCTTCGAACCATCTGACGAATCACCGTGGCAGGATCTTCTCCGCAGTCTCTAATGCCATCATCTTGGCATGATCCATCTCTGATTCAGCCTAGGTTGATGAAGACTTCATCGTTCTTACGGGTGATTAGAATGGATTTGTGCGAGATTGAGGAAGATTATGGAGAACGATTGGAGGAGGAGAGCTCGAACAAATCGAAGCAAATGAGTGAAAAACCAAAGGTTACCCTTGGTAAGTTTTTATAGCCAATGCATTGATACTTCTCTCGGGAACCGAACGTTCGCTTTGGGAACTGATTCGACGGATAGGTTGAGGGAAATCAATTGCATTCCCACTGTCTGATTTCTATCTGTCTTTACAACTCAAGCAAAATTACCAAATTGACCAATCTAATTTCTAAGACTTTGCTTTTGATCACTTATTATCTATGACCATACTTAGTCGAATAAGTTATCTTCACTTGAAGTTAGGGGGCTAAATGGCGAGGATAGAATAATTCTTAAATTATTACATCATTATATTTCTTGAATATCGATAAGAGGTAAATATAATAGGATGGTCGTAAGCTCTTCTACGACTATATAGTTGTAAGACTTACTGTGACTATCCCTTGGTTGTAAGTCCTTCTACGACCATGTAGTCATAAATCTTACTGTGATTACCGCTTTGGTCTTAAGTCCTTGTATGACCAAATAGTCATAAGTCTTACTACGACTACCCCTTGGTTGTAAGTCCTTCTACGACCAAATAGTCGTAAGTCTTACTGCGACTACCTCCTTGGTTGTAAGTCCTACGACCAAATGATCGTAAGTCTTACTGCGACTACTCCATATGGTCGTAAGTCCTTCTATGACCACGTAGTCGTAAGTTGATTTGTTACCACTTTATGGTTGTGGACCTTCCCGCGACCAACTTATCTCTGACTAACTTGTCTACGATGAACAACTGCATCATGGTTTCATCTGATAAGACAGTTAGAACATGCGTTTATCCAATAACCGCACACGATCTCTCTCTGACATCAACCGCTACATCAGGCGATTATCTTCCAAATCATTGAGGTGTCTTCTGGCGCAGGACAACTGTCGTCGCTTCACTGGCTATATAAAAGTTAAAGTTGAAGAGAGAAAGAGGGAGAGACCTTCGTATTACTCTCAATTGTAATCCTTTTCTGGAGATTAGTAATCACACAGGACGTAGAGTTGTTGTTCTCTTAGGAGAAGACCCAAACCTATATAAAAATTCCTATGTCTCTACTCTGCATGTGCATACACTGGGTGTTCTAAGAATTTCCCCGAATCCAAACAAATCATACGTAAGATCGATATTAATGACAGTATTCATTTCCGATCCGAGACTATCTGAGAAAAATCCGAGCCGAAACATTTCATATTAAAAAATTATCCGGATCGATCGGAAACTATGTGATCTATTTTCACCCATAGATGCAAAGGATGTGTTTGTAGGGCTCACTTTGTTGTAGCTGGAGAAAGAAAAAAAAATTGCGTTTTCTTTTTAGTGGGCGGTTAATGCTACGATCCCACTAAAATGCATGTTTCGTTGATAAGTTAATTTAGTTGCCTAAATGCTGCTTAAACATGTTTGAAAAAAATATGATTAAAGAAAATAATATAATCACAGTGACCTATGCAGATCACTGCATAGAGTACAAAAGGTTTTGTCAACAACATAATTTACGACGATATATTGTCATAGGACGTTTAGCATTAGCCAAATGTAACTTCAAAATGTATAGAATAATAGCAACTTGTATACGATAACACTTGCTTTATATCTACATACTAACATTGACATCTTGTTTGACATACTTTTAAATTGCCAACCGTCTATCATTAGCTAATTGCACCACTTTCTTCCAAGATATGACGTGCGGAATATGCTCTTAGAATTCGGAAATGCCCGACCTGTCTTCCAAGGCTGTAGTCTTGTTCAAGTAAAAAATTATAATCTCACCGGCGGGATTCTCTCCAACAAAGAGGGGGACAACAGAATTTTTTAGGGCTCCATCCTAGAGACTCCGCACGGGGCCAATCAAAGTCCCAGCTCAAACAGTTTCAGCTTTTAGTTTTTTTTAATTTTTTATTTATTTAAGCTAGAAGTCACTTGAAACCATCAGTTTCAAATCTTGGTTTATTTTGGCTTTTGTAGGTTTCTTTCCTTTTCTTGTTTCGTCTTATTCCTTTGTAACGATATAACGTTTTTTAATTTTTCCTTTTTTTCAATTTTTCCTTTTTTTTCTCAAAAAGCTAACAGTCGTTACGTGCAATTTCAGCCAAAAGATAAAAACTACAGCCATAATCTTAAGCTAAAAACTAGTTGGAGCACCACCAAAATGTCCTACAGGTGACCAGTCATCATGCATAGGGGTGGAAACGGATCAAATATGAGTCGAATAGTGTCCTTACTATATTCATATTTATAAGTAAATAAGAATATGAATTCAAATATTCTCAAATACGAATCGAACATTGTAACTAATATGAATTTAAATCGAATGTCTACTCAATTCAGTCGAATCCAAATATTCTTATAACTTATGTAATATGAAAATATTAATAACATTTTATACTCGTACAATTAAGTTTAATCATTCTAATTCATTTACTTCTCCTAAAGAAACATGAATTAACATTGAATTAAAAAACTTGTCCAACTAACTAATCGTATTGCAATAAAAAATGTATATTGCTGTGTCGAATATGAATACGAATAGTTCGAATAAAATAACATTTCAGATGATAAAGGTTTATTACATATTCATATCCATATTTTTATACGAATACGAATTCGAATACGAATATGAATAGGAGAGAAATTATATCATATTCGTATCCTATTGAATACAGTAACTAGATAATACAGATAGTTCGTATATATTTCCCACCCCCTAATCATGCAAGCTTATTGTTGAGTTCAGTAGTTTTTTTTTTTTGAACTTGTTCAGCATCTGTAGTTGTACACATGCCACCAACATAGCTGCTCTAGGAAGGCCATCATTTCTTTTTCTTCGAAGTTAGAACAATATTTTGCCTATTCCAGGATGTTCTATCCAGAGTAGACTGGCCACCTGGAACTTGTTCAGGATGTTCTATTCCAGGATGTTCAGCATCCTGGAATACGAATAGTTCGAATAAAATAACATTTCAGATGATAAAGGTCTATTACATATTCATATCCATATTTTTATACGAATACGAATTCGAATATGAATATGAATAGGAGAGAAATTATATCATATTCGTATCCTATTGAATACAGTAACTAGATAATACAGATAGTTCGTATATATTTCCCACCCCCTAATCATGCAAGCTTATTGTTGAGTTCAGTAGTTTTTTTTTTGAACTTGTTCAGCATCTGTAGTTGTACACATGCCACCAACATAGCTGCTCTAGGAAGGCCATCATTTCTTTTTCTTCGAAGTTAGAACAATATTTTGCCTATTCCAGGATGTTCTATCCAGAGTAGACTGGCCACTTGGGGGTGGGGTGGGGCGGGGGAGCCATCGCAAACTTTGCTGCGCTATACTGCACTTGCATAGTTAGCCTGTGACCCCTTATTTTATTTTATACAGAACTATGTATATATCCTCGTGGACATCAAGCTGAGACTTTCAATAATATACTGCATGCATATCAGCTTCATAGAGAAACTAGAAGTTATATTCGATACTTTCTTGTATTTTCAATCATGCATCGATCAAGGCACTGTGGAGATTGAAGACTCCCTTTTGTGCAAGGAAGGAAGAAGCAGCTCTTAGTTTCTTATCCTTTTGTTTTTGTTTTCTCGATACTCTTATCCAGAGATGTTGACCAACATCGATTGCTTGCATACTCAATTATTTGGAATTATAGGGCCCAATAATTCACAGAGCATTAATTTTAGTTCCCTCGACCTCGGCTTCACAGTGATGCGAAGTCATTTGGAAGTCTCAAGGCATAATTTATGATACTAATAATGTACACGTCCCTTTACCTGACTAGTATAGTACCCGTGCTAACGCCACGGCGGCATTTCAAGGATGCACATGAAAACAACCAAATGACAATATTTTTTTCATAGTTTAAGTTTCACGCAATTGTATATCACCATGTATATAATCTGGAAAACACTCATGTATATCACCAGCAAGTTCAGGTCATGAAATTAAAGCCTAGGCCAATTATAATGCATAACAAGGCAATAATAAGTCATGTCTCGCCTGAACCATCTAATTTCTGATTTACTCAAGTAGGTCTTGGAGTTCTCCAGGGATAATGTCTTTACATTCATTTTCACTGCTCTTCAAAATGTCCACCAAGAAATTCGTCCTCAGTGAATGTGATCGCTGTGCATGGCAGATAATAAGTTAACTTATTAATTTGCTATGTAGTCTACAAAATATACATAGAGAATATTATATGCTCACAGTGTTGATCACTGGGAATCTTACGCCATTCCACGACCACATGAAACTGTATACAAGGAAGCCATCCAATTTCCTGGAGAAGAGCACGTGTTTAATTGTTGTAGATAAATCAAATGATATTTGATTATAAAGATGAAACATATTATAAGTTATTACCAGTCCGTAGTTTTTGGAACCCATGTTGGGAATTTACGACGCCAGTAAAAAATATCGTCTTTCCACGCAGGATGTGCCAATTCCATGGCGAGTTTGAAATTATTGGCAATATTATGTAATTTAGTTATATATGGGATGCTTGGATCATTACCCTTGTACCATGATTTTTTAGAAAGCGGATCCATAATGTACACGTTCTCTTAACCATGTCTAGTATGAATAAAATGTAGGACCTATGTCGATAGTATGGCAGTAGAACCTGTAAACAAACACCTAGACTATAAGTGCAAAATGATAAAATATAAGTTTTTAAAGGAGTATACAGAACATAGCTTACAGTGCTGCAATTTTCAATATCGTAGTCCATATCAGGCCAGCATTCAAGCAATTTTGCCAGTTCTTGAGCGGCGGCGGATGTTGTAACCTTGAGCATGGTTTCATGTTTCTGCTATTTTAGTTTTGAGTCAATAACTCCGGAATGACCGGAATGTAGTAGTAGACTTAGTCAGGCAATGCAGTAGCTGTTTTTGCCGTTTTTCTGTTTGTCCGAGTCAGTAGGAAGTTCAGCGGGGAGGAGGAGGCGGCAGGGGAGACGGAGGCGGGGAGGAGGAGGCGGCGGCTGAGCGGGGGAGGAGGAGGAGCGGGGGAGACGGAGGCGGAGGAGGAGCGAGGGCGGAGCGGATCGGGCGGAAATTTCGCGAGTGGGGGGAAATTTCGCGAGTGGGCGGAAATTTTTCATGCTATTTTTGCAACCTCTTTTTAAAACCAAAGGCCATTCGTTGCATCTTCTCTAAAAGAATGGTACATTACATCAGCAGACAAGACTACAATGGAAAAAAATGTAAAGTTAATAATACAACAGAAGACACTTCCAAAACCTTGAACGTCTACACAACCTACTCGATAATTTTTTTTTAAAAAAAAAGAGAGGTATTTTCAGTGTGATAGGATAGGTAATACTTCTATCAAACCAATAGACTGTTCTATTTCCCCATAATTGAAAAATAAACCACAATTTTTTTTATGCAGGTAAACATGACATGCTGGTACCATATACAATTTCATACTATTCACATGCTCACCTGCAATTCCCTCTTCTGATCGATCACCAAGTCCGTATTTGGGCCATATAACCAAACAGTCACGGAAGACTTATTGCTAGTGCCTTTGACAGATATCTTTAGCACTGTAAGTAATAAATATCAGAGCAATAAAAGAAAGACCGTTTTAGGGTAGCTATTGATGTACCTATGAGTTATCAGTAAATTAGGCGCAGCTACACAGAGAATAGATTTCTAATTCTGCAAACATGATATGCCCAGATGTAAGAACAGCAGGAATGATTTAAGAAGAAATAAATACAAAGCAATCTTCAAGGTGTAGTAATAGGTGTTTGCGGCAATTCAAGCAACTGACTTGCCTAAGAACGTATAATTACATGGCCTTTGTTTTGCTCTGCTACAACATGTCGAGGTGAAAGAAATAGTAACCCATGTGCATTGACAAAAGATGAAACCACTATAGTAAACAAGAATCAAGTGGTACATCCAAAGTCCAACATTTTTATCTATCAAAGATTGAAACAGTAACAGAATTGGTAGAATTACCAAATGCACCTGCGTAGGCCATTAATAAATGAGCAGAAACATTCTCAAAGCATCTACCTGAAAGGAACAAGATATCAATTGGTACATCCAAAGTCCAACATTTTTATCTATCAAATATTGAAACGGTAACAGAATTGGTAGAATTACCATATGCACCTGCGTAGGCCATTAATAAATGAGCAGAAACATTCTCAAAGCATCTATCTGAAAGGAACAAGATATCTACGGTAGTAAGCATACACAACAAAGCATAACTTCAGAGATGCAGTATTCATAAGTACAGGGCAGGCAAGCGAAATTTGGAGGTTTGACATCTTGTGCAAACAATAGTATAGCCCTACATCTATCATTTTTAAGGAAGAAAGCAAGCAGTATATGTCATGCCACTGCCAGTATCTTTTAACAGCCTGTACTGAACTACTAAAAGAAATTTAAGTTATGCCCATGCCCAGAAAAATAAAAATAAGGACATCAAAAGCACCATGAAATACACAGAAAAAAGCACCCTGCTTTCCTTAAGTAACCCACTTGGATGTTACTATTTAAATTGTATGTCAGAGCACGAGGCATCTAACAATTGCTGAAGAAAGTTTCAAGCGTTGCTGGCTTCCATAAGAAAATGATATTTTCCATGGTGTGACTTCACATGCTGCAGATATTTCCCCTCGAGAAGTGTGAATAAGTGATATTAACAAGGAAGTGGTGGAAGGTTTAAGGGAGAAGTTCTTCTCATCAATTTTGAAGAGGTAAGCACCAGCCCTACTTACATCAACTCACTGCAATAATCTCCTAACTGTAGCACGTTAACATGCAGGAATTTGGAGCACAGGACTCTTCTCCATGACTAAATACAGATAACCAAACTCTTCTAGCAACCCTTCTTCTATGAGATTTACTGTCATAAAGCCGTATGTCTAGGTCACAACATTCAACACTAAACCATGCACTGAGATAACACCAATCAAATCCATGGCTTCATCCTTTCTACCAACTTTTAAGCAAGGCACCAATGATAATACTGAAAGTCCTAATCTCGTGTTGAAAATACACTGAACATAGGTTCTGAAACATCCTGAGTGCTTCATCAACACGATTATTTTGACAAAGCCCTGCTAGAATTATGTCGTACG
Organism: Dendrocalamus sinicus; assembly: GCA_036346575.1. Classification (NCBI taxonomy): domain Eukaryota; kingdom Viridiplantae; phylum Streptophyta; class Magnoliopsida; order Poales; family Poaceae; genus Dendrocalamus; species Dendrocalamus sinicus. The sequence goes on along the minus strand of CM070641.1, from coordinate 38,095,237 downwards.
TGCTAATTTCCAAGAGTGCTCCACTTTTGATCATCTTGAGATAGAGTTCCCTTGCAGCAGCAGTTTCTCCCAGTCTGAAATAAACCATGCAATATTATGTCATATGTAATAACTCCACGCTCAACTCCCTTGCTCAGTACTCTCTAAAAAGAGCTAATGCATCCTCTGTCCTACCATGTTTACAATAGCCATCAAGTAAAGTAATATAGTTAACCGCATTAGGTTTCAAGCCAATCGAGACCATACCATCAAGTAAATCCATCGCTTCGTCCATCTTACCAGCTAAGCAGTGACCATTTATTATTGTATCATATGAGACAACATCAAGCTTCACACCTGCAAGCACCATCAAGTCAAAGAGATTACGGGCCTCCATGAGCTATTGTTAATCAGGACAAAGCAACAAGATATGCCATGGGCAAGGAGCAGGAACTCACATAGGTTCGTGATGCTACCAGACACAGTCTCGATCGAGAAGCACGAGCTGTCCAGAGACGACCACCCTTTCACCAAATCCTTGCAGCGAACCCTGAAAAGAATTAACAATCCTCCTTATTAGTAGGGGGGAATCAGCGAGACCCCCGCTCCTAAATGCTCGAACACCATGGATACACGAATGAATCAGCATGAAACAAACCCCACGCAAATGCATAGAAGCAAAACCAATGAAACAGGAGGATCAGGAGACTTGCATGATGTGGGGCATCATCTCGGGGAGCGGCAGCAAGATGTCCACAGCGGTGGCCGAGGTCGGCACCTCTACCTGCGCCGGTGCCACCGCCGCCGCTGGTGTCGACTTCCCCTCCCCGCCGCCATCGCTGGCCGCGAACCCATTCCAGCTCTGGCCCTCTGATCCCATACCTTTCGGTCGATCGTCCGCGCCGCCGCGCCGCCTACGACATGCCTTACCGCGTCTGGCGCATCCGCGCCGCGCCGCCACGCCGCGAGGAGCTCGTAGACGAAGCGACGTCCGCCGCGGGAAGATCGGAGATCGGAGCGGGGGCGGCATGGATGCGAAGGAGCCGAGGAGGAGGCGGCGGCAGCAGCGGGCGTGGGGAGGAGAAGGCGGCGGCGGAGGAGGAGCAGCAGCGCGGGGTTGGGAGGAGAAGGCGAGGGCGGAGCGGAGGAGCGACGGGAGGAGGCGGCGGAGCGGGGGGAGGAGGCGAGAGAAGCGAGGGCGGAGCGGATCTGGCGGCGAAGCAGCGGAAAAACCGAGGGGCGCGGGGTGGGAGGAGCAGCGGAAAAATCAAGGGGCGCGGGGGGAGGGGAGGAGGAGGCGCGCGCAGGTGGGGGGGGAGGAGGAGGAGGCGGTGGCGGCGCGGGGGGGGGAGGAGGCGGCGGCGGCTGAGCGGGGGAGGAGGAGGAGCGGGGGAGACGGAGGCGGGGAGGAGGAGGCGGCGGCTGAGCGGGGGAGGAGGAGGAGCGGGGGAGACGGAGGCGGAGGAGGAGCGAGGGCGGACGGATCGGGCGGAAATTTCACGAGTGGGGGGAGATCAGAGAGAGGAGAGCGGGACTGCGGAGGCCCACGCGTAGCGGGACTGCAGAGGATAGCGGGACGCGGGAGGGGTACTGCAGATCCATTGAAGGATGACCGTCGGATATGGTTGAGTAAGGAGAGAGAATGGATGAGAGTTAATTTGGTGCGCACGTTTTTAGGATGGTGTATTTCTGGGTGCATATTGTGGTGTGGATGTAGTTAAGGTCATGACTGTGGAGAGATAATTGTTGGGTGGATGTAGGATAATTTTAACTGGTGGTTTATTAGTTTAGATTAGATGACGGCAACGCTTAGCCTCATGAGTCCCGAAACAAGCATTAACCAACTACCTAAAGGAGAATATAACTAATATAGTTATAAGTTAGGCTAAATAAATACTCCCTCCATTTCACAATACTAGTTCGACATGCATGCACAAAATTTAATTAATATTTAATAAAATTTGATCATATTTGCTTCTATTAAATAGACATAGTACTATCACAATAATGTAGGAAAAGGCAACGGATGGGAGTGAATGGTGCCGATTAAGATTTTCCAATAAATATTCTTGATCTTTTACTCAAATAAGAATAGAGTTATTGAAATTAAAATCAACAGCCAAAAACCTAAAACAAACCGCTCAAGAAATCAAAATCTAAGAAAATTCAAACTCTAGGCGGTTAGACCGACTACAAGGGACGGTCTAACCGAAGCCTGGTTGTCAGACCATCGGCACCAAGCCAGTTTAACTATAGGTGGCGAGTGGACCGGGAGAAGGGGAGGTTTGACCAGCCTCTCTGTTCTAGAGCAACCCAAAGATCCACTTTTGGTGTAACTCCTAAAATACAAGTCCAAATTATATGAAATTTTGCATATACTTTGCTTAAGGTTTCAGAAACCTATTCCAACCAAGGATTGCAAGAATTCATATCAAAGTTCAGATCTTTTTCAAGATTAAGCAAGATTGCACCAAAATTGGGCAAAAATCGAAAATAGTGAATATAACTTGCACATGGGTAGAAGATCGCCAAGATAGCTCTACATGTATTCCCACATATTACAGCAAGCAATAACATCAAAGAAAACGAGGCAAAAACACTCAAATAAAAAAAATCAATATGAGAGGCCAAAATAAAGCAAAACCGGGTTACTTCAAGAACTTGCCAACTAGGTGTCTCGATAGATGGGGATTGATCTCCATCTCTTATATATCCTTAGCACAACAAGATCAAGAAGGGGAGAGAGAAGATCAAAACCAACCAAATAAAGAGCAAATCAACCAAGCCAAGAGGAATCCATTGGAGAAGAACAAAGTTGATATATTGCTACTTGAGAATGAAGTTTTTATAGCCACTCTATCTTGAGGACAAGAGAGTACACCATAGCACTCAAGTTCTCAAACCCTAACACTAGGACACTTGACTTCCAAGAGCAAGATTAGATGGTTAATTAAAAAGTTTCCATCCCAACCCGTTAACATAGGCAATCAACACCTATCTAACCCTAGTGAATATTATCCACTAGCATAAATAGGGAAAACCTATCAATCCCACACAACACGGGTTTTACTCATATACTATACTTATGCACGCTTTTCAAAGTACATAAGCCCGAATCCGATAAGTCCTTAGCCTTGATCCAACTTGATCTTCGCAGCTTCTCCTTAACCTAAACGGCTCGCCCAAGCACCGCTCACCATGGTTTTAATCCAAGATAGTTTCTGGTATTTTGGTCAACTTACCAAAATACTCTGCCTTGACCCAGTCTTTATCTTCCATTGCTAGTAACGACTATATTTGCCACGTATAGATGCACTACTGGCTTGTCATACATTGATAAGTCTCTTCAATTCTGGTTCCACTAGACCACGCTTTACTTGGACCGATCAAGGCATATAATGCAACCCATCACTTGAACTTTTCTTCAATATTTTTCATGTTTCTCGTGCCATGCTTGAGCTCAACTATTTCACATGGCATCTTTGATCATTTTGAGCATCGGCTCCTCCATGAGCGTAAACTTAAAATCCCGCCGTTGACCATGATTAACTATAAATGACCATACACATCCAAAGACAAAGAAATCATTTTGGGCATAAGTTCTTCACAACTTGACCCACGTTAACTGTAACATGCTTCATGCAACATATATGCATTGACCTAGGTCAACCAAAATTATCGCAAGACTCAATTTCCCAAAAATCAAAAACCAACTGAACTATAAATACCTCTGCCGGTCAGACCGCTTGCCCTGACCGGTCTGACCGCTGACGGTGGCTGATCAGACCACTAGGGGAGGCTGGTCGGACAGCTGGTAAGGGGTTGTCTGACTGCCACCTTTGGTCAGTCAGATCGCCAAGTCCGCAGATTGCCCAGAAAATCCAACAAATTTGCAAACTCAAATTTTCACTCTTTTCAAATAGCAATGGTTCATCACAATATAATTCTGGACCTTTTCACATGGTCTTTAAAATAGACACAAATATAATCCAACTCCATTAAATATTTCTTAAATACTGTGTCTTCTTGGTACACGCGTTGTAGCTTCATATGTTATTGTAGACAGAATATTTAAGGTTTGCAGAAAATATATGTAGCTCCTAAAACAATTATATGTAGCTTTTGTTCGCTTTTTGCACCAACGAAATAACGTTTTAGCATGAAATGATGATATTCAGGTCGGCACGGTTTTTGTTGTCCTGATTGTAAGGTTATGAGACCTAAAATAGTTTACAGCTGTTAATCAAAATAAGCGAACCAAAGATTATGGTCAAAGGTTAGATGAAGATGCTGAAAATGTTTTTTAATGGGTCCAAAAGGATGCTTTCGTAAGTACTCATGCATCCCTTGTGCACCCTGAGGAAGCCCTGATGTGGAATAGGGCTACTCTAATGCAAATGCAACCGTGTTTAATCTTACATTACAAATATGATTTTTTTGCTTCCCTTGGTTTGATTGTCAATTGTCAATTTATCATTGCAAGATTGATCCATGTCAAATTCATTAAACTTCTTAAAAGTGTTCACAATAACACTGAATTACTAGATAGGCTATGTTTAATGCTCACAAAATCTCACTGATAAGTTGTCAATAGTGAAACAACCCTTGCTCTTAATTAAAGTAAACAATGTATTTAACTTAATTAAAAATAATTATGGAATAAATAGAATAATTATAACACATTTAATTAAATCACCATAATTACAACAGTGCAAGCAAAGTAAAAATAATACAACATTCAATTATATATAGTGTACAAGTTGCATAAGTGTAGAAATTAAAATTACAAGATTGCATCATTCGTCATCATGCATTTTCATGTGCATGCATACGCGTGTAGTGGCATTTCTGGATTGTCTAGCGCAAGTTGTAGTCGTCATGAGTAAGTCGCCATAAAAAATCCTGCATCACTAAATAGCCCGAAACCGAGGGTTGAAACAATCCAAGGGAGAATAAAAAGAGAAAGAAGAAGTTGTTGTCAGAACCCATACACTTTAGAATACCAAAACCTTAGTGCTCATCGAGATATCAGGACTGCTCAGGGTTGGCCAGCACCGCTTGCTTTAGTGGGTCTCATCATCCACGAAAAACTGAGCGAACACCCACTTTGAATTTCATCGACATTATGTCAAACAGCAAAAAACCAAACCACAATGCCAAAACCACCCTAAGGACCTTTGGTCCATAATGGTCATCCCTTTTCTCCCGTCTCACAACAGTCGAAGAGGAGGCTAGGAATAAGATCGAACCAAGCTAGAGAGAGGGCTTCTTAACAAAGCCACCAACACAGAGGGAGAGCACATTTTCCTCACTCGTCATTTCCCTAACTCACCATTCCTATTTAACCTTTCATAAGATCAAGGATAACTGACTAGAGGGGGGGTAAATAGGAGGTTTTTAATTTATTTTGGCTAAAGCACAATTTTAGAGCAAATATAAACTAATAAAAATAGCTTTTCACAAGTCAAGGTCTCTACGTCTTGCTATGGCATCACAAACCAATTTCTAGGCAAGATACAATTCTAACTAAACAAGTCAATCAATTAAATGCTAGAAATGTAAGTGTAGAAAGTAAAGGCAAGAGAAATAAACCACACAGAGGACATGAGAATTTTTCTTATGGTCTCGAAGACTTGCTGGTCTCTCCTAATCCACGTTGAGGGAGCTTGAACTAATCAAACCAACTCCTTGCGCAATCTTGAGCCTTTCCTCAATCTACTATGGTAGATCTTTCCTGCTCCAAGCGGTGAGCTCTAACCCTTCACAACCATGTTGGATCTCTTTACAAACTTCTTTGAAGAGATCACTGTAGGACCGTAGGGCGCTATCAGAGGGGGTGAATGATCGCCTCCACTTCTTCCACTTCGCTTGATCTCTTAGTGGTTGACAATGACCACTCGAATGATGCTTGCAGACTTCAGCCGCGTACATGGTTGAACTCACTCATAGACTTCAGCCGTGTATGTGGTCGAACTCGCTCGCAGACTTCAGCCGCTCAAAAATCTTCGACCGCTTGAACACTTCCGCTCAAACGAGTACCAGCCGAAGACAACTGCGTGCTCGATCACACTCGGACGAGGTCTTTTAGCACGCCGCCGACGACGCAAGAAGAACGATGCTCAGATAAGCATCCTGCCGATCAACTTCTTTTGGAATATATCTAATCTATTATTTTTATAATAAGTTTTTGGCTACAAAATGCCCTCACTGCACTCCTAAAAACTTCCTCGATGAAATCTCTAAAGACTAGTTATGTTAGCCTAAACCTCTCCCTGCTTTTATAGATTATAGACTAACATCCCAATCGTGTCCGATTTAAACACGAACATAGCACCTATTCTCTTCCTCAAATCAAGGGACCCGAAACCCTTTCCTAACACGGGTTTTATTCAAACTCTACCTCTTCCAGCACAAGGACTCTATCCGTAACAGTCCAAACTCAACACATGACGAAGCCTCCAGGATATCCCCTCCTGTAGCTCCATCTCGCTTCACCATCATCGTTCTCCATGTGCTCCAGCGTTAGCCTGACCACCTCGCACGACATCCTCAACCATTTAGACCTCAGACCTCCCTATCCTAGTTTTGGTCATCCTTGTCACCGACTGTGATCGTCTCCACGTTCTCCTAAACATGCAAAGACCAAAGAAATATTTTTCCGGGCACAAGCTCTCCCCAGCTTGACCGTCATTAGCATAACAACTCATAACACCCTTGTCCATCCAGAGACAAGAATGAGTCCATCCACGGCCAATCACCTCATTGCTATCCAAAAAGCAATCTTAGACTACCGATTACGACTGCCAAAAACCATTGCTTTCAGAAACTCACTCTTATGACCACTCAGCATGACCACCGAGCACAACAAGTACTCATAATCGACAGTCGACCGCAACACTCATGACTATTGCTCACTGACCATCGAGTACCTAGTCACTCCGACTACCGAGTAACGACATCGTTCCATCAAACACCAAGTATCGACTCAAAATACTCGAAGATCATAAAGATTGAATCACTCGTTTTGACAATGAAATCTACGAGTACCAACTGAGAAGCCTACGGCGACCAATCGTAAAGCCTTTGACTACTGAAGACAACGATGGCAGACTGCATGGTCTAGGACTATCGACAAGACTACACAAGATATGACTATAAGAGCAGTAAGCAAAACCTACGTCTATCGACTACAAAGTCACTGACTATCGACCAGTAAATCCTACGATTATCGAGTATGACCAATAAAGTCCACCATTATCAAAGGTAATGAAGCTATGATTACCTTCAGTGGTCCATCCATCGTGGTCATAGTCGAGTTGTCATGGTCAAAGTCGTGTTGCCATGGTCAAAGTCGTGTTGCCATGGTCGAAGTCGTATTGTCGTGGTTGTAGTCATGCATGGTCAAAGCTAAATTGCCCTGGTCAAAGTCGTGTTGCCATGGTCGAAGTCGTACATGGCCGAAGTCGAACGTAGTCGTACAGTCATGGTCATAAGGATGTGCATGATCGTAAAGCCGTGACAGTCGTAGTTGTAAAGGCATGCGTGGTCGTAAACGGCTCCGTGGTCGTAAACGACTCTTGGACGAAGTTTGCCATGGTCATAAACTGGACATGGTAGAAGCCGTCCGTGGTCAAAAACTGGACATGGTTGAATTACTCGAACTTGAACTTGGTTAAAACCACTCGGAGCCAGTCAAAACCCTAGTAAAATCACTTGAAGCTAGTCAAAACACTTGAACTAAAAATCTTCGACTACGATCACCCGACAATTTTACAAACGCAAATTCCAAAGCAATTCAAATGTCAATTATCCATCATTATTTTTAATCACAACCATCCACATGGTCTAACAATCTCCCCCTTGATGAATACATTGACAACACCTCGAAAAACACTCAAATGAAAGAATTTGCAATTTGCGAAAAAATTTGCGATCCGAAACAATGAGTATCCGAGACAACAACCGACCACACACACATAACCAAATGCCGACCACACACACAACCAAACAAGAACCAACCCGGAGAACAACTTCCAAAGCAAATCGGCAACAAACTCGTGAATGGCCACTGGTGCACCCTTAGCAAGCCGCATGCTCCCCAGTGCATGCGAGCTCCCAAGTACCCAAGTACTATCACGGCAGATCAACCGTTGGCCTTTCTCACCACCACCACATGCACCATGAATAAGGCAAATCAAAATAAAAGCAACCATAAAAAGAGTAAGGAAGCTGAGTAGATCGAGATTAGTTTGAGAAAAGGGGGAAACTGTCGTGTGTTAGTGTGTATGCGGTTCAATGTGCGTGCTTGTGGGCCAGGCCGTGTGCATGTGTGGGCTAGCGTGCATGCATGCAAGTTGGGCCTAAGCGGCCGAGCATCAGTTGGGCCCGTGGGCCACGCGAGTTGGGCTGACAGTAGGCCGGCCAGGAAAAGAGAGACAGAGGTGTGAACGCAAGCAGAGACTAGGGCATTGGGAGTTAATCTGAACACTGGTAAAATCACCAAGTTAGACAAAACTCAGTAAATGCCACCCCTAAACAAGAGCTAACTATAGTAAAACATAAAAATTTCCCCTTCACTAGATAATTTAAACCATAAGTCTGCTTTATAACTCAGAGGACGAACCGGGGCAGGAAGAGGTAACTGATTTGGCCACAGTTAATACCGAGGTATTCTATGAGTACGAAGGCAAGCTCATCTTTTGATCAATGTAGGTAGTTGTGTTAATTAATAAAACTAAATTCTTTACAACATATATCATTATCTTTGTATTAAAATGTCTTTTTAAAATAAATGCGGATAAATGAAGAAAGAAAGGAAAAGAGCAATCCAGTTGAAAGGACTAGCTGAGCTGCAAGCTATGAATAATAGGAGGGTAGAGGGTGCCCTGGTCAGGAGAGAGAGAAGAAAAGGTTGGGGCCTCTACATATGGTTATAATATAAGGACCAAACAACTTTCACTTGGGCGGGGGGTCGTACTTCTAGTGTTAACCATTTTCTCATCTTGTGATGAGTACAAAATACTACCATGTTACGTTATTATTCTCTCCATATGGATAAGTAATATACTAGGTGGACGAAACCAGAACTGGTATAGAACCCAAAAGTGGTGGATCCAAGACGCATATATTAGTGCAGCAGAGTGCTAGGTGTGGGAGAGACCACCCTAACCAACGATTACTTCAAGGTCAGTAGGTGTTAGGTGAGGGTAAGAAAGCACCCCGGGCCATCGACTAAGAATAGTTAGGTGGAGATATAATAACGGAACTAAAAAAACATTCTGTACTCTGGACTTGACACCGCATCTAAGGAAATGTGGAAGACCCGGTTTTAAAGAGCTTAGAGTAACTATGGGTAAAGTGACACAAACCTATGAGTGCTAAATAAAAACATGAATTCATGCTTATCTTCTGGATTGGAGGCTATGGAGACCATTGGGGGGTTTTCTTCTCACTGGGTGACTAGTAGTATTTGAAATACTAAAACTTGCAAATTCCACTTAATTTGATAATCTATTTTATGAAGGAAAGAGATAGAAAATGAAATAGTGAGAAAGAAATGAATCATATAGTTGCATTTATTGCTATTAATGCTTGCTGAGTATATTGTACTCACCCTTACTATTAATTCCCTTGTTAGATCCTAGTCTAGTTGGAGAATACCTCAAGTGGGACATGAGTTATCTAGGTTCTGAGGATGCTGCGTGGGATGAGAGTGATCGTGCTAAGGAACCCTATTCAGCAGTTGAGACAAATAGGTGACCTGTAGTGCCTCATCGTCGAGAGATATTATATATAAACAATCCGTATCTCTCTTTTGTACTTAGTATTTATACTAAGGACTATAGCTCTGCGTGGTTAACTGTTGTAATAAAGTACGGTCTCTAGTTATTGTTCTACTATGCAACTCTAGCAAGGCTTATTACTCCCTAAGACATTGGGCTTAGGGAATAGTAATCTGTTGTCTGGTGTTATGTTCTGAGGATAATGACACGGGGCGTCACAAATAGCCGCCCGCCCTACCCTCTATGAAATTCGACTATTGGCAGAGCATAGCTATGAACAACAACTCATCGGTGGGGATCTTCTACGTATTTTGTTTGTACACATAGCAATTGTCGCTCTTGTGCTCCTCAAAGAACAACTAATAATCCTTAAAAAAAGGACAACTAAGAGTAAATAATCGACCTTGGTTCTAAATCAGAATCTGATTTCAGATAACGAACTCCAAAGTAGTATCTCACTCTCGACTGACGCTCCAATGACAGACATGTAAAATGAACACACAAGTCACAGCCCATCTCCGGATTAGGACCCAAACCACCGGGGGAGTCAGAAACCATGGCCTCCAGCTCCAGGAAAAGAGCCAGATTAACCCATGCAGACACCAAACAACCGTAGGCACTGCCTGATCTTTGAAGGGAAATGATTTTCTTTACCGAATGAACAACAGCAAAAGCACAAGACTGCACAGGACAAAAGAGTTCTTGTCAATGCATTTGTTATAATATACACACTGAAGATGGGGCACGATGGTGGCAAAGAATATTCTGATGACAAAGCAAGCATGCGCGGCGCAACATAAATTTGGTCTGCGATTATTCAATGGGAAGCAGTTGCGTCCAGCGTTTGTGGTGTCGTGAAAAGGCCAATTAAATTTGGAGCAATGTGATGTCAAAGAAAGGCCCACTACTTCTACTTAATCATGCTATATACTATGCGAATGGAAGACAAACACTCTGATTAAATTCTTGTCTTAACCAAGTGGAACTACACATGTGGAATTGCGGATAGCACTGTGAAAGTGAGATCCCATGCATGTTACTACTCACTTTGCAATTTGCAAAGCTGACCTATAAACTGCATAAAGTTATTAAACAAAGTAAGGGTCACATGCATCATCCGTCACCAAACGAGTGCTAGAAATAGTAAGTTAAGTTAGCGGTGTGGAGCGTGTAGACTTGTAGCAAATCGTTAAAGCGAAGGCAGGCTGTGCGTGTGCGCGCGCTCAAGTGGGATCTTGATGCCTTCTTGGCCGCATTGTTTAACCCCCTCCCTGCTGCCAATTAACGTGGTGCCAAATGGAGGACCTAATTCCATCCACCAAAGTTGCGGTAAGGATCGCCTTTTCATTTTATTTTCCTTGGTCGGCCGGTCTTTTCGGCTGTGCCACATAGGATGAATTGACACTTTTGTTGTCTTGTTAGGGTTAGGGCCCATGTATTTTATCCATCAGAGGAGAGCATGTCTTTGCCAACTCAACTTATCTGAGTGGATGGTATAGATTCATCATTCATATTGTCTTGTTATATTGAAACTTAGAGCATTTGTAAGCAAAAGTGGCCTGGCTTGGCTGATTGGCTCTTCTCTCTAGGTGTTTAGGGGCTGGTAAGGCTAAAACAGATTTTCTTAAAAAAATAATCTTTTTTTATTCAGCAATACAAAATTATACCCATGATTTTATTTTTACAAAAGTCACTCCCTGTCGCCCAACCGTTAGGCGATTGGAACCTGTCACCAAACAGCCGAGTGACACGCGGGCAGTTACCCAACCGTTGAGTGACAGGGATGCAATCGCCCAACGGTCGGACAACAGGTGCTGTCACCTAACCATTCGACAACAGCACCTCCTGTCGCCCAACAGTTTGACGACTACAGCCCAGAGAGAGTGGGCTGGTAGTGGGCCAAGACTAATGGGCCGGCTGGGGGACAAAATCAATATGTTACATATTTATAAATACTAGTATAATGCCCGTGCGTTGCAACGGATTCTCAAAAAAGGTGATATATAATATCAGTATGATTCTAAAATTTACAATAAATATAAATTTTGTTTCACACGTGTCTAAGCGAAACATAACTCTACATAAGGAGCATTTTCCAAACACCTTATAAGGGATATAGGTTTTAAGAAATATTTTTGCCAACATTGCATATTTTACTACCCATATCCAGACTCTAAAATTTATGTTCTATGGAACAAAAATAAGGACCTAAAAAATTATGCAATGGATGCTTTTTAGATTCATTAGATATGTTGGATGCATCGTTAATGAATAGCGCTAAAATGATATTACATTATGCATCGTTGGATGCTAAAATGCTATTAAAAATTATGCAAATGTTGGATGCCTCCATAGGAAACAGAAAACCAAAGTACCACAATTACATTATATGCAACAACAGAAAGGAAATGAATAGCGCTAAAATGCAAATAACTAAATTCCAAACTTGAAAGGATTACGAACACATGCTAATTTCTCCATCTCTTGTGCGAATTAATCATTTTGTGACATTCATCAAATGTTGTGAGGTGAACAACCTTGTGCAGAAATTGCACGAATTGCAAGATTGACTATATGAATTACATGCATATAACGACACATGAACATAACAAGCAATCGATATTGCCAGGCATATGACACATCTTTATCCAAAGATAAATCGGCTCCTTTTACCGCACCTCGTGGTATTTTGTCAAAGTGATCTGGAATGAACATGTTAGAGAGTCGTCGATGCTCATCATAGCACCAACATTGTCGAACTCACCACAATAGTTCGGTGCAGAGAATATGGTTACCAGTTGGCACCAGTTGGCGCTTAGCAAAGAATTCATAGTCATCCTCCACAACCTGTGAAGAGAAGATTGAAGTATAAAGCAGTGAATAGTTGTGTGTGGTGAGATACAAGCATAAAGAAGCTAGTTAGAACTACAGAACTCTCAAACAAAATGTATTTCATACAACATTTCTTTAAAAGTACGATATTATTTCACCAAGCATTTCATTTGAGAAAACTCTCTTCGCAAAACTTAACACAAACTACAAAGACTCTGGGATATCCCAAGTGATAATTCATTTCTGACATGCAATCTATGAGCCTTCAGGAGGAAAGAGGTAGTTATTAATCCCTATATGATGTAGCAAGAAGATAAAAAACACATTCAAAATGGAATTGTGGAAGATGAAATACTACACATAGCATTGGTATGCCTGAAAAAACAGAATGCTAACACCTAAACCTTTCACGCCTGAATACATTGTAATTCCCTATAGGATAGGCAAAACATTGCCTTTTACCTTTATAGCCAGCAAAGGCACTAACACACATTAACATATAAATTATTGTTAGATGGAAAAGAGCCCAAGGTTCAGCTTAGGCAGTTGCACAGGGAGGGCAATCAATGACTTGCAACTAAATAATAAACAATGTGCTAGGTAATCTCTGACAAGTAATGGAGTAATACATTATAATATCTTGAACCTTAATTAATCCTAGATGTGGATCTATTATCTCTAAAGAAAAGGGACATATGAAAGCTAACCACATGACCCATATCTAGATCTGAGCAATCAACAATGTAGAAACTACTGAAATTATCAGCTTATCTGAAACAATATGCAAATTGATTTCTCTCAAGATAAAAGATCGACAAACTTCTGTAGCTGCATAGTAAACATCTACAAGGTAGTGCAAATACATGACTCTCCAATGCCTGCATGGAATACTCTAACTGAAAAATGCAAGGCCAAATAAAAAAAATTAGCTTCCTGCATTCACACAAATGACTTAGGTTCTAGATGAAGGACTTACCTAGAAGGAACAATCAGTGCCCTGACTGCCCTCTTACCAAGATGCTTATTCCACTATTGGGAAGGCAATATAGCTAGAAAAACCATAGAACAAAGCCTCCACATAACCAGCAACATATTAAGTGACTTGAAATAAGAGCATCGCTGAATAGCTCCCCAGTGGCTGCAGCACACGCAACCGGCATGCCTATAACCAAACCTTGCCTCACGCCTGGAAACACATATTGCAGGTAGCACGACGCCAACCAAAACAAAGCACAACGGCTGCAAAACCTAGCCTGAAAAGGATACAAAAATGATAAACAAACTGAAAGAACAAAAAGGGCAATCTAAATGAAAGATTGGCGAAACCAACATCAACGTAGCCGTCGTAGCCCCGATGGAGCCTCATCTCCAGCCAAAAAATGGAGCGGATTTTCATAATTTCATCTAAACATTAAAAATTGTGTGCTACAGCCAGGAAGCTTGGGGCTCGGGGCTACCACGGTCGACCTTGACGTCGGGGGGCACGCCGCAGAGGACGCCGCCGCCGATGGGCAGGTCCGCGCGCAAGACAAAACAGCCCGAGGCGGAGAGAGATCCGTGCTGCCTCTAGATCTGGAGTTTGGTGGGGCGGCGGCACCGAGGGATTTCAATACAGTGTTCTTAGTTACATTCTTCATGCTGTCATGAGTCACAACTCACAACAAGAGCTATTACATGCAGCCATGCAGGAATGCAACCCAGTTTGCAAAAAACCACTTCGTTTTCATATTCAGCAAATGGACATTAAAGAATCAGTATCTAATTGGAAAGAAAAGCAGACCACTGATGAATCACTGATGGCAAGCGTCAGGCAACCTTTTTATCCAGCCATTGTAGACTGATAATGATTTGCCAAAAGCACAACACCCAGAATACATGATTGAATCAAAAACCAAATTCGTAAACTTTCACACATTCATCAAGCAACTTGGAACGGGGAAAACACCTTCTAATGCACATAAAACAATGGCACACAGGGATATGACACAAGGATATTAGCAAATGTCAGCTCAAACCAAACATACATTTTCATGCAGAAAACAACAGTCAAGAGATTCTTCCAATACAGCAGGTAAAAGGCCGTTCTTTCACTGTTTATGAAGTTCAATAAATGGCATATATTGGGAAAATAAAATATAAAAAGAGTTCAGATAACAACATGCACCCTTTCCCGCTAATAAAAACTGAGGAAAGTTCAGCAGAACTGCTACAACCAACACTTTGATCAGACCTACAAAAATGCCATTCGGCCACACACACAAAAATTAGATGAAAAGATTACATAAAACATTAACAAAGCAAATACTGATCTCACAGTAATGACTTTAGTCCCCTATGGCATTCGTTATATGCAATGATGTTCTTATTGAGCAGAAAGCCATCACATGACAACCTATATCACCAGCCCAATTCAAATGTTCACTGTTTTGGGGGACTGCAGACCGAAATTCGAAATTAACTCCAAAATGACACCACTAACCCCAATAATTATACTCTCATGTTCTCAACACATCTGGCACCAAATTGAACAAATAAGCAACATCATGTAGCAAAATGGCATCAAGAGAAAATGCTCACTCAATCAGAAATTCAAACAGATTTGCTTAAGTTACATCGGAAACTACTCAAATCAGGAAATTGGAGAATAAATTCCTACCTAGCAGAGACGATTATAAATTTATTACAGAACCTAGTCTGCAATGCCAATTGCATCCAATCCACCCAAAATCACATGGCTTTCGCGCAATCAGAAACAAACGAGGAAACATAGGGGATGAGGGAATCTCACATATGTGTTGAGCTGGCGTATGAAGTGGGTGAAGTTGTTGTGCTTGAAGTGCCTTGAAAGCTGGTCGCGCTCGGCGTGTGAGTCCTGCACCACGAGTCGCCGCCGCCGTCGCTCCAGGAGATCACCTCCTCGGTCGCCGGGTCCGAGACCATGTCGTACACCTTGGTCAGGAACAGCGCCACTTCCGGCGGCTTCGGCACCACCGCCACCGGTTCCAGCTCTGGCCCTTTTCCGGCCGATGCGCCCACATCGCCAGAGACCCCACCGCCGCCGCTGGCGGGGAGGGAGGTTGAGGCAACCGGTTCTTAGAGTCCATAGAGATGCAGAAACCCTAACCTTGTCGAAGATTCGAGATTGAGGCGGCGACGAGGCGAGACCAGAAGGATGTATCTATCCGACCATCCGGGAGGCGATTTCGGTTTGGTTTTAAGATTTTGAGGAGATTTTGTAACGGGTGGGGGATTGCGGCTTGTTTGTGTCGCCTCTGGGGTAAGAAAGAACATTGTAGAAGAGAGGGCGGAGCGGAGGAGGGGGGAGCGCGGATCGAAGGAGCGGGGAAGGAGGAGGCGGCCGTAGAGCGGAGGAGGAGGAGACAGCGGCAGCGCGGGGTGGGCGAGGAGGAGGCGGCGGCAGCGCGGGGTGGGGGAGGAGGAGGCGGTGGTGGAGCGGGGGAGGAGGCGGCAGCGCGGGGTGGGGAGGAGGCGGCGGCGGCGCGGGGTGGGGAGGAGGAGGAGGAGGCGGCGCGGGGTGGGGAGGAGGAGGAGGCGGTGGCGCGGGGTGGGGGAGGAGGATGCGGCGGCGGAGCAGCGCCGCGGAGCGGAGGGCGGGGGAGGAGGCGGCGGCGGAGGAGAGAGGGGAGGAGGCGAGGGAGAAATCGTGGGGGTGGGGGGAGGCAGGGCGCACGGGCGTGGGAGGGGTGGTTGGTTCCACATGTCAAATAAAGTATCTTTTTTGTCAAGAGAGGTGGGAACTGGGAAGAGTAGGAGAGGCCGCATGTCGAGACCCGAATATACAAATTCGGACTCTACTGTGTACTCTGCACTAGTCCAGGATCACGCTAGTGCACACAGCGTAAACAAAGATAAATATCATCCACATCACGATATTCTAAAGGAAATCCAAATTATATTAATAACCAACAGAGTGCGACCTTATGGCCAAGCTTACAATTATTAGCTGAAGGGCTTTAAAGAAACTAGCAATGAAATCCAAAATTAAGCGTAGTAGCCACTCGACATGCCCACAGCAATCGACTGGGAGCGAAGTCCTAATCCGTGAAGTCCTCGTAGTAGCCTCCTTCTAGCAACTCCTGCTGATCTGGTCCCTCCTCTTCAATCGAGCAACATGGGCATAAAGCCGTGAGTACATTGGTACTCAGACAAGTCGTTGTAACAAATGAATGCAATATAATATGCAAAGCTTAACAATGGATGGTGAAAGGTTAGTTTTGCATAAAACAGCAATTTAGAGTAAATATGATAAATAGATTGAAAAGCAAATTTAACAACAGACACTAAGTAAATAAATCAAAGGAATTGAGTAGACCACAAGTGAACTAACCATTCACTTCCCATCTCAAGCCAACCAAAATTTCATAAAGACTCTACCCTCGTGTGAAATCACCGAGCATTGTCCATGACCGAGGACACGGCTATTCGAATAGTTTTACACTCTGCAGAGGTTGCACAACTGTACCCACACGATGTGATTAGCCTCAGCTTAAGGAAATCACAACAAGGCTTTTACAATGATCCATCTCCACCCGATCCCACTCGCTAAGGATTCGCCGTCGAGTAGGGTAACCCCCTAGTCGATAATTGCCCCCTCTTGCGCCACACAACATCAGTAGTAAAACCAAAGTAGAGACTTCTCAAATTATTATGCGAGTCTATCCCATACTAGACATGTGGTTTGCACGATTAAGCTCGGATCAATGGCGCACAAAGTTAAGTCTTAACAATTACCAGTGTGACATCCACATCCCAATGTGCATCCAAAGACCCCTTATCGCACGATCATTCGCCCAAGTGAAAGCCAAGTTTGTATAACCAATGCCCATGTCATGACATACCAATTTTATAAGCGTGGCTAACCACCACGTTCAAGTAAATCATTAAGTCAGGATTAATTAACCACATGTGATGACAGATCCCGAACTAATAGGAAGCAAAGCTAAGCGATCGAACGTAACCCCATGTGACAATTATTATTTTATCACTAAATAATTCCCAATCCTAAGGTGTCAATGGATTCATGGTAGTCAAATTATCATGGAGGATTTAATCAATTAGGAGTATAACTACCAATACAAGGTTTTATTAATAAATAGCAATGCATGATAATTTGAAACAAAATAATACATAATAGATTGAAATCTGGGTTCAACATGATCAAAGGACACGACTTGCCTTGGCCTTGCTCAGCTGAGGATCTTGATCTTCAAATCCAACTTCCGCTCCTCGAACACGTGATCTAACGAGAGAAAAAGCGAATCGAAAAGACAAAATAAATTCAAATAAAATTCAAATGAACTCCAAAAACTTTCAAACCTGAACCAAAAGGTAGAGCTCAATTTTAGATGAATTTAGGAAAAGAATCGGGTCAATCGGAGCTAGGACGAGGGAGAACGGGCTCTTGGAAAATTGGATCTAAAGGAAAATCAGGAAAAATCGGAAATTGCACCTTTGTCTTTGTGGACCGGCGCGCACGGGAGCTGGGTCTACGGTGGGCTCGGCGCCGCGAGCGGAATAAAGGCGGGGCTCTTGCTGCGACGCGGCGCGAGGTTGGCGATGTCGCCGGCGTGGCGGAGACACGTGGTCGCCACGCCGATAGGGCCGACGCGCGCATGCGGGCGGCAGCGGTCGATCGGACGGCCGAGGGCGTCCACGCGGCGCGATCGGGCCTTTAGCTCAGATCTGGATGGGCGGCGGGATGAGGCGCGGAGGCGGAGTCGGCCGATGGCCGACGCGCGGCGCGGGACCGAGGCGGCGCGGACGGAGCGCCGAGGCGCGCGCGCGCGCGCGCCGTCCGCGGCGCGGCGCGCGCGGTGCGCGCGGCATGGCGGCTGCGGACGACGCGGCGAACGGCGCGCGGCGGCGGCGGCGGTGTTGACCGACGAGGTGACCGGCGCGAAGCGGCGGTGAGGCGGCGGCTCGGGACGAGGAAGCCGAGGGGTCGGCCGCTTTATCGCGGACGCCGAGGACTCCCGAACGGCGGCGGCGACGAAGTTCGGGTCTCGCACGGACGTCGAGCGCGGAAGGCGGCGAGAAACGGCTCGGAGACGGGAAGGAAGTCCGCTCGGGGCGACGCACTGACAGTGTGGCCCCACTGCCGGTGGCCCTGAGGAGCGGCGGCTGCGATGGCACGCGGCGCGGCGGCTCGGTGGATGGCGACACGGCGGCCATCGGGAGAGGTGCGCTTGGAGCGGCGGCGCGGATCGGCGACGCGTGGTGCATGCGGAGGCGCGTGTGCGGCTGTTGGGCTGGGCCGGTGGTGGGTTTCGCCCATTGGCGGTTGGGATTTTTGGTTCTTTTTATTTTCCGAAATTCAAATAAATCCTTTTGAGCTCTAGAAAATAGCAAACAACTCGAGAAAAATCCAGAAAAATTCCAATAAATTCCTTGAGACACAAAGAACTCAAATAAAATAAATTCTGGCAAATGTTCATGTTCAAATTAATCATATTAAATCCTTTTAATTCATAAAAAATTCATTTAAGCTTTTAATTAATTCCAGAAAAATTCAAATGGTGAATTTTATTTTAAAAGCTTCAAAAAGACTCTGAAAATCAGGATGTTACAAACCTCCCCCCTTAAACGGAATCTCGACCCCGAGATTCAGGCTCACTAAAAGAATAGGTTACCAGGTGCGAAGTTGGAGACGACGTGGTTGAGGCTCCCCCTTGCAACGCTTTGAGGTATTTGGCTTCCTTGACTTGACTATGTTCCACGGCTTGCTCCTGGGGTCTTGGCAGGGGTACTTCCAAGGTTGAACGGAATTGGCGTGATTCCTTGACGTTGATAGGGCGTGGTCCCGAAACATCATGATGAGGCATTGGAGCTGGAGTCTTGAAATCGAATTGTTGCGGTACCCGAGCTGGCTAGTATGCGTTGAATCTGACTCTTCAAGGCTCAATAGGTAAGAGGGAAAAGCAAAGGTAAGCGGTAAACTCGTCTAAGGGGAATAACTAATGGCAACCCTAAACTAAACAAACACTTAGCCGAAAAGGCTAACAAAAGAAGCAATAAACTCCAGATAAAGATTTTGACATGATCGCATCATAATGCTAGAAGCAAAGCGCAGCTCACATCACACCCAACGGCAAATAAGAAGCAAGACGATCTACGATGCTAAAACTATAACAAGGTTGAAATCTAATGGCTCCTAATCTTCACGGAAATCTCAATCTCGTCTTGAAACATTGGGGTGCTTCCTTGATCTGAACTTCACAAAGACGACTTGAAGAATTCCATACCGACTTTCACTTTGATGGAGGGACACTCGAGACATCTATGGGCATTATGGGGTAAGAAGTCAAATTGAGTTTTGAAAACAATATCTCGGAGGAGGCGAGGAGTAAGAATCCTAAGAACGAGGTAAGAATCAAGAATTACTAGACAATCATTTGGTTGATTTGATTTAGAAAATAATTTTGAAAACTTTACTAATTCGACCATTCTAACTAGGGCTTCGTCCTACAGTCGATATAGCTCTGATACCATCTCTGTCGAGACCCGAATATACAAATTCGGACTCTACTATGTACTCTGCACTAGTCCAGGATCACGCTAGTGCACACAGCGTAAACAAAGATAAATATCATCCACATCACGATATTCTAAAGGAAATCCAAATTATATTAATAACCAGCAGAGTACGACCTTATGGCCAAGCTTACAATTATTAGCTTTGAAGGGCTTTAAAGAAACTAGCGCGGAAATCCAAAATTAGCGTAGTAGCCACTCGACATGCCCACGGGCAATCGATCTGGGAGCGAAGTCCTAATCCGTGAAGTCCTCGTAGTAGCCTCCTTCTAGCAACTCCTGCTGATCTGGTCCCTCCTCTTCAACTGAGCAACATGGGCATAAAGCCGTGAGTACATTGGTACTCAGCAAGTCGTTTGTAACAAATGAATGCAATATAATATGCAAAGCTTAACAATGGATGGTGAAAGGTTAGTTTTGCATAAAAGCAACAATTTAGAGTAAATATGATAAATAGATTGAAAAGCAAATTTAACAACAGACACTAAGTAAATAAATCAAAGGAATTGAGTAGACCACAAGTGAACTAACCATTCACTTCCCATCTCAAGCCAACCAAAATTTCATAAAGACTCTACCCCTCGTGTGAAATCACCGAGCATTGTCCATGACCGAGGACACGGCTATTCGAATAGTTTTACACTCTGCAGAGGTTGCACAACTGTACCCACACGATGTGATTAGCCTCAGCTTAAGGAAATCACAACAAGGCTTTTACAATGATCCATCTCCACCCGATCCCACTCGCTAAGGATTCGCCGTCGAGTAGGGTAACCCCCTAGTCGATAATTGCCCCCTCTTGCGCCACACAACATCAGTAGTAAAACCAAAGTAGAGACTTCTCAAATTATTATGCGAGTCTATCCCATACTAGACATGTGGTTTGCACGATTAAGCTCAGATCAATGGCGCACAAAGTTAAGTCCTTAACAATTACCCAGGCGAAGCATCCACATCCCAATGTGCATCCAGCACCCCCTTTACTGCACGATCATTCGCCCAAGTGAAAGCCAAGTTTGTATAACCAATGCCCATGACACTACCCATGTCATGACATACCAATTTTATAACTGTGGCTAACCACCACGTTCAAGTAAATCATTAAGTCGGATTAATTAACCACATGTGATGACGGATCCCCGAACTAATAGGAAGCGAGGCTAAGCGATCGACGTAACCCCATGTGACAATTATTATTTTATCACTAAATAATTCCCAATCCTAAGGTGTCAATGGATTCATGGTAGTCAAATTATCATGGAGGGATTTAATCAATTAGGAGTATAACTACCAATACAAGGTTTTATTAATAAATAGCAATGCATGATAATTTGAAACAAAATAATACATAATAGATTGAAATCTGGGTTCAACATGATCAAAGGACACGACTTGCCTTGGCCTTGCTCAGCTGAGGGATCTTGATCTTCAAATCCAACTTCCGCTCCCTCGAACACGTGATCTAACGAGAGAAAAAGCGAATCGAAAAGACAAAATAAATTCAAATAAAATTCAAATGAACTCCAAAAACTTTCAAACCTGAACCAAAAGGTAGAGCTCAATTTTAGATGAATTTAGGAAAAAGAATCGGGTCAATCGGAGCTAGGACGAGGGAGAACGGGCTCTTGGAAAATTGGATCTAAAGGAAAATCGGGAAAAATCGGAAATTGCACTGTGCTGTGGACCGGGCGCACGGGAGCTGGGTCTCACGGTGGGCTCGGCGCACGGAGCATGCGGGCGGGCAGGCTCCGACGCGGCGGCAGAGGTTGACGATCGCCGACGTGGCGGAGACACGTGGTCGCCACGTCGATAGGGTGACGCGGCGCATGCGGCGGCGGCGGCCGACGGACGGCTCGGCGTCCACGCGGCGCGATCTGGGCCTTTAGCTCGGATCTGGATGGGCGGCGGGATGAGGCGCGCGAGGCGGAGTCGGCCGATGGCCGACGCGTGGCGGCGCGCGAGGACAGGCGCGCGACGAGGCGCGCCGAGGCGGCGCGCGCGCGCGGCTGGCGGGCGCGATGCGAGTGCGGCGAGCTGCGGCGGCTGCGACGGCGGCAGCGCGCGGCGGCGGCGGCGCGGCGGCGGCGAGTGCTGACCGAGCGAGGTGACCGGCGGCGGAGCGGCGTGAGGGCGGCGGCTCGGGACGAGGGAAGCCGAGTCGGTCGCCCGCTTTTATACGCGACGCCGAGGACTCCCGAACGGCGGCGACGACGAGTTCGGTCGGGCACGACGCCGAGACGCGGAAGGCGGCGGAGAAACCGCTCGAGACGGGAAGGAAGTCCCTTCGGGGACGACGCACACGGACAGTGGGCCCCACGCCGGTGGCCCGTGGGCGGCGGCTGCGATGGCACGCGGCGCGAGGCGGCTCGGTGGATGGGCGACACGCCGCGCCATCGGGAGGGTCTTGTGGCGCGCGCGGCCGGTCGGCGGCACGCGTGCAGTGCGGCGGAGGCGCGTGTGCGGCTGTTGGGCTGGGCCGGTGGTGGTTTCGGCCCATGGCCGGTTGGGGATTTTGGTTCTTTTATTTTCCGAAATTCAAATAAATCCTTTTGAGCTCTAGAAAATAGCAAACAACTCCAGAAAAATCCAGAAAAATTCCAATAAATTCCTTGAGACACAAAGAACTCAAATAAAATAAATTCTGGCAAATGTTCATGTTCAAATTAATCATATTAAATCCTTTTAATTCATAAAAAATTCATTTAAGCTTTTAATTAATTCCAGAAAAATTCAAATGGTGAATTTTATTTTAAAAGCTTCAAAAAGACTCTGAAAATCAGGATGTTACACCGCACCAACCACCAACTCCTTCTTTTATAATAGTAAAGATATGCACACATACATGAAAGTACGTGGGGGATATATGTAAATATATTGACATAAATACATGTATGTAGATGCATGCATAAACAGTACCTGGCCAAGAACCACTCAATTGATAAACCCACATATTGTAACATCAGTAAAATAATAACAAACGATGGGTATAGTAGAAAATCCAAATTTAAATCCAGTAACTAGCTTGAATTGACAGGACGTTTGTCACTTAGTCACCATAGCGTAGCATATTATATGTCCCTATAAATTAAAACAGAATCTTTTAATTTGAAGAAATAAAAGAAAAACCAATGCAAGGATGTTTCCACGGGTAGTGCTGTAAACGAGCTGAGCTCGAGCGAGCTTGGTCTTTCAGGCTCGAGCTCGGTAGAAGCTCAAGTCAAGTTCGAGTTGGAGTCTGAGTTTGGACTTGGGCTCGAGCTCGGCTTGGTCTAAGCTCAAGTTGGCTCAAGCTCGGCTTGTTGAAGCTCGATAACAATTAAAATAATTTATTATGCACTATTGTTCAATAATAAGAAAATTTTGAGTTCGAACTCGGCTTTAGTAAACTCGATAACAGTCAAAATAATTCAAACATACACTAATTTTCAATAATAAGAAAAGCTCTAATCGAGGCTCGTGAACTATTCGAGCTCGGCTCGGTGAAGCTTGTGAGCTCGAGATCAATTCCGAGTTCAGCTCATATAAAGTTTGAGCCGAGCTCAAATCGAGCCTAGAACAAGCTGAATTCGAGTAGCTCATGAGCTTTGAGCTTTTTTTACAGCCTTATCCACGGGCAATAGAAGGGTTACACTGTGAGGAAAATTTAACCGATATCAAGAGGCTAGCATGTTCATTGTGGTAGTGTAGTTGTGGTAGTGTAGTTGTTCACGATAGGCGAACGGCTGTAGAAATCCAAATTACAGTATAACAGTACTTCCATAACGTGCGATGCAATTTGACAAGTTGCAATATAAGAAATATTTACACGCAGACATTAACCACACTGGTACCAACTAGATTGAAGGTGTATTACGGTGCTGGCACCATTCGTGAAGGTCTGTACGGTGTTGACTTGAGCAGTTTTCCACAAGCCAATCTGCTACACCTGAATGGTAAGGATGCACGAATTACAGATGTGATGTATGACTCACCTGCAGTATCTCCTTGGACCCTGATGTGTGTAGTATCGTCATACAAGAGCTTTGGAGCTGGTCTCCCACGCACATTAGATGGGAGTTGAAAAGACTTATGTGCATAGTTGTGTGGAAGGGCTTTCTGGAAGGCTACCAGCACTGTGGATTCGAGTGCGTGCTGCTTGTGTAACTATACCCAAAAGAAGTTGTACTAGGTCCTACTGACGGATATCATCCAAGTGGTGGGAGCAACTTAGGCGCCCAGCATGTTGGTAAAGAAGAGGACTCAGAGGCCGGTGTTACAGAGGGTGCGGAGGATGTTGCTCATGACGAGGCCGATGTGGTAGATGTAGGAGAGGAAGATCGGTCAACGCATGCTGAGGGTACATCGTATCTCTGTTTATTTGCTCACATGGCTTTACTTGATGAACTAACAATATTTGCACTACATGTCTTACGCCCTGAGGGATTTGGGGCCTCCCCAGGAGATGTGGACACGGACGACTACTTCACGGACATGGACTCGGCATCTCAGCCCACACCCCCTGAGGTTCTCTCTAGGTCCTAGCTCAGCAGTGCACCAATACCCACACAGCCGTCAGTGTTGTCCACCCCTCCGGCTTTGGGAGCTTGTTAGATCAGGGCTCCTAACCATCTTTCCATGTCGGGGCTAAGGCTCTGACGCCCAGCACTAAGGAGGAGGCCCAAGCGGGGCCGTACGGGAGGACGCGGACCTGGAGTGGGCCGTGGTGATGAGGGAGGGGTGCTGCAGGTGCTGTTGGGGGACCTAGTACGGACCATTCATCTACGCTAGCTGTAGTTTTGTTGTTTCTATAATACATAAATTTCATACTTACCATACTTAAATTTTGTACTTACTATGTCATGTCTTTAAAACTATTGCATTCTTAGTTGTACTTTGTATGATGTACGTTTGTTCACTATATATCGACGTCTCTAACTTAATGCACGCGACGTTTCGCCATAAACATCCACTCAATAAATGGTAACCGCAATGACTCGTCCACCATTTAGTTACATGCTTGAGGATATTGAACATAACCACGTACAACAGGGGAGAGATTGTGGTACAAGCTTTTCTAGGCATGGCAACTGGTAGAAGGTAACTAGCGCTACCTACATAAAGTGTTGCAAATGGGGGCACCTCAGATATGGTTGGCCGTCATTATAGTGGCACGCATATGTGTAACTAGGGTTCGCGCAACAGCATATAGGATCATAGGAACTTCCTATATTGACGATCTCCTCGTTGCCCTTCTTGCGCTGCATTTATTGGTGGATGTCATTGTTCTACTCATTGAGATTGTCAATCCACACCTCCAACACTATGATTCAGTTCCATAATGTATTCATGTATGTCACAACATGGCATTAATGGGGATGATTGATCCAATGTACAAAGTTGCATTTTGCCATCTGCTAGAAAGTTGGATTAACATGGAAGCTCTATTAGCAATAACATAAAATAAACTATTGACTAACTATACCTCAGAGTGTGGGCATCGGAGGAAACATCATCCGTCTACGAATAGGCCGTCCAAGACCTACATGACTACGTCCTCCCTACGTCTGCATTGCAGCCATACCAGTTGAGCGCGCTTATTTGGCATTAAGCGGTAGTTAGGGTCGAAGTTCTTCCTCATTTTGAGGGGAAGGTCTTGCTTTGACGACCCTAGTTGGACTGGCCCCTCAACGTCTATCATGGTATGTTACTATAGAACGGAGAAGATTCTTCTTACTACGATTGGTAGGGTCGAGTGCTCCTACTTTCAAGGAGTAGGGCATGCATTTTATAGCCTGCATGGGAAGGCAGCATGCTTTCTGACACAGTGGGTCATGTGTAAGCTTGCAAAGCGATGACGTCGCCTCCATCATTAGAGCGGGATGTAGTCTCCTCTCGAAATGAGGTAGCTTTGTACATTGACCTAACCTAACGAGGTAGCTTTTTGCACCAACGTGACCCAACAAGCACTACAACAAAATGAACATATTAAGACGTTTTGTTTAAGACGCTTTGAATCATGTCTCTCTTTTTAGAACCACAATTGAAATAGAGACGCAGTTTGAGACGCTCTAAAGGGTTGCACACTATTAACTTCTATTAAAACGGCTGCTGAGACGTTTTGGAGTACATCTCATGTATAGAGACAAAATTTTAGATGTCTTATTTATCATTTGAGACGTCTCATCTATTATCTCCATATAAGAATATTAAAAAAACAAAATAGTGTTAGTAACGGTATATATATATAAAACATAAAAAAATATCAATCTCAAAGTTCGAACTCACAACCTGAGACTTTTCTTTCGCTTTTGTCCAGTGGCTGGAAACATAAATGACATGCGCCATTTTTGCATTTTTGCATATATTTAGCCGTCATTTTAACTTTATATTCTTCGCATTTTAAGACCATTTATCATCATTTACATATTTTTTTCATATTTAATTGCTCGAAATGAACCATTTTACATTTTTTGTACTCTTTCCATAGGCCGACGCGAACTAGGCGCATAAACGACAAATTCGGCATTCCAAGACTGCTCCGTACAGATGTACGCGTCGACACGAACGTGTAGGATCTTCCCTCTTTCCGTAGGCCGACGCGAACTAGGCGCATAAACGACAAATTCGGCATTCCAAGACTGCTCCGTACAGATGTACGCGTCGACACGAACGTGTAGGACCTTCCCGCGATGAAATCGGATTTTCAGAGGGCTAAATTGGAAGAAAACAAATAGAGGAAGGACTGGATTGTGAATGCCGGAAAATGGGAGGACTAAATCGAAAATCGCCAAAATTCCCACCAGCCCACATAACCCTAGGGCGCCACCGCAATTGCTCTTGAGCCTGGCTTTCTTTCTTTCCTTAGCCCCCCCCCCCTTTTTGCTCCTCTCTTCCGCCCCGATTCTTCTCCATCTCCGGTCGCCGGCGAGGCCAGGCCGACTCGCCGGCGCGCCACCCGTGCGTCGCCTCCTTCTCCACTCCCTTCCGCCCCTTCCTCGCTTCTCCACCGCCGCAGCCGCTCCTTCTTCGCCTTCCACCGCCGCGCATCCTTCTCTCGCTCTTCCTCCGCTGCACTCCATGTGCAGCCGTGCCGTCTCCCTTCTCTTCCTCCCTTCTCCACCTTCTCCGCCACCACCTCTCTCCACCCGCTCTCCCTTCTCCGCTTCCCCCTTGCCTCACTTCTCCACCGCCGCGCCTCCATTCTTCTCCTCCTACTTGCCCGCCTCTCCCGTCCTCTCCCACATCCGTACGCTCCGCCGCTCCCTTCTCCTTCCATCTCTCTCGTCGCGCATCCACCGCGCCACCGTACTCCGTGCTTCTTCCTCTACAGCCTCCGACCACCGTCCTCTCTGCACCTCCACAAGCCGCCACCTCTACTCCCTTCTCGGCTCGCGCGCGTCTCCCATCTCGGCCGCCCATCCTTTCTCCCACTTCCGCGCCGTCCGTAGCCACTGCTCCTCCCTTCACCTCCCTCCTCTTCTCCACCGGTGACCCTCCGGATCCACGGCCAACCACCTCCACTTCTCGCATTCTCCACCCGCCACCTCCTCCTCCCGCGAACTCTTCACCGACGGTCCTCGGCGCCGCCTTCCACTGCTCCCTCCGTGCGCCGACACCGACCACCACCTCTTCATCGGCATCACCGCAACTTCTTCAACCTCTTGGCGCCGCCGCTGGCACCACTCCATCTTCTCCACCGACGGCGACTTCACCTCGGTTGCCCTCTGCTACTACTTCTCCCCTCGGTTCCTCCATTCCCCATCTCATTTTCTGTTCTCATTTTTTTGCTGTTGATTTGTGATCTGTGTTTGTGAGATGTGAACTCGATGTATGCACTGTGCTATGTGAATGTGATCGATGGATATGTTCATGAGACACTGTTAATTTGAGTTCATTATTGTGATATATGTTGTGTTATTGTGCCTGCTCTGTAATTCATTATTGTGATAACTCTGCAATTTGTGTTATGTTAGTAGTTTGGTTAGTGTGTATGTTATTAGTCAACATTGCTGCACTACTTTGGCAACACTGTGTTTTTTACTTTTTATTGCAGGTTTATATTGTTGAACAAGTTGATAATAATACGACAAACAGAGTTGCTATCAACCTTGAGGATTCACATGTCAATGGGAACAATATACCAAATAATGTACGTGTGTTGCAATATTTACTTGATAAAATTTTGGATCAAAGTTTGTCTTTTTTTTACTCTTTCATTTATTATATACCTTGCAGCAGTTATCTTCTATCAGTTCAACTAGAGCTAAGCTACAAAACTTTTGCTGCCATTTTTTTTTGTTTTTGCATTAATCTCTTTGCAACTACTCTCCTACACAATGGGGTTAACGTATGCCCCCTATATTTGTTTTAGAGACATGCTCCAGAGTACTCTATTGTGCTTCAAATATGTTGAAAATATCGAGCCACATATTTAGCTAGTCGGTATGGAGCATGGCGGCTAAATGGTCACCGCTACATGAAGCACTATGAACACACGCTTGGTTGTGTTGTTGCCTAGACCATTTGAAAAATCATGCATGAAAGGATGCAATTGGTTGTGTTGTTGCTTGGCCACGGTTCTACGTAAGATCAATTCTTTGAACTACAAGAATAATTTTCCTACCAGAAATATTTGTCTTGTTACTCATATAATATCTATTGCTTCAGGTAAAAAAGCCTAAATGTTCTACTCGCTAGGTATGCCACTTCTAGTTTAATTAACTGAACTTGTACCGTAAGATTTTTCATGATTGCTCATATCTGATATTTTGTTGTTAATATTGCTATGTTTGCAGGATATGGAGGACTATGAAAAGAAATGCAGAGTGGAAGACTTGATGTACAATTTTCTGATTCAAGAAATAGACCTAATGATTTATTATAGCAGTTTAAAAAAATATGTGTATCAAATTGGAGGATGGTTTACCGATATGTGTTTATCGCATATTAGATTTTTATTTAGTTGTGAACTCTGTTGATTTAAATGGATGCTATAATTATTTGTAAACCTCTCTTATGTAAATTTCTTCTCTTTATAACAGTATATCTGTTGTGCTACGCCCATTCCTTATATTTTATAAAATATGTACTCAATATTATGGTGCTGCCTATAAATTTATTATATATACATGATATAGCTAGTATGGCTCCAATGAGTTTGAACTTTGGAGTATATCACTTGGAGCAAGCGTTTGAAGCTCGAGAAAGTGGAAACGGAGGTTTGATGCCGTTCCTTACTGCCGATTCTTTTCCACTTTCCATGTTAGTTTCTTTTGCGATGTGCGATGTCGCAAACCAAGCTTTGCCGATCCGCATGTAATCTTATGTCATTGAATCGTATTCTCATACGGATACGTATTTGTGTGTATAGAAGAAAATATATACCAATCAAAATAAAAATACATACTACATAGGACATCTTGAGACATCACATAACGTCTCAACACACGTGCCTATATTAATTGAGACGTGGTGCAGCCGTTTTTATAAAAGCGTCTCTAACTTTATAGGGATACAGTGCAGATGTCTCTAATGAACGTCTCAAATAATATAGGCACGCCTTAGAGAGCGTTTCTATATTTTTGAGACGGTTCATGTAGAGACGTTTCTATGACGCTTTATAAAAGCGTCTCAGTTGTTTGTGGGAGACGAAACAGAACGTCTCTAATCTACAAATATGATGTCTCCCTACGGATGTTTTGTTGTAGTGAAGCTAGATTTGCACACGATGTGACCTAGTCAGCCAGCTTTCCACAGGGATGTGACATGACGAAATGAGCCACATTTGTGCAAGCAGCCTTGCGCAGGATGTGACCCGACCAAGTAGCTTTGTGCTGCGACGTGACCCAATGAACCAGCTTTGTGTAGGATGTGACTGAATGACCCAATAGATTAGTCGTACTACTACAGAAGTGCATACTATCCAGATTACCTAAATAACCAAGTGCTCAATAACATACTATCCAGAATAACCAATAGATTAGTCATTATATCCAAGTACAACTTCCAGACTAACCAACAGACCAGTATTTTATAGAGCTTCTAAGGAAGGCACTAGAAGATGTTGGAAAAGCTTGTCATAAGACTAGTGATTACATGAAAGGTTAGTTTGAAATATCATGGATACACCATGTGTAAGTACTTGCTAGACGAAGAGAAACAATGTAAGTATGCATCTGTAAAGCACAACGTGACCCAATGAGGCAGCTTTGCGCTACGACGTGATCTAACGATGTAGTTTTAGGCAGCGACATGACACAAGGCTGCAGTACGGTCCCTCACCATGCCCGGTGCATCGCGGACACCAAATTTGCTTCAATCGAATTACGCTCCAACCGCATCGGTCGATCCGCATCACTACTTAAGTATTACCCGAATGGGGTACTCCAGCATCATGACTACAACAATACCTTGCTCAAATAGAGAACCAGTGGGATAAGATCCGTACGTTCGCAAGGGCTACTGCATCCCGCAACAAACAAAGAGAGAGTGCTAGAAGGACACCTCCCAGTAACGATGCCCCCCGTAGTAGTAACCCCTACCTCAACATTCCAACTAAGCACTCGCCACAAGAACCGCCCGAGGGGGGAGATGCCCAAGGTTGTCAGAATCGTGATCCTGAATTGAATCGGAGGTTCTTTGGTAGGATCGCAAATCGTAGGATCAATGTAGAATCTAAGATCTAACCTAATTCTACTAAAGAAACATTTTTAAAAAATCTACAGTGTATTACAAGTTACAACACTACTGCATTTTTAAAATTATGCCTTTTGAACTTTTCTTTACAAATTGTAGAGTAAAGGTAATATCATGTGTTATTTTATGATAATTATAGTGAACATGGAGATATAAAAATTAAAATTTTCAATTAAAAGGAAGTATACAAGTAATTATTTATAATAAATCAATATAATCGACATAATTGAGTAGGATCGTATGAAAAATTTTGATCACAATCATACAAAAGTTTGGGTAGAATCGTAAGAACATTAAGATTCTACCTTAGAATCGGATCAATCTAGTCAATCTTGGATCATAAAATCATATGATCGTATGACAGAATCGAAATTTTGACAACCTTGGAGACACCACCCCTCGTTGGTGTAGAGATCGATGCAAGTTCTTCAAGTCCAAGCAGCGGCTCAGCCTCGGCATGAGCTACTGGGGTTGCACAAACTGCGCATAGGAGTATCCTGATCGCCGTTGGGACACGAGCCGCTACCGGTAGCCAGTAAGAACCTGCTACATCTTATTCTCATAACATTTCTCTCCGCAACTGTGCACTAACATCCTCTCCTATCTACCCATAGTCTCCGGATCTGCTATGTGCCTACCGCAGTGGATCGACCGAGAGATTCACTCGCATGACTAGTGGAGTCTTGAATGCCAGGAGTGGAACACCAAGACCCACCACGAGAGAATGGAGGAGCACCGCCACGATGAAGAGCGCAGTGACTGTATCTGGCAGGAAGCGCAGGCTCATCTCGAGGCATGCAGGCGTACCGAGCACGAGGCTCGCCAGTAGGAGCACTAGAGAAAGCTTGAACTAGCGGCCAAGGCAAGGGCAACGGGCGAGGAGTACAACGCCTAGTTCACAAGAAAGGGTAAATGGCCACGATTCATGCAATAGTTCGAGACATTCCGTAGCAACCCCCTGCCGGCCATATCGTTCCACTATACACATACATGTATTCTGGCATTAGTCCGATGCGTCCGTCACAATGTACCGTAGTAGTATCGATGTTTACTTAAACAATTATCAGAATTACTATGCCATGTAACCACATCGTATGCGCGTTGGTTCAGGAACTCCAATATATTACATGTTCTTTGTCTCCCAACTTATTTTTGTTGAAACGTTTCATCACTCTTATACCTTATGGTGTATTCGCACTGTACAGCAGGATTTGTGTGGATTATATTTTTTTATCCAAGAATTCTGAACCATGACAACGAAGTTGATACTCAAACTCTACTATATTTATTTACAAATTAAGATCTCAAACGCTAACTTCTTTGCCATATGACATACAATGAATTACCTAAAATATTCCTAACTATCATATAGCACTACTTTATAGTCTAATAACACCATCAACAAACGTTGTTCAATCTCACATCCAAATAAAAAATAGATTATTTTCTCTAGACCGCAGTCGCCGAACTGTCGAGCGATAGGAGGTGTTGTTGCCGAACGATTGGGCGACATCACCTGTCGTTCGACCATGTCGCCCAACAGTTGGGCTATAAGTGTTTTCTTTTATAAAAAATAAAAAAACTCAAGCATAATTTTGTATTTTCAAATAAAAAGATTATTTAAAAAATTCGGCTAAAACATGCTCATGACCCAGGTCGACGGTGTGCACATGGCCTACCAAATCAGCCCGGTCTGGATTGGGCCCAGTCTGGCCAGCCGAAAAGTAAGCGGAAATTTCGGCAGTCCGGTCCGTCCTAGGAAGGGCTCACTGCCCCTATACGTAGTAGTACTCTGGTGGCACGAAGCGCCCACTTCGGCCGCTCGGCACGCGCCTCCCGTTCCCGTCCTAGCGGGCAAGCCTAGTCCGGGCGATTCGAGGTCGGAGCGCGGTGTGCACCGCACGCATGCGCGTGCACCGGGCAGATTTGTATCCGCTCGGTGAAGTGCTCGGTTTTAGTGCGCTGGTGCCGTGTGGATGCAGTGCAGGCGTTGCATGCGGCATGCCAAGCGTGGTGGCATACTGCCTATGGCCTGCACGTAAGGCGTTGCATGATGATCCGTGTCCACGTAAGCAAGGCAGAACTTAAACGAAAATTGTCGAGATTCACTATTTCACCGTAGATATAACAACATATATAATTTATAAATAATGTTGTGCTATATGGTAATGTGTCCGGTATTTTTTAGCATCAATACTTAAACATAACTGATGACAGTGTATAATAATAAAAAAGAATGATCGAAATGCTTATCAAAATGAACAGGACCAATCTCGTACTGAGCTGCAGCTGATCAAGCAACTGGACAACTTTTTTTTTTTGAACTCAAGCAACTGGACAACTGGTGAGTGCAAAACCGATGGACAAGAGAGTGAAAACTGGAACCGCTCCTCATGTGTTCGGTCTCCTTTTTCGAAGCCCACATGGTTGGCTCGCTGCTTAGCCCAGGCCTACCTGCTCCCAAGCAGGCCGCAGGCTGCGCAGCATTCACCAGTTTGTTTGGCACTACTTCGGTGGCAACAGCCGTGAGCCCGGCTGCCTCATCGCACGGCACGAATCGCCCGAGGGGAAACCGCGTCCGTGGCCACGTACGGCCCCTGCCCCACCTCGGCCGCTCGAGCTAGGCGCGCACCTCCCAACTCAGCGGGCACGGCGGGGCACGGTTATCGGAGGCGGCACGGCTATTCGGTGCGCGGCGCGTGGGACGGGGATGTCGCGGTTGCGCGTGCCGTTTGTTTCCGTTCGGTGAGATGCTCG
This sequence comes from Dendrocalamus sinicus, assembly GCA_036346575.1. Lineage (NCBI taxonomy): Eukaryota > Viridiplantae > Streptophyta > Magnoliopsida > Poales > Poaceae > Dendrocalamus > Dendrocalamus sinicus. The sequence goes on along the minus strand of CM070641.1, from coordinate 38,061,662 downwards.
ATTCTAGGTGCGCTTCTGCCCTGTGCCTGTGGAATGTGCATGTGAGCTGCATGCGGCATGCCAAGCGCGGTGCGGCGGTGGTGTACCGGCGCCTCCTGGCTAGGGCCTGCGTGTAAGGCATTTGACGGCACGCATGTGAATGTGCGGCGGCTTGCACTGAGCGCGCGGCTGAGCCTGTGGGCTCCGGAGTACCAATAGCATATCATCGAGTTAAGCGATCACAGGGTTTTTTTTTTCCTTCTGCAGTATGTCAATATCTGTCACATGCTGGCACCTGGCAGATGTGAATGTGAAACCCAGTCACAGCTTGACTGCTGGAGCTGAGACTGAAGCAAGGCTTTTGATGTGTCGTAGGGGGGTTCATGCACACCTGCTGTTTTTGTCTTCGGCATACAGCTGCGATTTATGACTTTTGAACTATTTATGAGAGAAAGAAACAGAGTAACAGAACTCACGTGCGGTTTTGACCGATGTAAATAAAATCACTACAGCATACGTTACAATGAACTTATAGACTCTGGTTTAAAAAGATAGTTCATTTTAAAGCTAGTTATTATAGAAAAATCGAAAACGACTTTTAGATATTGAAAAGAAGAGGCTTGGTACTACGTAATTACGTATTAGCCTAGTAAGCCGGAGACCATATGGGCAAGGATGCACTTCATGCGAGCTTTTCCCCACCAGGCACACCTAAAAAATCTACAGAAATAACCTCCATTGCCATTTCAAATAGTGACATCTAGGACCGGTATGGAACAGGGAGGGGTGAATGGTGCCTTCAAATTTTTTTCTCAAGTATTCGTGATCGTCACTCCAATATCTATGAGAATCTATAAAAAATCAGAGGCCAACCATCACACGCAAAAATCCAAGCAAAAACTGAGCAAAACGACCATCAACGTGTTCAGAGGATAGACCGAATAAATAGTAGCCGGTCAGACCGTTACAGTAAAATCATCGGGAATAGTAAAAACAACACTATTTGAAAACCAAAAATACATAAAACTTTTGATCCGTAGATCCAAATGACTTGAAACTTGGCATTCACTTTCTCTAGAATGTCACAAATCATTCCAACCAATGATTGAGAGAATCGATGTTAAAGTTATGACCTTTTTAAATTTGAAGGAAAGTTGCGCCAAAATGGGGTAAAAATAAAAAAATGGTGAATATGACTTACTTGTGGGTGGATGATGGCCAAGATGACTCTAAATATATTCTCACATGTCACAGCATGTTAAAACACCAAATGAATCAAGCCAAAATCAACTGGATCAAGAAATAACTCGGAGATACCAAAATAAGCAAAAACTGAGCAACTTCAAGAATTTACCAAACCATATGCCTAAATAGAAGGGGATTTATTTACAAGGTATATTCTATCACTAACTCGTCTTTGGTATCCAGCAAGATCAAGAAGAGGAGAGAGAAGATCAAAACTAACCAAATCAAGAGCAAATCAATCAAAATAATAGAGATCTATGGGACATGAATAGAGTTGATATGTTGCTACTTGAGGACGAAGGTTTTGCAGCCACTCCACCTGTGTAATATCCCATTTTGGAAAGTTCAGAGTTCTTGTTTTAATTTGCTAATTTGCTCTCTTTTTCGAGTTTACTATTGGAAAAATAAAAATCATAACGTGAACTCAAACTCAAATTGGAAATTCAAAATGCAAATTCAAATTGAAAATCCCAAAAAAAATGAAAAACCCTAGTGTGGGCTAAGCCCACCCGTTCCCACTGTTCCCTGGCCCACTAGGCCCCTGGTCTGGCCTAGCCTAGCCCAAGCCACTGCCCTGTAGCACCGTGCACGCTCTGGTCGTGCTCTACAAATGCCGCATGCCACAGCGTGCGTGCTTGGCTGGCACTATATCGCTACAACACTATGCTGCCCTCGTGTGTCGTGTCCTCACTGCATCCCCACCTCGTCCATACATCATCAAACCCCACCTAGCCTCCCCGCTCTCCCTACCGTGTGCCCTGGCCCTCGCCTGTTGCGCACACCACCACGCTGCCTACCCCCATGCCGCGCTATGCCTATCTTACCTGTTGCGCCTTCATTGAGCCCATGCCATCAATGCCTTCCCTGTGTCGTGCCACACGTTGAGTCATGCCGCCCTCGAACGCCGAGTCACACTGTGCACAAGCAGTTCCGCACTACATCTCCCCTGCATCAGTGAACATCGTGACCTTCCTTGCTAGCGATGAGCCGCGCTCTTCTCAGTAGGAGAGACGCCATTGTAGTGCTGAGTTTAATTAAGAAACTTAGTTAATTAATACTTAATGACTATCATTAGTTTAGGTAATTAGTCTATGGCATATAGGCCCCGCCTAATTAAGGAAATCTTTTTAAATTAGTTTAAAGCCTAAGAGTCACTAACACACGGCCCTATTTTATTGTGACCTACATAGTGTTAGGCCCCACCTATCAGTGTCTGAGATTTTCCTTTAGAAAATTATTTCAAAAAGAAAATAAAACCCAGAGGGTTCCACTTATCAGCCACTATGGCTTTTCTAGTAGAGAAATAAATCAAAAACAAAACTAAAATTAGTGGACCCCACCGATTAGTGAGAGAGAGTCTCTCTCTTTTGTTTATTTTGGTATTTAATCCTGATTTGAACTTTGAAAAGCTCGTTTTTACTCATATTAACACTAAATTTAATAAAACTTATTCGTAAATTCAAGATCTTCCAAATGGCAGTAAAAATCACCAAGTTGGAGTTGTTTGGATTTTCACTTAAATTTATTCATATGTCCGCATCTTATTTGCTTTCCATCACAATCATCTGAATAGAGTACGAGGACATGAAAGAGCCGTAGTTTGAGCCAAATCAAGACTTTCAAGACCAACCAACTTGTGAACCAGGCGAGTCAATACTTTGATCATGTTGAACTTACATTTTTATGCAAGTTAGATTTGTTTAAATAATCAAATTGTATGCTTTTATTTGTTATGCAAATTTATATTCACCTTAAGGTTATAGATACGCGCCTATCAATCATTGTATTATTGTACCCCACCCATTGGACAATTGAACATATAATCCTTATTTCCCTAGAAATCTAATGGTAACCATACTAGTTATAAGTTGTATCTAAGTACCATACTTAGTTTTGCTTAGATACCCAGGGGCATTAAATTGCCTTGTTATCATTTCAATCATAAAATTGATTTTGGGCAGTCATTGGAGAGAAATGACTTGTATGTTAAGATAACTTAGATTTATGTTTCTCATAACCATAAAACTTGCTTTACACATCTGGTGGGATGGTAAGAGGTATTGGTATAGATGTAGCACGAGAATCTATGGTTTATGGTAGCACCACCTAGATAATATTAAAGACTGAATGTTGTGATGACCTCCCAATATAAAATAGTGCAACCACAAGTCTATAATGGTAAGACCTAGCTAACTGATTTGCATCCACCAATGTGGGTTGCATCATTGGAATGACCCATGGGACATGTCACTGAGTTAAGCCATTGTGGACACGAGTCATGTCACTAGATTTAAGCCATCGTGTGGCGCAAGGAGGTCTTGGTGAGAGTAGATGTAACCCCACTAGGATAAAACCTTAGCAAGTGTAGCCTACAATGGATGATGCATTGTAAAGGCCTTGTAGTAATCTTATTGATTCACATGTCCAAGGAAATGTGTGAAATATAACAAGTTAATTATCTCTTATGGGTAAAGTGTACGATTTCTACAAAGTGAAAAATGTTCAAACAGCTATATCCACGGTTATAGGTAGGCATGAAAACTTACTCGAGTTAGTGTCTATTTGTTAAACTCTGTGGGTGCGTTGAAAACTTGCCAGGTGAATGTAGCCCTGAATTTGGTTTGCCCTGGATAGATGTAACCCAGTAATGATAATGAGTGGATGGAACCATATAATAGATGAATAGAACCTACATTGCTATTAATATTGCACACTTTGGTTCTCTTTAATAAAAACATGTTTTAGTAAAAAAAATGCTAAGTCACAGGGAATTTCCTATTTATTGTAGCTTTTAACTAATGCCTTTAGCAAATAAAAGAACCTGAGCCTAACTTTGTTGAACCTTGCATATATAATACTACTTGTGTGTTGGCTTACGGAGCATGGTTGTTTGTGCTCACCCTTGCTCACTAAATACCTCAGAACCTACGGACCGATATCAATATGTAGACTACGATGCCCAGGAGTTGATGGAGGAGAAGACGATGGAGATTAAGACATTCTCTAATATTATAGTTCTTAGCTCAAATAGGCAGACTTTGTTGGTCACTGTATGTACATCTATTATCTAAATTCTTGGAAAGCAGTAAGGCATCTGTTGTAGGGGTGGCCCCCACCTAAGCCCAGCAGGCCTGTTAAGAGAATGTAAGGCCCAGAATGGGACTTGTATAGTGACAAAAGTACCCCTGAGGGAAGTACTCATGTGTAAGGGTATGACTGTAAAAGCACTTCCCATGTGGGTGTATATATGTAAGGCATAGGTCATGGGGAAAGACCCGAAGCCATTCACTTACTCAACTCTCCACTACCACACTCTCTCTCTGTTTGGTCTGTAACCACAACAGTTGGCCCCGTCCGTGGGGAGGACAAGAACAAGCCTCCAGGTCTGAAGGAGGATGGCACCAAAGAAAGCTTCATCGTTGGCGGCGAAGAAGAAGAGGGCGGAAGCGGCGAAGTCTCGCGTCAGTACTAGGGCTTCGGCTTTAGCAGCCGCAGGTACGAGCGGTGGTGCAGGTGCGACCGGGAACCCCGCCATCGACGCGACGACCAACCCCGCCACAGACGCGCGACACAACGCCCGACCCCACCAGCACTGCCCCGACGACCAACCCCGGCGATGGCAACGCAGGCGCATCCGTTTTTCCACCCGGCGCAGAAGCGGTGAACGGCCCCTGCGGCGACGCGAACCTCGTCACCGGCTCCAGGGTCCTCCAGGACAACGCGGTGGGCAGCCTGGGCGCGTAGGCCGTGGTCACCACCGTACCGATAGCACCGCCAAGCGCACCGATGGCCCTGGCCACGCCCGCAGTGGAGACTACCCTGCTGGTGGCCCTCATCGCGTTTCAGTGGGAGCTAACAGACCTCTGCGGAGCTGTGTGGGACATGCAAGAGGCTCGGAGCCAACACGCCCCCCCCCGGCGGTGGCATCCGAACCCGCTCCGGAGAGGGCGGATAGCCGCGACGCCCCTACGTCTAGTCGCGTCCCATTACAACGCGTAGACCCGGAGTCCCCGCACTCTGCGGGCCTCCAGCAGAAGGCATGGCCTGAAGATTTCAAGTTCTCGAGCGTCATCGAGGCCTACAAGGTGACTCCGACCCGCGAGAGTTCGTGCGCGTGTATGAGACCGCTATCGAAGCCGCTGGCGGAGACGACACCACGAAGGCAAAAGGAGTCCCTCTCGCGTTGCAAGGGGTGGCGATGTCCTGGTTCTTCACCATCGAACCACAGTCCATCTACGCGTGGGAACAGATCCGCGACCGTCTCTACAACAACTTTCAGGGAAACTACATCGAGCGTATCGATGCGGACCAGCTCTTCGCAGTAAAGCAAAAACCCGAGGAAAGGCTCCGGGACTACTTCAAGCGCCGCAAAGTACATTTGCCAGTCAAGGACGTCAATGAAACAACCGTCATCAACGCAGCAATACAAGGCCTCCGACCGAGACCAATGGCCGAATACAACGCGCGCAAGCCCATTAAGACGGTCGTGAAGCTCTTCGACAAGATGGAAGAGTACGCCAGAGCAGAGGAGGACGCGCGGAGGCAACACGGTGATGACTCCGACACCAACAAGGCGGAAGGCTCGGCAAAGAGCGAAGGCTCACCGAAGCGGGGCTCTTTGAAAGGCAAGCGCAAGCAAGAGCAGCCGAAGGGCGCCTCTGAACATAAGGACCCCCAACACAATGACCAGCCAGGCGATAGGCCCAAGCGCGACCAACGTAAGTCCAGAAAACCTCGTTACGTCTTTTATATCGAAGGCGGCTCCGAAGACAACGCCTCCGCAGGCCGCGGAGGCAGAGGGCGCCGAGGCCGAGGACGGGGACGTGGCCGGGGTCGCGACGACAGAACCCGCGAAGAGTACGGCGACCAGCACCATGGGCAGTGGTGCGAAATCCATGGCCGAGGCAACCATGACACGCGTGCTTGCGCCACTATCGCAGCGCTACGGCAGAGCGTCACCAGGGATAAAAACCCGGATACACGCGCGCGCCAGGCCCACGTCCAACACCCCGGGACCAAGGAATACAGCCCGTGAAGGCCTCCTGCGCGTCGGGCACATGTGCAACAATCTCGGGAGGGCCTCCTACAGTTACAAGCCCCGGAAGGAGCCTAGCGCAGGATCATCAATGTCATTTCCGGAGGCTCCTCACTGGAGTTCGCCTCGGCGCGGCAACGGAAGGCTTACGCAAGGAGGCTGCACCACGTCGCGGCATACCCGGCATAGGCGCCGCCGGAATGGGCACAACACGAAGTCACATTCACGCCCGCTGACGCCGAGGGCGTGGAGTTTCCCCACCAAGACCCTTTGGTCGTCCGGGTCCTTGTAGCCGGATGCGAAGTCAGACGCATCCTAGTCGATGGAGGAAGCTCCGCGAACATCCTGTTCGCCGCGGCCTTCGACCAAATGGGGATCCCTTGGAGTCGATTGGGCCCGTCAGGCATCCCGCTGCAAGGATTTGGAGGGCAGCCTTTGCGCGCCTTGGGCCAGATATGCCTCCAAGTCTCCTTTGGCCAAAATGACAACGTGAGGAGCGAAGACGCCATCTTCAACGTAGTCGACATTGCATACCCCTACAACGCTATATTAGGGCGGCCGCTCCTAAATACTCTCGGGGTAGTCCCGCATCACGGCTTCCTGTGCATGAAGCTTCCCGGACCGCGGGCTGTCATCATCGTCCATAGCGACCAGGACATGGCTCGGCGCATAGAGCTTGGCGCCAGAGGTCCATGCCATGCGGCTCGCCAAGGCACCTAAGCCGGGCGTGCAGATGCGGAGCCCTTCGGGCGGCCCCCGAGAGCGTCTCGCGTTCCTCGCGCACAAGGTTGCCCCGGCAGAGCGGCTCATCAGCGGTCGCCCCGTCCTCATAGCGGTTAGTGGCCGGTATTCCCCCTCTTTTGTAATTGCTCACCCGCGCAAACAGGAATTTAATAAAGTTCACCGTTTGCATAAATTTTTGTTCTTCGCAACAAAGACACGCGTTCGCGCGCGCACTCTCCGTCAAAGATACGGGCATGAGTATAAATAAAGACACGCGTTCGCGCGTGCACTCTCCGTCAAAGATACGGGCATGAGTATAAACAAAGACACGCGTTCGCGCGCGCACTCTCTGTCAAAGATACGGGCATGAGTATAAACAAAGACAGGCGTTCGCGCGCGCACTCTCTGTCAAAGATACGGGCATGAGTATAAACAAAGACATGCGTTCGCGCGTGCACTCTCCGTCAAAGATACGGGTATAAGTATAAACCAAGACGAGCGGGGGGACGCCTCCGCACGCACTCTACGGAGTATAAATAAGACGTAGCGTCGAGGTCCGCCTTTGCACGCACTCTACGGAGTATAAATAAGACGTAGCGTCGAGGTCCACCTCCGCACGCACTCTACGGAGTATAAATAAGACGTAGCGTCGAGGTCCGCCTCCGCACGCACTCTACGGAGTATAAATAAGCCGTAGCGTCGAGGTCCGCCTCCGCACGCACCTCACCGCCCACAACGCGTGGAGGCTTGCCCCCGCGCGCAGTCCACGGACTCTAAAATAAGGCGTAGCGTCGAGGTCCACCTCCGCACGCACTCTCTGGAGTATAAAAAAGACGCAGATGCTATCCCTGCGCACTCTACGGAGTATAAACAAGACGCGAACCCCGCGCACGCATGGGCGTTGCCCGAGTGCGTACTCTTCGAAGTATAAATAAGACGTGGATGTCGATCTCACACACTCTCTGGAGTATAAAAAAGACGCGGATGGTATCCCTGCGCACTCTACGGAGTATAAATAAGACGCGAACCCCGCGCACGCATGGGCGTTGCCCTAGTGCGTACTCTTCGGAGTATAAATAAGACGTGGATGTCGATCTCACGCACTCTCCGGAGTATAAAAAAGACGCGGATGCTATCCCCGCGCACTCTACGGAGTATAAATAAGACGCGACCCTACGCACGCATGGGCGCTGTCCTAGGGCGTACTCTGCGGAGTATAAACAAGACGTGGATGTTGGCCCCACGTACTTAGGGGACAGCTTACCCCGGTTAATTCTACGGAGTGCAAAGTGCACCACGGGGCCCACTCCCACGCACAGCCCGCGAAGTACCATGGCAACGTGTCAAAGGCTAGCTTCCGCGCGAGCGAGAAACACCAGAGGCTGTTCTTGCATAATCTTGGGAAGGAGCGCTCGCGCCTCGCCGACCAGGCGCGGCTCGCGCCACCACTTCAAAGGGTGGGGACGGAGCGTCGCGCGTCTACTTCGACAGGCGCCACCGCCGCCACCACCGAAGGGTAGGGGACGGAGCGCCGCGTCTCATTTCGACCAGGCGCGGCTCGCGCCACCACGGCGGGTGGGGGCGGGCGCCGCGCGTATTTCGACCAGGCGCCGGCTCGCGCCACCACTTTGAAGGGTGGGGATGGAGCGCTCGACGCGTCTCGCCGACCAGGCGCCGGCTCGCGCCACCACCGAAGGGTAGGGGACGGAGCGCTCACGCGTCTACTTCGACTAGGCGCCAACTCCGCTGCCACCACTTCGAAGGATGGGGGGACGGAGCATGCCACCGCCGCTTCAAAGGGATATCGGACTGAGCGTGTGTGCGGTTATTGCAGCTACGCGTCTACCTCGATCACACTGCCCCCGCAAGGCACAACTCATCGCATACGGGCGCGCGTAGTAACCCTCCGAGTTTACCATGGGACAGCGTAGCCAGAGGGCGGCGATGCACTTCGCAGGATCTAATCAAGACTGTCCTTTGACTGTTCTTTGCATTCGCTAAGGACGCTCACAAAGGCGCACAAACACCTCCGGCACTGTGCCGCTACTCGGCAGCTCATCTCTAACATGCGCCCGCGCGAGGCTCCACTCAAGACGCCCGACCGCCGTAAATCCGCGCTTCCTCGGCCCTTTGCCAGTGCCGAAGATGCCGCCGGGTTGCAGAGTCGGAGATTGGCAGCCGGCCCCAACTGTGTAGCTGCTCGGGACAAGGGGGCAGGAATCAGAACAGCGGGAAACAACTCCGTACTTTACCAACAAAAAAAAGACAACCCGGGCTTCGATTAAAATGCACACCAACACGCGAAAACCTCCCGTCACACCTGTGGGTTCACGGTGTCCTCCGGGGCCGTGGCGCCATCCTCGTCATGCCAGGAGACCTCGTCCAGAAACCGGCCAAGGTTTCCCTCGCCGTGCAAGTTGTTCCGCAGCTCGACTATGGCTGCGGCCTCGCCGCAGTATTCCCATATCCGCTCATGGAAGAACTTCACAGCGCGGCGTACGGCTCGCACGTTGCCGGACATTACCCCGCCCCCGGCGGGCATCTCCAGTCGAGGATCGACTAGCCCCGCAATGTGTTCACAACTGCGGTGTCGCAGGAGCGCGCACGTCAGACACGACGCCACATAGGCGCAGTGATTGCCGAAGATCGCTGCGGCGCCGCGTGCAACGCCGGCCGCTTCTCCAATCCCCCGGAGTGACCGCGATAGGTCCTCGGGCCCGAAGGAGCGCGCCGGCACTTCGGCGACAAGCCCCTTAAGGGTATCTTCCAGGGCTAGCATAGCGTCCCAGGCGGCTACCGAAGCGTCGCCCAAGGCTCGATCTCGCTCCGCGAGAGAGGCAGCAAGCTCGCTGTTTTTCCCCCTCTAGAGCAGCGATTTGTTGCAGAAGGCCGTCCCGCTCTGCAGCAGCCTCTTGCCGCACCGCTTCTGCGGTCGACGCTCGCACTGCGGCAACGAGCCTATCGATGCGCGTCTTCATCCCAGCGCACTCCAACTCCAGGCGATGTATGCGAGCATCCTGGGCGGACCGCCCTCCTGCAGCTCCCTGCAGCTCCTCTTCGGCGGCAGCCTACTCCGTATCGCTGCTCCCTCGCGAACATGAGCACTTCGCAGGGCCTGGGCCAGCACGAGTGTCTGCGCGGCGCAGGAATCCGCAAACGCTAAACGGCTGCAAGTGGTCTAAAAGACAGACGCTTACCCTCACTCCCGACACCTCCAATGCATCTCCAAGGCGCCCTGACCCATAGGTCTGCAACGCCTGTTGGCCGATGCTGGCGGCCGCGTCCTCCGCAATCCCGCGCCAGGCCCTCAGAGCATCCGACGGAGGGACGAAGTTCGCTGGGCTCGGGCGCGCGACACCTGTGTCGCCAGCACCAGGACCCCCGCGCTCAAGGAACGACTCCTCCTCCAGGATAAGTGCCGCTGCAAAGAGGAATTACACATTTGTCACGAGGCGTACAAAAAAAACTTTGTCGGAGAAGTACCATCATAACCTACCTTCGGTGGCGGACGAGGGACTTCACGGAGACGTCTCCCTAGCCGCGGGCGGGACCGCTTCTACTTCGGCCCCAACGGACGGCATTGTCTCGCAAGGCCTGGGGACCTCCGAGTCGGGACCTAGCGCCAACCGATCCTGCGTCACGGTCACCGTGGCCCGAGGGGCCGGAAGGGCACGGGGTAGAGGCACCTCGGTGCTCGAAGCGGAGTCCCACAAGCTCCCAACACCGGTCGCCACAACGAACCCTCGCGAAGTCCGCGGAACGGGGGACGGCAGGCGTGGCCGCTTCGCTTGAGGTGAAGGCACCACCGCGGTACCCGCCACAGAAGGAGCCCCTGCGGCAGCAACACTCGCCGAAGGAGTCTCCACAACTACAACGACAGCGGTCGGGGGCTTCGCCCCCACGACCCCAGCTGGGACACCCCCCCTGCGGAGGACACCGCCTCGCGGGGACACTTCGGCCCGGCGCCGCTGTTAGCGAAGGTCGCGCCCACACACCCCGCGGAGGGCGGACTCCGCCACGCCCATGGCGGAGACGAGGACTCGCATCGGTGCCGCCACCAAGACCACCACCTCGGCGACGGTCGTGGGCAGCGAGACCTCCGCGGCGCGCCCTCCGCCGCCGGCGCCTTCGCCCTCAGTTCCCGCGCCTTCTAAGTCCGAGTCGGCATACTTCGCCGAACCCGACTCCGGGCTCGCCGCGCCGGCAGGAACAGCGGCAACCACCATACTGGGCATGGTCGCAGTGCTCCGGGTCCTCTTACGGGATGGCGCCTTCGCCTTCACGGCACCGTCATCCTCATGCTGCTGGTCCGGAGGGGTGCGATCCGGCACAGGAAGCCCTAAGGCCTCACACACGCGGTTTATTCACCCCAATCCGGCCTTCGCAGTCGCAGCTGCGCGCTGCCCGTGCTCTCTGCCGGTGTATGGCCCGAGGAACACGTGCGCGACGCACTCCGCGTCCTCAAGGCGAGTCCCTGCGCCAGACGAAGCACTTTTACACAATGCAATACGTACAAACGAAGAGGAAGACCTGGTCGAGACTTACGAAGACCAGTCGGCACGGACAGTGAGCAAACGGACGGGCGAACGTTATCATCACGACGTTCACCGGCTGTGAAGCGCCAATCGTGGGAAAGCGGTGTCGCACCGAGCATCATGTACCCCTCGGCGAGGTCGCGCATATTGAAGCGGGCGGCGACCCCCACAAGTCTTCGCGCCCTCAGCCTATCTTCCTGGTCAAGCGTTAAGCCGGGGACGGTCTTGAATTTAATCGGCCCGCCTACGCACTCAAGGCCGCTGCCACCCGTCACACGATGGTAGAACCACCGCCTCGCCCAGTTGACCTCCCACTTCCCTCGGGTCGCGTTCGTGGGGAAAAGCTTCCCACATGACGCCCGCAGGATGAAGTTGACGCTGCCAAATTTTGACAAAGATACCGCCCTTCGCTCTCCGGTTGGCACCGGCTTCATGCGATATCGCGAACAGGAGGCACGGGCCAACACCCTCCGAGCGCAGGCCCAGCTGTACATAGCGAGGCGAGCCACCGCGTTCGGAGTCAGTTGTGACAACTCCAGCTTGAAGGTCCGTACCACGTCCCCAACAATTGTCGCGGACGGGATGCGAAGTCCGACTTCTCAGGGCGCGGCTCCGTCTCGTCATCGGCAGGCAACCGCACCGCGTGGCGGTCCGATAGCTTCCCCTCTCGCAGCAGTGACCGGATCGTGTCCTCGGTCACGAGCGTGCGGCCCAACTCACCGGAGTACGGACCCTGACTCTTCTTCGCTGCCCACCACTTGTCTGCCGCCGCCGGATCGCGCTCCTCCAGCCGTATTTCACCTCGAGCGGTGAGGACCGCCTGCGGATGGCGTAGCCGCCCACCTGAGTACGCTCGTCGCAAGTCGCCATCAGCATACACGGGGAACTCGGTGGCAAAAAGGAGCGCAGGAACAGGGTGAGCGACCGAGGTCGTACAGAGTCCTGTCACCACAGGACGAGTCACCAGCGTCCCACCGCGTGTCGGTCAGCGCAAGGAATAAACGCAAGTCACGCGACCCGACATAGCCTTCGGCGCGCGCCGGCGCGGCTCCTCAGATCCTAGACCGCGATAGCCCAAACAGGGTCACCGACCCCCCGACCCTGGCCACACCTGTCCGAAGGGACAACCGCAAATTTGCGCGACGCAAATCAAGATCGGCAAGAAGCGCAATCGCTAGCAATCGGTGACACGCGTTGGGCGGGGGCAGCGGTGGCGGCATGCCTCTGACGCCGCGCCACATGCCCCGCCCCTCTGGGGAAGGGGCTTGACCGCGGACGACCCGTCGACACGCTAGTCATGGCCCACCGCGTGTTCATATCGAATGGACAAGTGCGTACGGATACAGCAGCCCGCTCGTGCCAGCCCAGGGGTCGGCGCGATTCCCGGGGCCATTAAGGCACACTACCGCGGGGTCGTGCTCACCCCAGGGAGTCCGCTGCCACCACTTTGAATGGTAGGGGACGGAGCGCTCGCGCGTCTACGTCGACTAGGCGCCAGCTCCGCTGCCACCACTTCAAAGGGTAGGGGACGGAGCGCTCGCGCGTCTACCTCGACTAGGCGCCAGCTCCGCTGCCACCACTTCGAAGGGTAGGGGACGGAGCGCTCCCGCGTCTACCTCGACTAAGTGCCAGCTCCGCTGCCACCACTTTGAAGGGTGGAGGACGGAGCGCTCGCGCATCTACTTCGACTAGGCGCCAGCTCCGCTGCCGCCACATCAAAGCGTAGGGGACGGAGCGCGCGATTCGACTAGGCGCTAGCTCCGCCACCACCACTTCGGAGATTAGGGGACGAAGCGCCTGCGCACTTACCCGCATGCGCGTAGCACCCCCGGACTACCCCGCAGACGCCTGCTCTCCGCGACTACTATCCTCCAAGGCAGGAGACCAACGGCTTCGGACGACCACCCCGCTGCCCGCCTTGTAGGCACCGCCTCGGCGGGACGGCATGTCCGACGACATTCCCCACACATTGCACTGGCGTAGGTCATGTCACGCCAAGTTTTGGCTTGTTTTCATAAACAGGCCACCTTCAGTACATCAATATTCTTTTGAAAGACGGGCTTGATCAGAAGCCCCGACTGAAGGTGAGCCTGTCTAAGAGAACAGGGCAAACCTTGCCATCATATGCAGAAATACGGAGCGAGCACAGCAGGTGCGAGCAATTGCCGTTAACAGATGCTAACCAAGCTCCCGAGAAAAATAGGCCTCCATCAGTACATCAACATTCCCCGAGCCGCGTAGTGCTGTCATGGAATGTGGATGCACTGAAGGGGCCCATTTTATGGGAGCAGCACCTATCCGAGCGCACAATGCAAGTACAATGTTACACCAGCACGCTATATATACCCCATCAGTGGGGAAGCCAACCGGCAGAAGTCCAGCCGGCGGAAGCCCAACCGGAGAAAGTCCAACCGGCAGGAAGCCAACCGGCAGAAGTCCAGCCGGCGGAAGCCCAACCGGAGAAAGTCCAACCGGCAGGAAGCCAACCGGCAGAAGTCCAGCCGGCGGAAGCCCAACCGGCGTAAGTCCATCCGGCAGGAGTCCAACCGGCGAGGGAGCGTCGCAGCATCGTACCACCGCGATGCTCCAAGATCCGCGCCAGGAGAAGAACGCCGCAGCTTGGTATCACCGCGCCCCCTCAAGTCTCGCGCCGCGTCAATCAAGCCCCGCTGGGTAGCCTGGCAGCCGCTTATCTTCAAGGGCGCTCGGCGCCGGAGACGCGCGCACGCGCAACGACTTACGACCCACTCCGCCCCCTATGCCGACGCATTTGACTCCGCCAACAACCCCAGTCCGGCCCCTCGGGGGCGAGGTCAACCTCGACTTCGATCTTCGCTCCGGACGACAACCCCGACCCCGCGACGGAGTCTGTGGGTGACGAAGCCTTCGCCAAGCCGCCCGGCGCCATACCTTCGCAATAAGGCGAACACTACACTTCGAACACTGAAAAAAGCTCACTGGTCGCAGGGACGGAGGGGGCCAAAGGGCTCGGCAACATGGCTTCGGCCCGTGAAGCCCTTCACCATGAGAGGCTCCTGTTGTAGGGGTGGCCCCCACCTAAGCCCAAAGAGCTCGTTAAGAGAATGTAAGGCCCAGAATGGGACATGTATAGTGACAAAGTACCCCTGAGGGAAGTACTCATGTGTAAGGGTATGACTGTAAAAGCACTCCCCATGTGGGTGTATATATGTAAGGCATAGGTCATGGGGAAGGACCCGAAGCCATTTACTTACTCAACTCTCCACTACCACATTCTCTCTCTGTTTGGTCTGTAACCACAACAGCATCCTTTCCCCCCTAGTCGCTTGCTCGTTGCAAGATGTGGTCTTATCTTTTGCCGTTGGTTCTGCTTCTGCTTTTGTATTGTATCTATTTGGCCCGATTAGCCCTTTGTGTAAACTTAGCTCGATGTGGTCTATTTAGACTCAGGTTTGTAATATTAATGACTGATATCACTACAACAAAATGGTCTCATAGAGATGTTTTTCTTTAGATGCTTTTTTAGTGTCTTTACGCTGAGAACCACATAGCATATAAAGATGCTTCTTGAGATGTTTTAGAATTTATCACAAAATTAGAATTTTAATTAAACTCTGAAGGCATCTGAAAAAAATAAAAATAATCTATTTAATGTGTTAAAAACCTCCACATCTTCTGTCTCTACCTAATCCTAAAAACTCTCGATCCAAGTTCTCCCCTACACCTCCCCAACCATCATTGCTCCAGATCCCCCCAGCCCCAGGTGATACAGAGTAGGCACTGCCAGACCGCCCCTCCGCTCAACTCCTCCTCCCAATCATGATGGCGGCGTGGGCGAATGAGAGCGAGCACAGCTACTACGCGCTGTAGTGGATGCTCCTCCACTTCTTCTCCCCCGACCAGTAGCAGTAGTAGCAGTACCGCCTCACTGTCATCAACGCCAAGCCCACTGCCATTGGCCTCACATGGCTAGGTATGCGTGCATCCTGCATCCATCTCCCTCCCTCTTTCTTTCTCTTGATTTCTTTTGATGTGGGATTGGATTCGTACAAAACATCATTAATCAATTCAGGTGCAATGGACATGCTGCTGTTTGTGGAGGTGGACTTGAAGAGGAGCTCCAAGCACATCCTTGAGAAGGCCGAGGAGCTCTACGCATAGGTTGGTTGAGACTTCTTAATTTTCACCATGAAAATTCTCCACCATCGATTCCTATGGTGCTCCTCCCTGCGCGATCCTTTAACCATGGTGAGTTCGCCACAGGTGAGCGACATTGTCTTCGAGGGGTGGAAGGGGACATGAGGAACATTCTCTATGAGGCGGTCGAGCGGCACCATGCCGAGATGTTGGTCGTCAGTAGCCATGGCTACAGAGCAATCAAAGGGTCTTGCCTTTTTGCTACGCCTACTCTATTGTCCCTTATTTCTTCATCCAGAAAACTACTACCTTCGAGCTGTGAATTGTGATAGACAACTGTGACTCTTTTTGTGCCTCCACTCTATGAAAAAAAAGAAATCCCTAAATTTGTATGGTCCTCCTTTGATGATCAATAAACTAGAATTAATTGGTGTATGATTGTATCAACCTATAAGTGGTTAACCAAACCTGCTGCTTAAAATGAGCCTAGGGAGAAGTGGGCATTGCTACCAACTTAGCCGAGGTGTACAACTGGATCATGAGGGAGTTGAGGCCTCTTCCTTTGGTAGCTATTGTGGAGTGAGTGTGCAACATCCCGAATTTTGGAAGTTCAAAAATATGAAATTTTTAAAATGTTTCTTGCATTTTTCTGGCCTTCAGATTTCTTCTGAATAGTTATTTGGGATCTTTTGAGTTTTGTAGGGTGCAAATTAATAATCAAGAATAATCCAAGTGCAAATAATGGCCATGCAAATAATAAAAATAGAAAATGACATTGTGGACCATGAATCCCAAATACCAAAACTGGAATTCAAGTCAGTGAGATAAAACCAAAAAATAGTAGACTTTATCTATAAATGATTAAATAAAAAATTCATCTTTTAAATTCAATTAGCAAACAAAACCCAAGGTCCAATCTTCAAAAATTTATACACAAACCCAGTAAAAAATAAAAATCAAGAGTGGAAGAATGTTAGTTATAGTATGTAGATATTAGAATCAAGACTTGAATTAAAAATCCAAAACTTGAATGCAAAACTTAAATAAAAATTCAAAATTTTGAATGTTAAGCAAAACCCCAAAAATCAGTAATTCCTAATGCAGATTAAAATTTAAATTACAAATCTAAATTTTAAAAGTGGGCTTAAACCTTTCTTTCTCTCACTTTTTCTTTCCTTCCTTTTTCCTCTCACTTCCATGGGGGCCCCACTCCCTATTTCTCTCTCCCCTCTCTTTCCTCTCTATCCTGTCCGCGGGCCCTCCTTTCTCCCCGTTCTTCTCTCTTCCCCTCCCGTTTTCCCCTTCTCTGCCATTGGGCCCGGCCTGCCCAGCCTTCTTCCTCCCTTCTTTCTTCCCATCGCGCTCGTATCATCCTCCTCCGTCCTCATTGCGTCACCCGGCCCCGCCCCTGGCACCAATTGCTCCCGCGTCATCGAACTACCCCCCGTCGCGTCGCCACTCCTCACCATGCCCTGCGCGCCGCACATCGCCTCGTCATCCCGTCGCCTCCCCTGTAGCCATGTCGGAGCACACGCCGCCACCATGCCCCTGCCAACTACCCTCCTGCCGCCACACCTTTTTCCCGCCTATAAATCACTGGCCGAGGCCTCCACTCGCACCGCACAACCTCACTCTTCCTCCCTCCACAAGTAATCGGCCCCCTCGCCATCCTTGCTCGCCGGTGCCACCTCCTTCCCCACGGCCAACCTACGAGCGTGCCACCGAGACAAGCCATTATAGTCCGATTCCTTCCTGCCAGAACCTCCTAGAGACCCGGCGAAGCTGCCCCCACGCTCGGCCGAGCCCCACCAGGTCTACACGCCGCCGGCGTCGAGCCCTCCCTCAAGCCGCCGCCGCACGCTGCCGACCCTCCTCCGGCGCTCCTCGGCCCCCACCGACTTCTCCATCGGCCTCCACGCAGTACTAGGAATTCGTTTTGCCCACTGCCGACGCCTCCCCGGCCGCCCCTCGTCGGCAATCCCGCCGCCTGTACGCCGCCCGACATCCTCTGTTTCGCCCCCCCTGCAGCCTCGACTTATATGCATTCGGCCCCCTTATAAGCCAGGTAACACCGAGTGATTGACTGACTAGCTGAGTGCGCGTTCAGTTCGGCCGCCCGAGTTCGATCCCCCTCCCCCGCAGCACATAGAGTATTAGGATTTTTATTCTTTTTGTTTTATTGCTAAGCCAAATACAGCTAGAAAAATTTAGTAAAAATCAGAAACTAATCCATGAATGATGCTAAAATTTATCTAAGGTATAAATGAGTTTAATAAATATTTAACCATGGATTAAATACTTCATGTTAGTGGCTAATGTGCCTTTTTAACCTTTATATAAAAAGTTTAATTCCTAACTAAGGCATAGTGAAACTTTGATTAGAAATGTTTATAGGTATATGCTCTCATGGGATGACAACTTAGCAAGTGAAAATTTATTAAACAATAAAGCATAAAACCTTGCATATTAGTAAATGTTATAAAATTAACCGTTGTAAAGTTTAAACCATAACCCATTGTCTTTATGCTCTAGCAATTAGGAGAATTATTTTGACTAATAAATGGTGAGGATCCTTTTTCGACCATAATGCTCAAATTAAATTAGAAGCTATAATGCATACAATTGATTTATGGTTAAAATACAAGTAACTATGATTTGGGTAAAATTGCTAGGTCATAGGAAGTTTTCTACGTAATGTATATTTCAAAAAGGAAATTTCTAGCAAATAAAATAGCCCGAGCCTCTCCTTTGATTAGCCATGCATATTATTTTTTTTTTGCATTCTGTGTATTGGCTCGCTGAGCACGGTGGTTTGCGCTCACACTCGCATTACCAAAATTAGATTCAGGGGCCCAGGACCATTATGCATATGAAGAAACCCCTTTTATGGATGGAGGGAACAACGCCGAGACTTAGGACGACTACTACGCTTTTGGTGTCCTAGGCAATTGGACTCTAGTGTTGTGTGCCTATAATTATTGCCTACGCTTAGGTAATAATCATATGGCACATATTTACCCCCAGTCGCTTGCCTGTGGATTAAAGGCCTTACCTTGCTTTTGCTTCTGTTGCCATGCTTTTGTAATGTGAACATTTGGCCTGGCCGGCCCTTATGTAAAAATATTGCTCAATATGGCATAATTCAAACTCAGTTATGTAATGTTATTATGAGTTGATGTGATTCATGTGATGTATAAAATGATGCAGCAATGTACCTGTGAACACTATCTACTGATCCAGGGAATAGTGCAGTGGTTTCACAGGAGATTCTGGATTGAAAAATCCAGGTCTAACAGAGTGCTACGTGGTATTACCAATTACTTTATGGATCAAAGCATCCTGGCTTACATCTCTATGATCACGAAGTATATGGAAGAGAAGAATAAGAAGGGGATGCATAGAGCATTTAAAATGGGCACAAGGGAGCTTCGTTTCAAGGTACTATGTCAGGCAAAAGGTCATCGTTGGATGAACCATGAGTACACGCTTGGAAGGCGTAGTTGTTCCTGCACATGCAACAAGCCTCGTATGTTGCACAGGCCATGCGCGCACGTGATGGCTGTTTGTTCAATAGTTGCACAAGAATCCGGTACATTCTTGTCAGAATATTTCATGAAGGAAGTAGAAGAAGAAGCCCCCGAGATGAGGTGGCTTCGACCTCCATCAACGGTGGTACCCATCGGGTTGCCAACGCTATTTGAACTCATATTGTCATGTTTGTTATGGTATCTGTAATGTATGAACTACGTGGTACTAGTAGGGGTAGTCTGTATGTTTATAATTGTTGTATGATCTATGCTTTATGCGTAACCTACTTACGAACTATGTTATGTTACTTTACTATGATTATTTCTTGCATGTAACCTACACTAATTTACTTGCATATTTATGTTGTGTTATGTTACTTTACTTATACTTTTACCCTGTGATCCATTACTTTCTGTCGTACTAACATCCTATGGTTTTTTGGATAGGTGTGCAAAACAATGCAGTAGTTGTGGAGTGGCATTACGAGCTACTTGATCTGACCATTGTTGCTACACACTGCAGCCACTTGGTGACTGCCTTGCCTCAGCATGGCGAGGAACCCATCAAGCTTGCCTTGTTGTGGTTGCGCACCCCCATAAAGGCATGGAGGATTGACTCTCGTTGGATTCCCAGGTATGTGAACCAAGTAGGTGAATCAACCGTATCCAATATCTACCCTGGTTTACATCCACACCCTCTAAATCCGCTTAGAAGAGTTGCAAGGACGAGCTTCATAGGCAGAGGATCAGGGAGATGAACTACAAGGAGGTGGTCCGCCTCGGCCATGACTACCACCCGTACTGTTGCTACACCAACCCGAGCTGCAATTATACTTGCTACTATTGGGTCAACCAACCATATCTACACCACCCTAACGACCGCCACTCCATGTTGGTGCTCTGCAGTGTTCCATTTTCGCCTTAGGGGCATCCGCCCACAAGCCCTATTAGATCTACAACCACCATGTCGTTTATATTCCACAAGACGCACATGTATCTTACATGTAGTTTGGGTTGACGGTACGTGTAAGTTGCCATTTGTATCGTAGAAGTAGTGAGGTAAATATATATACCTAACCAAACCCTACACGTCGTGTAATTTGCACCTTCATTATTAAGTGTTATGTTAGGCTTGAAATGGTTTATTTAAACAAAAAATTATTAATGCAACCAAAGGCACACTAGTCGAATTCTCTCTTAATAGTTAGTTATTATTTTAAAACTACTAAAGCCAAAAAAACACAAGAATTTTTTATAAATAACATTTTTTATTAATAAAAATGTATTATTTAAAAAATAAAAATAGCTCTGCCGCCATTTTAGTTGGCAACAGGTCCTCTATCGCTAGTTCAATTCACGATAGGGCCTCTGTCACCATTACAATTGGGAACAGAGACTCTGTCACCAATTCAGTTAACGATAGAACCTCTGTTGCCAGTTGAATTGATGAGAGGACCTATTGCATCAATTCATCTAACGACAAAGACCTACAGACTGCCACACGTGACTCAACATAGAATCGTTGTCGTCATTCCAAATGGCGATAATAGGCTATTTATGTAATGTTTTAATAATAACTAGCATGGTGGCCCACACACATGCGTGGGCATTATTCTTAGTACATATTTAATTAGTTTAGAGGGACATATGTGATGATAATAATAAAAGAACTACATGCGAAAAATAAAGGGTTACAGATCACATGAAAGAATTCAAATATTAGAATTTTAACATGTTATCAATTTGATTTGGTTTCCTTGTTTGAAAGATTGGTTTCAGTTGTGTTATGAATGTATAGTAGTATATGTTAAAACAAATAAGATAGATTATATCTTTGGGAGGAAATACTTGTTCTTTATAATAACCAACAATAGAGATATCCAACAATAGAGACAATAGTTATATCCATAATAATATAATTAAAAGAATGCAAATTCTAATGGTATTGTAGGCAAGTTTGTGTCTGTGCGTGGATCACTTGAGTTCAATTCTATCTCCAACATCTCACGTGTTAATTTTATACAAGATTTCCTCAACTATACATGCATACATATCATGGTACAAACTAACTTTATGTGTACTTCCATAGATCAAGAAAAACCATTGGTTATGATTTATTGATCATAAAAAAGGTCTAACTAATTTAGAGCTAGATGATTTTCTTTTTTTTGAGAATATCTAGCAATTACTCTCATTTATGAGGTAACACCAATCAGTTATGGATTACTAAACATAATTAAGGTCCACCAAATTAAGGGTCAGATGTTTTTTTTATTTTTGGGAGAATTTTAACAATATTTCTCTTTTCTCTTAGCCGATGTAATCAATCATCCTAAGTTTTTTATTATATGATAGATAACACCTAATGTTATTGGGAAGTTGAACTTTAATTAGAATCCACCACATCGATGGTGATTCTAGAAAAAAAATTAAAGATGTAAAACACACATTATTGGGAAGCATGCAAGTAGAATAAATCTTGTGTTTTTTTAGTTTCTCCTTTTTTTCCTTGCCGAGTGCCACCTTTTCTTTTTCCCATCCTTGTGCATGGCTTTTACTCATTTATTTTGCAAATCCATATCCTTCTCTTTCTCTCATACATGGATTTTAGTGTGGGCTATCTAAGATTCTTTTCATTTATTGGGTTCATCTAGAATATATAATGGGTAATTTTGTCTTATAAGATGTCATGTTTTATCTAAGACATCCACTGGTGATCGCTTACTAACCATAATAAGGGTCTAAATCAAGAGATGGATGTTTTTGTCTTTTTTCTGAGAATTTCTGGCTTATTTCTCTTTTTTTTAGCAACCGTGGAACTCATTCGATTGAATTTTAGTATATAATACATAGATTTTGTTTTTTTGGGGGGTTTACTTTGAAATTCGTATGAAGATCGTATTGCTAATTTTTATTTTTTTCCTAAATTTTACTTATTTTGGATTATACTTGACATGGACTCTATTTTTAATTTGCTAATTTTTATTTAATAATTATTTTGGATTTTAGTTATTTATGGATGTTACTTTAGATGTCGCATGGAAATCAAGTTGCTAATTTCTTTATTTTTTTATTTCAATTTTATTTAATTAAGATTATACTTGATATGTGATTCTTTATTTTAATATGTACTATTCTAACTTGGGTCTGTGAGATAGATGGTTAGATTTTTCTGGTTAATACGAGAGCTTCCTGGAATGTCTAATTAGTATAGGTTTATAAATTTAATATTTCTAGAATTTACTTTTTGAATTTTTTTTACAAATCAAATATCTAATCATCCTTTAATTTTTTAGTTTTAGGCTAGAATTCGTGTAAAAAACCAACTTATATTTTCTTTTAATTATTATTCCAAATTTTTTAGGGGTTTACTTTGAAATTCACATGGAAGTCAAATTGCTAGCTTTATTTTATTTATATTATGAATTTTAGTTAATTTGGATTGTACTTGAACTCTTACTTTTAATTTACTAATTTTTGTTTAATTATTATTGTGAATTATAGTTATTTATGGATGTTACTTTGGAAGTTGTATAGAAATTAAATTGCTATTTTTATTTTTTAAATTATGAATATCTAATAATTTTTATTGTACTTGTGAATTGCTATTTCTTTTAATCTAATCCGTTATAATTTAGATCCACCAACTTAAGGACAGGATATTTTTCCTTTTTGTGAGAATTTATAGCATATTACTCTTTTTTTAGCAACTATAAAATATCTGTCATCGACTTTTAGTATATTAGATATATTTATGTAATATTAATAGAAATATATTATTTAAAGAACCATCGACGACGTACTGTCTTATGATAACTACAGTTTTACTGCCTACATCGTGACATGCTGCTTGCTTGTAGCGTGAGCTGTACAGGATTGATGGGCCTGTTCGGCAAGTCAAAAGCCGGCTGGCTTTTGGCTTTTGCTACAGTAACTAACTTTCAAATGGAGTATTTTCTCAAGACGGGGTCTACAAGTTAAACGATCTACACGTTAAAAGCCCAACATCTGTACCAGCCAAAATCACAAGTGAGTATCTGTCTCTCTGTAATCTATACCGTAAACAGCTAAAATTCAAAATTTTCAGCCAAAAGCCACAAGTCGCAGCCAAAAAAAATAGGCCCCAAGCGTGTATTGAACTTGACCAACGAACTCCATGCATTTTTCCCTTGAGATGGAACGTATGCATGTGGTTAATTGGGTATCCTACCCTGCCGAGTCAAATTGACCAAGAAGAAAAGTTAATTCGCTATTTCTTAATTTCAGCTTCAGTTTCATTTTGGTTTCTGACTTTTAAATTACTATTCATTAATTTCATTTTTTCTGACTATTTTATAGTTTTTTCTCGTATTCATTCATATTATCTGTAATAGGCTAATATATTTTTCTATATTTAATTTTTTAGATTCAATTATATTAAATAAATCATCATCACTTATAATTAAAAAATAAGCTAATTGCATAAAAAAATCGAAAGCCATCGCCGAAGCACCCTTAAATCTGAAAAGGGTTTTGTACGGCCGACAGGTTTCAGAGGCTGCAGCGCATTGCATGGCACGACTAGCTACGAAACAAACGCATCATGCCACAGAACATGGATTGCCTGTTTCAGTTTTATATGCGCCTCAGACATCAAAGATTATTTTGCACAGGTCTTCAGGGCGGTCAACAAGCCATGCATCACTAATAATAATTTAGGCCGAAGAATCTGCATCGACTCACTAATAATAATTTAGGCCAAAGAATCTGCATCGACCTTTCTACCTGAAAGCTGATGAGTGTCAGGAACAACAGCAAGTACACATCTCGTCAGACAGGCAGAGATACGTCCGATCGATGCCTACCCTTCAACTAATCTAATCCTTGAGCTGTCCCGCTCAGTAAATACCAGTTAGCTTACCCGTAATCTCATGATTGATTGCTGCTTGAGCTGTGTGATGTTCTTCCGTTAATTGTATTTAGACCCGATCTTAAGCCTAAATATCGGTCGTGTTATTCAGATCGATCCGTCGCCATTTCCTATTCGGGGTCGTGGAGACTACATGGTTGAGAGACTGACGATGTGTCTCGTGAAAAGCCTAGCTTAGCTAGAAAATTGTCATTGAAGTATCGGTGGCTACACCAATCGGATTGTGCACCGTAATGCTACTTGGAACGTAATCGCTCGATCCTTGATAGGACCTTCGCTTTTAGTGATAAATTAAGCTGAATGGACTACACTGTTAAAGTATTTCTTCCACTCTTTTTTACTTAACATTTTTTTATTCTTTACGATCTTTGAGATATAACTTTGATTGCTACTTTTTACAGTTTTATAATATAGTGATAAAATTATAATATTATTAAAAAAATATTTTTATAATAAATCTAATAATATAATTTTTGTATAGATAATCTAGATAATTTTAGACTGATTGGTGATCAAATATTAAAAATTTGCTAGCACGGATACAAAGAAGTAAAAAAAACAGAGGACCAGTACCGGTCGCACTGCTTCGTCTGGTATTTTTTTCGCAGCCTTGTTTATTCATCAGTGCGTGGTGCTTGTTGTTGTACCTTTAGGTTTTTTCTTGTAGTGTCGTACCAGAAATTAAAACATGGACAGCACACAGCCGGAAGTTGTTGTCCCGGTCGCTTCTAACTTCTCACTTTTAATTTACTATTTCTTAATTTTATTTTCTTCTAGCCTTTCAGCACTTTTAGGGTTTTTAATCTTTTTTCTGTATTCTTTTATATTATCCATGATGAACCAACCTATTTTTTCCATTTTAAAATTTTTAAATTTTAATTAGGCCGAATAAACCACTATTAGCTACAACAAAAAAAGTTATAAGCCATCGTCAAACTGAGCGTCCCCGTTGAACCAACATCGGTATTGTTCGTTGGATCATATCTGAGTGAGAGTAAAGTGATGGGAAGAAATTATAGGATCAGTGACGAGTTAAAAGGGTAAATAACTTTTTAAAAAAATTCTTAGTTATTATCAACTCTATGTAGCGAAAATACAAACTTACAAGATCATAAAACTAAGAGTCCAAGAACAAAAATCAATTGAGACAACTATATCACCACTAGTTAGACCGCCGGCTAAACTCTGGTCTGACCGCTCGGCCAGTTGGACCGCGCATGACGCCAATCTAATCGGGTTGCCAGTCGTACTGCTCGGTTCCTTGAGGTATGACCACTCGTCGAGGCTGAGAACAAAAGGCGGTGCACACAATCCGAGAAAAAGAGCTAACTTGTAAATAACTGATCCAAATGCAGTGAAAATTGGCACAAACTCTCCCTAATATGCCAGGAACCTATTCAAAACAAGCAGAGTTGCACCAAAACCGAGCAAAAAAAAAGGGAAACCTTGATTTGCTTTCACTCGTGAGTTCTTGATGATCTAGATGACCTTGCATGTGTTCTCCCATGTCATAGCAAACTAGATCACACTACGAACTCAAGCCAAATCACTCACAAAGAGCAAAACTCCAAATTCACCTCTCTCTTGAGGAAAACGGGGCAAACTCAAGAACTCTCCTTAGAAGGTGGCTAGATGTATGGGATCTGATCTCTCAAAGATATATCCACCTTTTACATGTCTTTGGCACCAGAAAAAAAATCAAGAAAAGAGAATCCAAACAAAAATGGCAAGCAAATCAAAAGCACAAGAAATGATCTATGGCATAACTCATTGGGCAAAACTTGGATATTAATTTCACTTGAAGAGAAAAGTTTTACAGCCACTCCCTCATGGATTTCAAAGGTGTAAGTCTAGAACACACACAAAAGGCTCCACACAAAGAAACCATAATCTCTATCACTCTCTAGTTGATTCATCTCTCAACACACATAAGGCCTTATATAGTGTAGGCTCTTGCTCCCCAGTTAACCCTAGCAACTAACAACCCTTAGTGGATATAACCACTTACAAATGGAGAAACCCAGTAACCCACACACAAACTAATTTTACACTTCACATACTTGCACATTTTTCAAAACAAATATTTCATAGCTCCAATAGCTCAATAAGACGCTACATCCTTAAAGACATGACCTAAAACTACTTAGACCAATGCCGCAGTTTTGTAACCCGTCACTCCACCTGGTATTGGATAATTTTCTCAATTGTCATCCACCGATCTTCACGAAGATGCGATGTTGATGCCTTGTCGCCAAGATCATACTCCTGTTCCGAGGTAGTTACTACTTGAAATGCCCGAGTCCTATGGCACACCACATCATACTATAGTCTGTGATGCTTAATTATTTGCCGCCAAGATTGTACGTCTGTTCCGAGAACCGTCACTACTTGAAATACACAAAGTCCAATTGTCACACTACATGCACTCTCTTGCCTCCTCACGATTCTTGTCTTTCTCATGCACTTCTTGGCTTGAGATGATGCTCCACATAGAGTTACGAGACACACCATGGCCTTAGGACTCCTTCCATAGCCTCGGACTAACCGCAACAGTCATCAAGCACCTACACATCAAAGAATAAGCAATCGATCCGAACACAAATGACATGTACTTGATTCTTATTAGCACAACATATGTATGGACACATACCATGACTCACACTTGCATGGACTGCTATGACTAACATTTATATGGATTCTGCCATGACTAACACAATCAAAATCAACTCAACTCAGTACATTTCCACAGAGGCTGGTCTAACTGCTAACCACAGCCTGTTCAGACTGCCACCAACCAACTTCAGCAACCCTCGGTAACAGGGAACCGGACTGACCGCGGCACCCATACCAGTTAGACCGCCTAACCCAGCAATTTGACCGGCCGTAACACGACCAGTCAGATTGCTTGACACCCTAGCCAAACCGCCATTATAAGGCTAGTCAAACCGCTCTCCTCTGGTTATACCGCAATTCTAATGCCGATGCTATCGCACCAGTCACAACTCAAAACCTCCAAAAGACCTTCTTTGAAAAATAGCTACTGCCAACTATAGGCCGGTACTACCGTACATTGGTCAAACCGCCACCACGGTCGATCAAACCGGAAGTTGATTAGACTAACATTATAAGGCCGGTTAGACCGCTAGCAACAGAAAGCAACAAGTCAAGATGCAAATGCTTAAAATCAAACTCAAACTTATATATCTAAGCACAACCACAGTTAAATACTTATCATAAACTTAGGATGACCTTTACATGGTCTTACAGAAATGTAATTTTCGGGTTGGAGATCGTTGAAACCCACCACCAATACTATGTGGTGCCGTAGCTCCATTGATCTCTGATTCAGTTCAAGTGTCATCATCTTGCTTAAGGACATCATATGCGTGATATCCAAGCAAATTGACTGCACTGCATTGCTAAGAGAACTGTCCTTTGGCAAATTGTATACTTTAATCATGAAAGATGATTAAAACCATTGCCAGAAATAAGTACTACCAATTCACCGTCTGAAAGATGATCCCGGACCGAACGGGCGAAATTAGAAGTACCAACATAGGCTTTGCGGAAAGTTGAAAGCATTGGTACATCTAACAACGCAATTTACTCTACAAAATTTACAAATCAAGCGTTGTTACAATCACTTTTCTCTACCAATGATTGAAAAAACGAACACCTTCTTGGTTAATTCAACCAGGGTTAAAGAAAGCAAGTCCCAATAAAGACCATCTGGCCGTATTGCACGCATGTCTTGGGGACCATGTATACTTGACGCAGACGGAAGCATCTTCCTATTGGCTATTGGAGTCGATCCCAATTTTTTTGGACGAGAAGACGGGGGAGAAGAGATGAGAAAGACCGTTCGGCGCCTCACCTTCTTTTGCGCTCCAAAATTTACAGCGTTCATTCTGCAAGTGTCGACACTGGATATTACTGCAAAGTTTTGCTGTTTGCATGGCATCTTGTGACTGTATTTTGAACTTTGTGATGCTCTTGGGAAGAAATGGAGATGGTTGGTGAGTTCGTAGGGTTGATGTCATGTGCCCCTGAGTACGAAATGAGTGCCAGCTGATGACAAATCCACGAGAGCTTAATTAGGTGAGGTGACGCTTTCGGCACCGCTGATAGGCCGATAGGAGCGAAGCAGGGTTACGGGCCGCTCAAGGTATAGATCTGGTTCTGCTCGTTTTAGCTTCAGTGCTTTTAGTTTTTAATTTATTATTTTTTTAGTTTTTTTAATTTTTAGGCTTTTGCCTTTTTTCTGTATTCCTATGTATTATTTGTGATGGGCTAATCTATTTTTCTATTTTTAAAATTTTTTAAATTTAATTACGCCAAATAAACCACCATCAGCTACAATGAAAGATAAATCAGCTACAGTAAAAAAAAGCTATATGCCATCGCCAAACTGAGCACCACCTAAGTTTATGGCTTTCAGCTATGGTTGTTAATTTTTGGCTATAATTACATTGTATCAGTTGTTAGTTTTTTAATTATTCAATTAAAAAAATAAAAAAAATTAAAACAATATTATATCTTTACATACAATGTAAAGAAAAAAGCAAAAGCAAAAAACCCGATAAACCCAATTAGATACCGATGTGTTCTAAAATGGCTTCTAGTTCAAATAAATCAAAAGTAAAAAAATTAAAAATCAAAGCCATTTAAAAAGGAACTTAAGTATGGGTGCATCTCTTGCTCAGCAAATTCTAGTTACAGGGTGCCGTGCAATGACGCACCAGGACTAGCCGATCGATGATGCATATTTGCATGAAAATTCTGTGCTATAAATTGGTGTCTATTAGCTCACCGCAATAACATAGAAGATTTTGCATGAAAATTCTCCGTCAATGTTCGAAATCGAAACTCAAATTTCTTGTAACCACATTTGCTTACAGACAAAGCTGCATCATCCTGAAAAGTAAATACGGGAGTCCCTTCAGGGAGGCGCGAAAAGGACCTTTCGCCCGCGAGCAGCGGAATCTATAAATTACTCACCGATTTCCCTTTTCTCCGATCCCTGGCCCACCTGCACGAAGCCCTGCGGAGCGCAAATCTGGGTGCATTGTCGTGGGGACGACGCAATTACCCACGGATTTCCGGTGCGGGGACAGCAACAGCAGCACTGATTGTTACACATGGCAGTCCTATGCCTGTTACAGCGACAAGGAGATTTCTCCGGGTAATGCCCGTGGGGCGCACAGCAATTAGTGTCTGTGCTAAACCAAGAAAACCTCATGACTCTTCGTGTCATCTCTCTCAGGGTCTCAACGCAGCAGCAGCTCTAGCTGCCTTGTGCTCTTCAAACTTCCCTTCAGGGCTTATGTTGCAGATATATTTTCGTTTCCCGAAATGCTATATTTTTGTTTAGTGCTAAAATGGTAGGCATATAGTTAGCTGGTAAACCGGAATTAATTAGGGGAAGAAATTACTACGTATAGGATTTTTTCTTTGATATAAAAAAGAAAATATTCTTTTTGTGCCATTTAGTCGTCCAGTGGATCGTGATCGAGTTAGTTGAGGTCTTGACAATAACATGACGAGAACAACTCTTAAATTTGAGGCATTTCCATATGAAAAGGGCAATTTGACTCTTAAATGTTACAATTTAATTGGTGCATAGACACAGAAATAATCTTCAGGTATCTTCTCCTGGAAAATTACCTATCATCCAACAGATTTTGTTTTATTTTTTTGCAATGTTGTTGCCCAATAGACCGACTTACCCTATAAAACATATTCTTGTTATCCTTATAAAAAAACCATATTCTTGTGGATGGCTACGGCATAGGTGTGAGAGTAACTTGAAGCATCTCGCGCGTAGGAATTTATGCTATGCACATTTCACAATCTTACTATATTTGCCTACATCCAAGCTAAAGCCGATTGGCATGCAACTGATCACTCGTTGTCTTTATGACGTGACTCTGATTCTCCTATTGTTTTTTAAACTATGGTTTATAATTTAAAATTTTAGCTATTCGTAAAAGATAGTATGTAAAGAAAAATTGTTACATATAATTTTGACCGACACAATTACATTCAGTACATTTTTTTACTACAATCTTTCTGTTACCCATCTTAAAAAATATATTATTTAAAAACTAATTACTATAATATAAATAATACTATAATATGTAAGTAAAAAAGAGGAAGCGATAATCTTAGTAGTCACGCACGCTACCAGCAAGACTCTCTTGCTCCCCGGCCTCCTCGCCTCGGGCGGCTCTCACCTAGAGTCCTTGCCTGCCTTCCTTCCGAGGCCGGCCTACGTGTCCCCTTCCGCCTCTCCACGTGTGTGCGCGCTGCCACGCCCTTTCCAACGTCACGCACTGACCTTAACCCCCGCCTCCATTCTCCTCTCCCTCCCTCCCTCTCCCTCTCCCTCTCCTGATCTACCCACTCCGCCCGCCAAGCCCTAAGCTTCGTCACTCACACACGCCGCGCACGCCATACCATCCACCCTCCCACCGCCCGCCGCTTCCCCTCCGACGCATGGCCATGGGCACGTTCCCCTTCCAGTGGCCCGTGGACCCCGCCGCGCCCTCCAGCCTCGACGTCGGCTTACTACCATCCCTCCTCCCGCCTCCGCCGGCGGTGGTGCCCGACGACGGCGTGGCATACTACGCGGCTGCGGCTGCGGCAGCGGACATGCACGCTTCCTCTCTAGCCGAGCTCGCCGCACCCTTCCCGTCCACGGCTGCCGCCGCCGCAGAGTTGGCCATGCGGCGCGAGGAGGAGGAGGTCGCTGGCATCCGCCTGGTCCACCTCCTCATGAGCTGCGCGGGCGCCGTCGAGGTGGGCGACCACGCGCTGGCGTCCGCGCACCTGGCCGATGCGAGCGCCGCGCTCGCGTCCGTCTCGACCGCCTCGGGAATCGGCCACGTCGCCGTTCACTTCACCGCCGCCCTCTCCCGGCGACTGTTCCCGTCGCCTACCACTCCGCCCGCCACCGACGCCGCCGACCACGCCTTCCTCTTCCACCACTTCTACGAGGCGTGCCCCTACCTCAAGTTCGCCCACTTCACGGCCAACCAGGCCATCCTCGAGGCCTTCCATGGCTGCGACCGCGTCCACGTCATCGACTTCAGCCTCATGCAGGGCCTCCAGTGGCCCGCCTTGATCCAGGCCCTCGCCCTCCGCCCCGGCGGGCCGCCGTTCCTCCGGATCACAGGCATTGGCCCGCCCTCCCCTCCCGACCGCGACGAGCTCCGCGATGTCGGTCTCCGCCTCGCCGACCTCGCGCGCTCCGTCCGCGTCCGCTTCTCCTTTCGCGGGGTCGCCGCTAACAGCCTCGACGAGGTCCGCCCGTGGATGCTCCAGATCGCGCCCGGCGAGGCCGTCGCGGTCAACTCCGTGCTCCAGCTCCACCGCCTCCTCGCCGACCCGGCCGATCAGGCGCCCATCGACGGCGTTCTCCACTGTGTCGCCTCTGTGCAGCCCAAGATCTTCACGGTCGTCGAGCAAGAGGCCGACCACAACAAGCCGGGCTTCCTCGACCGGTTCACCGAGGCGCTGTTCTACTACTCCGCGGTGTTTGATTCCCTCGACGCGGCGAGCGCCAGCGGTGCGGGCAACGCGATGGCCGAGGCGTACCTCCAGAGGGAGATCTGCGACGTCGTGTGCAGCGAGGGCGCCGCCCGCATGGAGCGGCACGAGCCACTGTCGCGGTGGCGGGACAGGCTGGGGCGCGCGGGGCTGAACGCCGTGCCGCTCGGGTCGAGCGCGCTCCGGCAGGCGAAGATGTTGGTTGGACTGTTCTCGGGTGAGGGACACTGCGTCCAGGAGGCTGAAGGGTGCCTCACGCTCGGGTGGCACGGCCGGCCGCTGTTCTCGGCGTCCGCGTGGCGAGCAGCCGGCGGCGGCGAAGAGAACAATAACAGCAACAGCAACAACGTTAGCAGCGGCAGCGGCAGCGACAGTAACAGCAGCAGCAGCAGCAATGGTAAGAGTAGCGGGGTTGTAAATGCTAGTGGCATGTTTTTGTAAATCGCGGGATGCCGTAGTGGTTTGATTAAGGGCGTGGATCGATCGTAAATTGGACTCTGAAAATCTCAATGACAAGAAACTTTTGAGCTAAGCACCATAACTCGCGCGCGCGAGCTCTCTCTCTCTCTCTCTCTCACTGTTAAATTGTACTTTTACTGGTATCTGCAATTTTGCGTATTAAATTTTTAGTGACTCGACGAGATAACATGGGCACTAGAGGTGGAAAGTAGATACAAATTATTCGTATTATTTGATTATCATATTCGATGGGATGCAAATATGGTATAGATTTTTTATCCGATTAACAATTTCCATTATGTTCGTATTCAAATTCAAATTCGCATAAAAAATATGGACGCAAATATGGTATAGACTTTTACCATCCAAAATGTTATTTTATCTAGACTATCCGTATCCGTATTCGATGAAGTAGTATGTATATTTGTTACAATACGACTAATTAGTTGGACAAGTTTTTTAATTGAACGTGAATTCGTATTTCTTTAGGTGAAATAAAGGAATTAGAATAATTAAGTGTGATTGTATGGGGGATAAAATGTCATTAATGTCTTTATACTACATAAATTATGAGGATATCTAGATCCGACCGAATTGAGTAAATATTAGATTTGAATTCGTATCCAATATTTGTCCGGTCCGTATTCATATCCGACATTTGTTCGATTTGTATTCGAATCCGAGAAAAAAATATGGATGCAAATATGATTTAAGAACTATTCGACCCGTATTCGATCCGTTTTCACCCCCTAATCAACACACTACATGCATGCACACTGACATAACAATAGAGTTCGCTAGATTTTTTTAAAAAGGAAACAGTATGCTAGATTAAATGGGTACATAATTGAATACATAAACCTCCAATCGAATACCTTGGATCCTTTTTTGAGCTTAAACAAATACAGTACCAATTTCCCCATGCTATAAATCTCTCCGGAAGCGAGCAGCTAACTTGTGCTGAGTTGGAGCACGAGAATTTTGAAATATCACTAGAGGAATTAAGGCTGCAGGCCAGCCTGTCACAGGGGTTGTATTTGCATGAAGAAGAGACGCATTCGTGCCTCTTTCTAGCCTTAATGGGCCAGGGCTAAGGGCTTGTTTGATCGGTGCTCTGAGCTTCATGCCTGTTAAAAAGTGATATTTGAAGGTAACTTGATATTTTGATGATTCTTGCCTAGCAAAGCAAATATGAGAATGTGGTGTTTGGTTAGAAGCATGTACCTGAAACTGATAGATGAAAGCATGGACAATGGATCGAGTTGCCTAGGAGGCTGGTAACCATGCACTCGTTTTTGGTCATCTGGGCCTAGGAGCGAGCCAGATCGGCAACCAAATAGCATCCCAGCGAGCTCCCAGCTGCGTCCTACTCCTGGCCAGGCGCGCGGCCAGGGCGCGAACCAAACACGCCCTAAATCATGCCGTGGAAAAAGAAGTTACAAGCTCATCGGTACTCTCATTCCCAGAGTCAATAAGGGCTGTTGATTTGGCAGCCTACGGAAGAAGCAGATAAAGATGTACAGGCTCTAGGCAATGTTCCGTGCACCCAGTCGGGCTTTCCTTGGATTGCACGCTTGATCCAAACACGACGGCAAACAACGACAAGCTACAAGACTTTCCTGTCGCAAGTCCGGCAACGTATTCAGGAGCCGATTCTTCTGAAGCATTGCGTGCAGCGTGTTAAGCGTAGAAAAGTTCTGCCATCAGATTTTACTCCTCGTCGCAGTAGAGGGATTGCAGCTAAACAAGGCGCAGCACCCAACATCTCAGTGAAAAGACCTCAAAAAGTATCAATGAAGAAGCTGGGAATTATTGAGAATGAAAATTCCATCGGTAACGCTATTTTGACATCTTCTCTTCTCCGCTCATGGAAGAACAGATTGCTACGCTGACAACTTCATTTGGCTTGACTATTCCTGTGGGGGAGTCGTCCCATGCCGAGGGCTTTGTTCATTAGCTGGGTGTTTTGTTTGTTTTGTGGTTGTTTGTTTAGTTTGGTAGATGGACCACTTCAACTCGAACATTGTTGTGTGGAACGTTCGGGGTCTAAGTTCTATGGCCCGTAGAAGTGTTGTTAAAGAGTTGGTGGAAGATATGGCGGCTAAGATAGTTTGTTTAGTGGAGACTAAGCTGGATGTTGTCAATCAATTTGACATAATGCAAATTCTGGGCCCTTGGTTTGACGAGTTTTTCTACACTCCGGCTATTCACACTAGTGGAGTTATTATCACTGCTTGGCAATCTTCGTTGGTGCAAATCCTTAATTCTCGGCTAGATCAATTTTCTATTTCTGTCCTTCTCTCTCCCGAATGGTGATTCTTGGTGGCATACCACGGTTTGTGGCCCATCTCAGGATGGTGATAAAAATTCTCAGGAGGAATTGCACTCCTTAAGGTTGCAGTGTTCTGGACAGTGGGTTAACCGCGGATACTAGAGATAAAAATAATGATATTTCTGAATAGAAGAATGATGAGGAGATTTTCTCGTCTTCTTAATGGCATGGAACTCGAGGAAGTTTCCCTTGTTGGGAGAACTTCTACATGGAGTAATGAGAGGGATCGTTCAACAATGGAAAAAATGGATCGATGGTTTTGTTCGCCTGACTGGGAAGATTGTCATATGTTAGACTATTATAGATCATGTGGTGATCGTGCATTTGAATGATGATAAATAATTAATATTTAGATTTCATTAGAATTTGTGTTTGGGAAAGTTTTGGTCGATGCACTCATATTGCTGGAGTGTTCAAGGCAGCATTACGATCACAACAGTCGCTCAAGGTAGATCGACCACGGCAGTCGTTCAAGGCAGATCGACCACGGCAGTCGTTCAATGCATATTGACCATGGCTTTTCGACCACGACTGGCTTCGACTACGTTTGGTAGTCGGTGGTCCGAATGGCCTTGTATCATTGGTCCAAATAGTTCTGTGCTGGGTGGCCTGAACGGCTTTGTCTGATTAGCAAACTTCGATAATGTCAGGCTTTGACCACCGTATTTCGACCTCAGTAAGTTGAGTACTACAGGTTTCGACCATGTTGACTTCAATCACATCCAGTTTTCAACCATGTCCGACTTCGACCACGTCCGATTTCGACCATGTTTGACTATGACCACATTCGGCTTTGACCGTGGTAGCCTTCGACTACGGACTTTTCAACCATGACAATTTGACCATGGTATTTCGATCTCATCATTTTTTGATGGTCGTAGCTGCGGTGTCCAGTCGATAGTCATAGGCATTACTAGTCGTACTCGATAGTCGTAGATTTTATTGGTCGGCACTCGGTAGTCGTAGAATTTGCAGTCCACGATCGGTAGTCTTATGCTTTTGTGATCGGTTGCCGTAGGCTTCACTGTCGGTACACGTAAACTTCATGGTCGATACGAGTGCTTCAACTCTTGCTATCTTTAAGTACTTCGAATACTTGTGTTAAACCAGCAGTAGGACTGGCTGGTGGTGATCGGTGAATAGTGCTCGAAGGATTCGGAACTCGAAAGATGGTGGTACTCGACAATCGTGGTTTTTATGATCGTGGTCAGCGATTGGTTATCATAGATTTGTGGTTGGTGCTTTGGTACTGTAATCTGTGCAGTACTCAGGGAACAATGGTTTAGCGAATGGTTGGAGATCAGTAGTCGTAAACTTAGAGATCTGGTGCTTTAGTCACAACAATCGGTACTTAGTGGCTCTATGGTTGATAGCGATGCGGATATTTTCTCAAATGTTTTGAGCGGGGTGATGGTAATTCCCAAGTTCTTGTTGTTTTCGAGTACTCATTGTGCTAGCGGTCGTAATGAGTAGTCTGAAGGTGTTTTATGGATATCGATAGAATGTGTGGTCATGGATGACTTGGTTGGTGGTCATGGATGGTTTGGTTCTTGCCTATGGATAGACAAGGGTGTGTTTCGAGTGTGTATGCTGATGTCGGGAAAGTTAGAAAGAACTTGTGCCGAAAAAACTTTCTTTGGTCTTTACATGTGCAGGTGGGCATGGAGACGATTATGAACAGTGAAGAGGAGAACCGGGATTAGGATAGAAAAGTCTGAGGTCCAGGTGGTTGAGGATGTCATGCGAGGTGGTCGGGCTCACGCTGGAGCACGTTGAGATCAAAGGTGGTGGTTCGTGGAGAAGCTACAGGCGGTGTGATCCAGGAGGCTTTGACACGAGCGAGGATGATGCATGGAGAAGATACGGGAGTTGCACTCCGGGAGGCTTCAACACGTGATGATGGTGCGTGATGAAGATACAAGAGGTGCTATCCTTGAGGCTTCATTACATAGAGAGTTAGGACTTCTAGAGAAAGTCCATAACTTCGAAGAGGTAGAGTTTGGTTAAAACTCATGTTCGGAAGGGTTTTGGATCTCTTGATTTTCAGAAGAGATAGGATTGCATGTACAGGTTGTTATGGACACAATTTAAGATATTCGTGTATGAGATGAACAGGGTTTAGGGCTATAGCATATAAAAGTAGGGGAGAGGCTATGGGTTTAGCCATGGCTTTGAGGAGGCTTTTTATGCTAGGGTTTTTAAGGGTGACATGAGGGCGCTTGTAGCCATATACATGATATAGAAATAATAGATCAGATCTATTCTAAGAAAAGTTAGTCGGTGTTAGCAACATGTTTTCTAAGTATCATTTGTTGTGTCCTTGGCGGCGGTGTGCTAATATATCTTGATCTTGTGTAAAATGAGCACGGTGTTGTTTTCAGCGATTGAGAGGACCAAGCATTCGAGCGGTCGAAGCGGTGAAGCGCAGAAGGTTTCAACTACGTACAATTGGTTGTAGAGCAACGTTGAGTAGTCGTAACCTTCATTGAGCCTATGCACAGTCAAGCGGGCGGTCGAGCAGAGCATCTTGCAGTCGAATTCCATATCTATAGGTTAGATTATTTTTCTTGTGGTTTGAGATTTGATTTCAGGTACCGAGAAGTGGAGGCAATCATTCAGCCCCCTCTGATTGTTGTATACGATCCTACAAATGGTATCAGAGCAAGGTAGCGATGGAATCAGAAAGATATGTGAATCATCCCCCATACTAGATGGTACTGATTTTTCGTTTTGGAAGTGTCACATGCAAGCTTACATTAAGGATCAAGGTAATGATGTCTAGAAAAATGTTTCTCAAACTTATGTGGTTTCTGCTGATGTTACTGCCAAAAAATAAAACAGATATTGATTTAAATACTCATGCTCGTAACTTGCTTTTTCAAGGGATTTCATGCAAAAAATTTGATTGTGTAGCTCATATTAATTCTACTCACTTAATATGGAAAACTCTTTCTGATTATCATGAAGGAATGACTAAGATTAAGAAAGTATGCAAGAATCTTTATCAAAAGGAGTACTTGGATTTTGCTATGAAATCTGATGAATCTATAGATGATCTTTTTGCTCATTTTAAAAAGATTTTGAGTAGCTTACATGGAGTTGGTGTTATTCCTATTGATGGAGATAATGCAACGAAAATTTTGCGGTCTTTAGGTCCAAAGTGGTTGATGGTCGTCACGACTATTAATCAAACCGTTGATGTATATACTCTAACCATAGATGATCTATACTCTAAATTGAAAACTAATGAGATGGAAGGTTTGCCATCTAAGACTGATAAACCTTCATTTTTAGCACTTGTGACTAACTCCAAATAGGTTGCTTTGTCAAGTACAATGTCTTGTGTTTCCTTGTCTACTTTGACTTCCTTTTTAGAAGAACAGCTCGAGCAGCTACCTGAAAAGGACCTGGTGTTAATATCCTCACAGGCATACAAGGCTCTCAACAACGTGAGGATGAGGAAGCGAGGTTGTGCTCCAGGTCAAGGAAGATAGGACCTATCATTGTTGATCATTTAAGAGTAACACTAAGGGTAGATCTTTCCGTCACAAGGCTCTAGTAGCTATCGAGCGCCTTGATCTGAGCGATGAGGATATTGAGAGTTGCAATGATGACGACCACGATGACAATAATGCCAAAGGCAAGAAAAAGAACACCGACGACTTCACGGGCATGTGCTTCATGGCAAACAACAACAGTGATGATGACTACAGTGATCCCGATGAGGTAAGATCATCATTTGATGAGCTTAAAGATACTTTGGTTAGACTTACTATTGAATTGAAAAATACAAAAAAGAAATTGATAGAAAATAATTTTGTTGTTGAAAGCTTGAATTCTAATATTGATAGGCTTAGTGCTTCTATTCCTAATAATGAATCATGTGAATCTTGTCAAATTTTACATTCTAAGTTAGAAGCTACTAGATCAATTAATGCACCAAATATATTTCAACTCAGTAATGTAACTGATAAATTTGATGAATTGAGATTGACACATGATTCTTGTGATGGAAAGTTAAAACTTACATATGATAAAATCAAAAAGCTTAAGTCTAATTCTTCTAAAGCTTGTTCTAATTGTGATTTGCTACAAGCTAGGCTTAATTCATCTCAGGAGTCAATTCAATAAATACTTTATCATGAGACTCTTTCTTGCTCTAATTGTCCTAAGCTTAATATTGAAATAGAAGTATTGACTAGACAACTTAATGCGTTTGCTAAAAAAGATAAATTAGCTAAGTCTAGTGCTTCTAAGGGTATTGCTAGTGAATCTGTTAAGTGCATATCATGTCCCACATTGACTAAGGAAAATGAGTATCTTAAAGATAATTTAGATAGGTTTTTTTTGGCAAGAAAAACCTAAATATGATCCTAGATCAATCAAAGACAAGTGTGAAAAATCATGGTATAGGATTCAATTTTGTTGAGCATGCCAAGGATAATCTTTCTAAGGTAGTTAAGCTTCTGGAACGTGGAAAGTTCGAAGTTGAATCTGATCCAAAACAAATTGTCTTCAAATCTGCTGGTACAGCAAAGAACTCCTCTACCAAAGTGGGTGCTATGAAGTCAAGTGATACGTCCACTTATGAAGTCAAGTATCAAGGCACTCATTGTGGTAGAGATGGCCATTTGGTTCAATTCTATTTTTGGAAAGAAAAGAAAGAGAAGAAGGACATGATGAGGAAGTATTTTTGACCTGCTTCCTGTGGTCGAACAAGCGAAGTTAGACCAGACGTTCGACCAGTTGTCTCTCATATTCAAAGTGGTCGAACCTACTTCTTAATGCCTAACTGGTTGAAATATATCAGATGTTAATGCTTCACTTAAATCATTGTCGGTGCTTGTTTTTGCTCCCTGTAATCAATCGTCTGCAGATTATTACTTTGCTCCCTCTAATCAACCTTCTGCAGGATCGAGAGTTTTTGCAATAGGACCGATCAAACTAGTTTTCTCATGTGGTCGAAACAGCGTGGTCAGATCAACATTTCAACCAACATTTCATTTATCAGTGTTTCAACCAGTGCGTTTGACTCAATCAAACCGATCGACCGTCAGGCTAGGCAGACCGGCTTTTCCCCATGGTTGGGATAGCGTGGTCGGACCAGAACTTTGACCAGTGTTCCAACGACCAGTGTTTTGATGAGTGAGTTGTACTCGATCAGACCAGTCATCAATCAAAATAGTTTTACAGAGGCGATCGGACCATCCCGTGGTCGAACCGGCTTTTCAACAACTATCTAGTCGGAAACTTGTAGAGGCTAATTCTTCACTTAAATATTTGTCATTATCTGCTACTTCTCCTGTTTGTTGTGTGTCACTATACTAGATTTCTAAATCTTATTTCACTAACCCTAATACTGTGAGACCGACACCTTCTGCGATGTAAGACCAGCTAATGCGGGATGGAGAACATGCGCTTGATTGGGTTCTAGTCTTTTTACATCAACTTGACTGGAACATTTGATGCTTCTTCACTCCATTTGATGGCTCCAAAAGTTTTCATCTACTGGTTAGACCATGTGGAAAAGGAGATGCTATCCTACAAGTGGTCTCTAAGTTCCTTTCTCAGATTGGTCATTTTCACTCTTAACTGCTTCCTTCTTCTCTATTTGATCTTTTGCAGAGTGAGATGGGATTATTCTGAAGGGGGCTTAGAGTTTAATTGTTTAGAAAGCTTTGTTTATTATACCGGTCAAATAATACACCAAGTCCAAAGCCTTTGAGATCAAATTAGCAGTAGAGCTCTTTTTATCATGTTTACTCATATGCTATGTAGTTTTGATCATGACTGGTTTTGATAAACTTGCTACATTTGAATTAAAACTGACATGGCAGAATACTTTGACTAGATTAATTATAGATGGTACTTTGCGATGTTCATCTAAAAGGATTAGCTAGATTGTGAATCCTCCTTAAATCTTGGCTATGAGGCATGTACGTTTCATATTGCAATCTTTTATGAACACTCAGTTGGCATGTTATAAATAAAAAAATAAAAAGATGTATGCTTCAAGCATACCATGGTTAAACAAAAAAAAGAGGTACAAAATGTGTTCGAATGAAAGAAAGTGTGCTTCAAGCGTACCACCATTTTAAGAAAAAAATGCTACAAAGAAGGCATTATAAAAAGAAGTATGCTACAAGCATGCCACCCGCTTAAAAGATTTGAGTGTGGAGCAATGGGTTGCTATATGAGACTGCTAGTTCACCTAGATTTAAATATTGCTTCACTTTTAGGCTTATGCTTTTCGGTGTGCTATCCCTCTGTGTTCTCTGTAGATCAGTTTGGTCATGGTCATGATGCTTGTCATTAATCTAACTGGCTTAATCATGCTAAAGACTTATTTTGACTTGATATATGGTATATAACTTTATATGATCTAGGGGCTCTACCCGAAAATATAATTTGGGTACTTTCTTAAATCAATGAAAAGTTTACTCAAATCTTCTGAATGTTTACTCCCCTTGCTCCTTTTTGGAATTATCCTCTCTTTGGAGGCCTTAATGATTTCATTGCCAAAGGGGGAGAAATTAGAAGAAAGGGGGAGAATTTGGAGAATTTTATGAGAGTTTGGAAAAATTTGAAAAACTTAGTTCTTGGGTATTGAGGGGGAGTTTTTTAAGCTTTCTGTGAGTTTTTTGTGGCCTACACTTTTGGTTTCTTTTCCTTCGCAAATTCTCTCAGATGTGTTTGTGGTGTTGTCAATGTACACATCAAGGGGTGCTTGTTAGACCATGTGGTGGTCATGCATTTGAGTGATGATGAATAATTGACATTTGGATTTCATTGGAATTTGCATTTGGGAAAGTTCTAGTTAATGCGCTCGTATTACTGGAGATTTTAAGCATTATGACCAAGGCAGTCGCTCAAGGCAGATTGACCACGACGGTCACTCAATGTATGTCGACCATGACTAGATTCGACCACATTTGGTAGTCAGTGGTTCAAACGGTCTTGTATCGTTGGTTCGAACAGCTCTGTGCTGGATGGTCCGAACGGCTTTGTCTGATCAATAAACTTCAACCACGTTAGGTTTTGACCATGGTATTTCAACATCGGTAAGTCTGGTTTTTAACCATTTCTGACCTTGACCATGTCCGACTACGACCACGTCCGGCTTCAACCACGACAGCCTTCGACTATGGACTTTTCAACCATGGCGATCCAACTATGGTATTTTGACCTCATCATTTTTTGATGGTTGTAGCTACAATGTCCGGTTGATAGTCATAGATGTTACTTGTTATACTCGATAGTCGTAGACTTTGCTGGTTGGCACTCGGTAGTCGTAAACTTTGCAGTCTATGATCGGTAGTCTTAGGCTTTTGTGATCGGTTGCCGTAGGCTTCATGGTTGGTACTCATAGACTTCATGGTTGGTACAAGTACTTCAACTCTGGCTATATTCAAGTACTTCGAGTACTCGTGTGGCCAGCAGTAGGACTGGCTGGTGGTGAACGGTGAACAGTACTCGAAGGATTCGGTACTCGGAAGATGGTGGTACTCGACAGTCATGGTTTTCACAATCATGGTCAGCGATTGATTATCAGAGATTTGTGGTTGGTGCTTTCGTACTATAGTCTGTGCGGTACTCAGTGATCAATGGTGCAGCAAATGATTGGAGATTGGTAGTCATGGACTTAGCGATCTAGTCCTTTAGTCATAGCGAATGGTACTCGATAGTCGGTACTCGGT
Organism: Dendrocalamus sinicus; assembly: GCA_036346575.1. NCBI lineage: Eukaryota > Viridiplantae > Streptophyta > Magnoliopsida > Poales > Poaceae > Dendrocalamus > Dendrocalamus sinicus. The sequence goes on along the minus strand of CM070641.1, from coordinate 38,019,557 downwards.
GGCTCTGTGATGGGTAGCGATGCAGATGTTTTCCCGAGTGTTTTGAGTGGAGCGATGGTAATTCCCAAATACTTATTGTTTTTGAGTACTCGTTGTGCTAGCGGTCGTAATGAGTAGTCTTAGGGTGTTTTCTGAATAGCGATAGAAAGTGTGGTCGTGAATGACTTGGTTGGTGGTCATGGATGGTTTGGTTCTTATCTATGGATAGACAAGGATGTGTCTTGAGTGTATGTGCTAATGGCAGTCAAGTTGGGATGAATTGTGCCGTGGAAATTTTTTTTGGTCTTTGCATATGCAGGTGGGCATGAAGACGATCATGGTTGGTGACAAGGAGAACTTAGACTAAGATGAGGATGTCACACGATGTGGTCGGGCTCATGCTGGAGCACATGAAGATTAGAGGTGGTGATTCGTGGAGAAGCTACGGGTGGTGCAGTCTAGGAGGCTTCAACATGGTCGGGCTCATGCTTCTTGTCTATGGATAGACAAGGGTGTGTCTCGAGTGTGTGTGCTGATGGTGCTTAAGTTGGAAAGAACTTGTGCCGTGGAAACTTTCTTTGGTCTTTGCATGTGTAGGTGGGCATGGAGACGATTATGGTCGGTGATGAGGATAACTAGGACTAGGATGCGGATGTCACGCGAGGTGGTCGGGCTCATGCTGGAGCGCACGGAGATCAGAGGTGGTGATTCGTGGAGAAGCTATGGGTGGTGCAGTCTAGGAGGCTTCAACATGAGCGAGGATGATGCATGGAGAAGATATGGGAGGTGCGTTCCTGGAGGCTTCGACACGTGATGATGATACTGGATGAAGATATAAGAGGTGCTATTCTGGAGGCTTCGTTACGTGGAGAGTTAGGAGTTGTGAAGAGAGTCCATAACTTTGAAGAGGTAGAGTTTGGTTAAAACCTGTGTCCGAAAGAGTTTCGGATCTCTTGATTTTTGGAAGAGATAGAATTGTGTGTCTAGGTTGTCATGGACACGGTTTGAGATGCCCATGTTTGATATGAACACGGTTTAGGGCTCTAGTATATAAAAGCTAGGGAGAGGTTAAGGGTTTAGCCGTGGCTTTGAGGAGGCTTTTTGTGCTAAGGTTTTTAGGGGTGCCGTGAGGGTGCTTTGTAGCCATATACATAATATAGAAATAATAGATTAGATCTATTTCAAGAAAAATTAGTCAGCGTTAGTGACATGTTTTCTGAGCATCATTTGTTTGTGTCCTCGGCGGCAGCGTGCTAACACATCTTGATCTTGCGTAAAACGAGCACGGTATTGTCTTCGACGGTCGAGAGGACAAAGCATTCGAGCGGTCGAAGCGGTCGAGCGGCAGAAGGTTTCGACTACGTACAACCAGTTGCAAAGTAATGCTGAGTGGTCGTAACCTTCATTGAGCTTGTACACAGTCAAGTGGGCGATCGAGCGGAGCATCTTGCGGTCGAATTTCATATCTGTAAGTTAGATTATTTTTCCTATGGTTTAAGATTTGATTTCAGGTACCTAGAAATAGAGGTAATCATTCACTCCTCTGATTGTTATATACGATCCTACACAATTCAAATTACCTCGTGTAGCCTCTTGCTACCACTATATCGGAACATTGCCCGCTTCTTATGTCTGACGGCTGCCAACTTTCTTGTGAAACGACGACTTCAATTTGAGTCGTTTTGGACAAAATTGGAGGGTTTTCATGATGTGGTGGCCGATGCATGGTAATGTCGCTCAGGGATTTCAGACCCCATTGTTAATTTGGGACTATTTGCTAACGAACACGGCTAAACATTTACAGAGGTAGAGTCAAAAGAAAGTGGGGCATACAAAATTACAAATTTTTACGGCCAGGGAGGTGATCTTCCGGCCTGATGTGGCTGAGGAAGCCCGTGAACTTTCCTCTCTTGAACTGTGGCTTAGGAAAGAACTTAAGAAAAAGTCTCTTGGCTTGGCTTCTCTTGAAAGAACGATAGCAAGATAAAGATCCAAAATCTTATTTCTCAAAGAGGGTGATGCGAATGCTCGCTTTTCCCACTTACAAGCCAGCAAGCAGAGGAAACGGAACTTTATTTCAGCTTTGAGCAATGAGAATAGGATTGTTACCACTCAAAAGGAGAAAGAAGAAGTAGCTTTTGACTACTACACTCGTCTATTAGAGGAAACTATGCCCCCATGAACATTCTCTAAACCTTGGGGGTTATTGGTGTTCAGAGAGGAAATTTTGCAGCACTTGATAGCAGTTTCCCGGAGGAGGAGGTTTGGCATGTGGTCAGGAGCCTACCGGCCGAAAAAGCACTGGGGCCAGATGGATTCACAACCCAATTCTATCATTTTATTGGGACATTATTAAGGCAGATGTTTTGGCGGCTTTGGAAAGGTTGTTTCGTATGGACAGCGGTTCGTTCCATTTAGTAAATCTGTTAGAAATTGATACATATGAGCTAGGTCCATTTCTTTAATTTCAAAGCATGTATTGTTTAATACTATATTACTAAGATAATGTAAGAGAGACCAATTTAGGCCATGTTTGGATTCTCAGGTCTAAAGTTTAGTTGTCTAAAGTTCAGGACTAAACTTTAGCCACTAAACTTTAGACCACAGGACTGTTTGGATCATGGACTGTTTGGATCACTGACTTCCACATCTGGAAAAATGATCTTATAACTTCTTGCCATTGTCACATTACTTCATAACCCAATAGTTACTTCAAATCCGATATAAATCACCATGTGTACAGATAGTAAGCACTTTTTTGTGTTTTCAGACAATTTACTTCAAATAAATATAAACTACCATGTTTACAGATAGTAAATGCCCTTTTTGCATTTTCAGACAAAAGTTACTTCAAAACCAATATAAACTACCATGTTTACAGATAGTAACTAATGTTTAAGGGAGGGCAGGTATATATGAGCTGACAAATCAAACTAAAATCCCAATGAACATATGCTATTTTCTGATGAACACATCCATTCTTCCAAGGGGAGTCAACAACTATAAGATTGTACCCTTGAATATGAAGTTGGATCAAGTAAGGTGTGCTCACCGAAAAATTATTTCCAAGAGTTTCATCCTCTTCTTCAATACCTGCACCTCCAAAGCCACCGCCTATTGCGTCAATTTCTTCGGTCATACCCATAGGATCTTCAAATTGTGGAGGGCCTTGGTGGCTTGACGAGCTGCCACCCGCGGCTGCTGCACTGGATGGAGCGTAGTGGCGACTTCAGACCGAGAGCCTCCACGCCCACCATTGTTAGGCGCTCGAGTCGTGCGAGGAGCGCAGAACAGCATTAGAGAAGAAGAAGCCCGCAGCACAGCTCCAGCACGCCCGCCATGCCCAGCAACGCCGCCACGGCCACCACGACCGCCTCTGCTAGCGGCAGATCCACCAACGCCGCCACGGCCACCACGGCCGCCTGTGCCAGCAGCAGCTCCAATTCCTCCACGCCCGCCAGACCCGCCACGGCTGCCTCTAACGCCACGGGCGCCACGAGCGCCACGGCCACCACTACTTCCATCTTCAACCGGCGCCGATTCAAGAATCTCTTGGTACGACCCCATGTGCGGGAAATCAAGAGCTGCCGATGAGTTGAGGTCAACACCGAACATGCCGTCTTGACTGGAGGGCACGGGATCGGTTTGGGAGAAGAAATCATAGGGGAGGGGATCTTGGGGGCGCATGGACACATCGTCAACGGGATCCATGAGAGGAAGGCGGGGAAGGGCACGGCGGAGCTGCTTCTTCAATCCTCGGCGGGGGGGTGGTGGGATGCACGGCGGGGGCGGCGGTGGGATGGTCGCGGTGGTGGAATGCGCGGCGGGGGCGGCGATGGGATGGCTGGTTCGGCGGGGGCGTCGGGAGTCCGGGCGCCGAAGATGCCGCCTGATGTATTTCGCTAATTGTTTTCGGCGGGGGCGATGGGAGTCCGGGCGGGGAAGAGATATTTTCACGGGGGCAAAAACGTCTTTTGCGTGCGGGAGCCAGGAGAAACCAAAACTTTAGACCACTTTAGCTCATTTTTTTGGTTTAATGGTCTAAAGTTGTTTTTAGGGGTTAGCTAAAGTTTAGATCTAACTTTAGGCCATCTGTTTGGAGACTTTAGATCTAAACTTTAGTGACTAAACTTTAGATGAATGGATCCAAACAGGGCCTTATAAGGTGGAGTCCTCACCACTCTTTGAATATGGATAGAGATGGTATAAGGATGGCTTTGGCTAATCACGCGCGCGCGCACATATTCGCGTATTTTTATGTGAAAATCATGTGACTTGTGACCGTGTCGTGATGTGGCACGTCACTTGACAGACTAAGTCCAACTTTATTTTTGCTGAACCGTGCACCACACTCTCTCTGTTTGAATGGGATTCAAATGTTTGAATTTGAGGATTTATTGAGTTTTGATGATAGGCAGTTACTAGTGGGTAAATGACTAGTTAAATATGTCAGTTACCAGTGGGTAAATGGCTGTTTAATTTTGTTAGTTCACTGTTTGTCTATATATACATGGAAACGTCCAAAGTATATAGCAGAGAATCTCATTACCTCCATTTCTCACTTCTGTGAACTTGTGTTGTTGTGCTGCGGCGTCTGAACCTCGTCGACACTTCTTCCTGCGTGCACTGTGAAGAAGAGGAGCGATATCTCTGAGCCGTTCCTGCTGTGAAGATCAGCAATAAGGTTTTTGGGCAGCACACATCTACACGATTGCTCGCTGCTCTGCTTCATCTATGTCTTGCACTACATCGAGCCTGCACTGCTTTTTGTTCTTCATCAAGCTCAACAGTAAGTCATTCACGCATTCGATTGATTTTGATATTATATTTTTCTTTGCGTATTTTCTAAAATACAATAAGTAGCCTACAGTTAGTTTTGTGGTTGGCATTACTAGTTTTTTTACTGTATTTGTCTCCTAGCAAAATTTGAAATTAAATATTGCTTATATTTCCAACAAAATTTGGCTTATATCACTTTGTTACTAAAGAAAGATAATGCTAGAGAAAAGGACTAAAAAATCCATCAGTTTGCTGCATAGGTTCGCTAAGATTTTTTCAAAATTATTGGCTTCTAGATTGGCCCCTAAATTCAATGAGTTGGTTACTCCTAACTAAAGTGCTTTTATGAAAGGAAGATGTACTCAGAATAATTTCCTTCTAGTCCAACAATTAGTGCGGTTGTTGCACCAAAAGAAGTCGGCCTTATTGTTAAATTGGACATAGCAAGGACATTTGATTCAGTTGCATGGCCTTTTCTCTTGGAGGTGCTTCAGTTCTACTGTTCAAGGGTTTCAGACCTAGATGGAGAGCATGGATGATGGATAGCTCTTATTCTTTCCACCTCAAGCACAAGAATCTTAGTAAATGGTTATCCTGGAGATACTATTTGGCATGGTCGAGGCTTAAGACAGGGCGACCCTCTTACGCCAATGCCATTCATTCTTTTCATGGATGTTTTTAATGCTTTGATTCAACATGCTTGCTCCTTCGGAATTTTTCAAAACTTGACTTCTTGGGGCATCAATCATAGACTCTCTGCTTATGCGGATAACGTGATGCTCTGCATTCTTCCAAGGAAAGGGCACTACTACAGAAAAGATCATCACGAGCGGTTCGAAACGTCATCACGAGCGGTTTGTGAATAAATGCGTATTTATGGGTCGCTGATAATCGAAGTTATCACGAGGCGGTTTCGAGCGAATCGCTCGTGATTATGAGATATCACGCAGCGTTTTAAATAAAACCGCTCGTGATATCTCATAATCGCGCACGGTTTTTAATGAAAACTGTCAGGATACATATCATGACGCAGTTTTACTTAAAACCGCTCGTGATATTCGTTCCTCCTAAATCAAAATCTATTTCTGTTTATTGGCTAGTCTCAGGAAATGCTAGCCATGCCCTCTGAAACAAGCAGATAATCACAGAAAAAAACATACAATTCACACATCTCATTTCCTTTCAAATACATTTCACAGACATAAAACATCCAATTGACATTGCACTTCATTTCACAAACATAAAGCATGCATCCATTTCACAAATCAATTAATTGAATTGAAATGAAATATCCATTAACAAATGCACAGTTACAAAAGATCTACACTGCATTTGCACTTAGTGATAAGACCAATAAGAAATCATGGTGCGCAGTGGAACCGTCCTCCTGGCTTTATGACTTGAGTCAGCAAAAAGTACGCCAACTCTCCTCGAATCCCTCCAAGATCAGATTGTTTCAATGCAGTTGACGGGATGTACGCAGCCTGTCGATAGAAAAATCAATGTGCGTATATATGTAACGTGATAAGTATAAAGTAATTATGGAAAGAGTGACAAACCTTGTGATTGGTGAGCCTCGAGGAATCGAGGAGTAGTTCCATATGTTGGCAAACGTAGTATCCACATGTGTTGCCCTTCTTGCGATGGCACCGCAAAAATAGAATGTGTTAGTTCAAGAGGCATTAGTATCAACTGTTGCATAGGATTAATTAATGTGAAATAGCGAATACCTTAAAATCTCGAACATGTGTCAGCAGGTCTTTGGTCCCGCGCTTCGAGTCACCTCCCTTTTCAATGTACATCGCGAACGCCCTACGTAATTCGAAAAAGTTAACCTTAGTCATTCGGAAGGAAAGAAAGAGTACAATGTAGATATGTATGGGGAATATGTGCTTACCTATCGATTACTTGGTTGACAACTGTGAAGTCCATTTGATTCTTACTTAGGGAATCAAGGTAATATACCTTGTTCCATTTTGGTACAATTACTATTAAAATCCAATGAAAGTTCTGATGGAAGGGCATAAGTACATATTCCTTATTATGCAACCAAAGAGTCCTGATGCAATGTACCTCTCGACAAGGGGTGTATCTCGGTCGATGGTATCCTTGGCGACTAAGTGTGAGTCCAAGAAACCAGCTGATGAGTTGGATAATCTAGCTCTAGTCAGCATGTGTCTATATATATACACACGAAAGCAACAAATTAGATATGACATTTATCGGTATGACATTAACGGAGACTGTGATTATACACACTTACGGTGTCCAAAGATCGAATGATTGAGACGTCAAGAGCGTTGGCGTGAACGGATCGAATAAATCCTCAAAGGCGACCACGAACATACACTCTTGAAGACTGTGGTATAAATCATCCGACGTGAATTTGACAGTGATACTTGATGTCCGTGCTCCCTCTAGCTTATTGGACTGCTGCATATACCACGTGTGCAATTGCATGCAACTATATGGTAGCTTTTGGAGGTCTTTTTGCTCGAGCAACGGCTCGCCAAGCACGAATTTGCGGGCCAAAGGTAGGTACGCTATATCATCATTGGTCTTCTTTGCTTTGCCCTTGCTGGCCTTGCTGGCCTTGTTGCCTCGGCTATAGGTCGACTTCACGGCAGTCGACTTTGAAGGTAGCAGCGGTGCAAGTTGCTCGCGAGAATAGGACCCGTGGAGATAGCACCGTGCGAGATCCGGTGGTGGAACCGACTGGTCTTGTAATGGAGATAGCACCGGTGCATGTTGCTCTGGCGCGAGTATGACCGTGGAGATAGCACCGTGCGATGTCGGGTGGTGGAACCGATCGGTCTTGTAATGGAGATGGCAGCGGTGCATGTTGCTCGTCCCGCCACCGGTGAAGAAGCCTCGGGGATGTCGCTTTTGGGCCTTTGGATGAATGTTCCAATGGCCGTCCTAGAGTCACGATCTCGTCGTTGGGGGGCTTCGGTAGCGGGACCACCTCAAAATTGACATGCACACCATCCACATTAACTTTTGCGAAGCCTGGCGCTAAAGCTTGACCGTGCACCATAGCCCTGATACCAGACGAATATGCCTGGCCCAAGCAGCGTGCAAGGGAATAGAGCCATATCTCACTTGGAGCCTGCACTTCGTAGGCTCCTACATAACGATACAAAATTAGCTATTCAAATAGGCCTATGATCATTCACTTCGCCATGACTGGTCCAACACGTATAATCCTTTTTGAAACCCCTCCGAATCAAGTGCGCTTCAATTTGCCCTCGGTTCTTAAACATCTTCAAATTCTCGCAATCAGTGCATGGACAGCACATATATTCCACCCCCTTATTCAACATATCCTCCTCGGCGGCTCTTATAAAAGCAGACACGCCATTAATGTACTCTTCACTCACACGGCTCGCGGCATACATCCACTTGGTCCTACGTTACGTACATATATAACAACTTAGTATTAAAATCTAGATTAACTAATTATAATTACTACATATATATCGCCACATTTATTATATTGAGACTTAATTTGCTAGCTCAATTCATATTATAAACACAATAGCTATTATATAACCAACAATTTTGCAAATTAACCATCTTCAATAACACTCATGGATTACCTAGACCTAAATTGTAATGCAATTAAAGAAAAATAAATTTCACTACTAACCATATCTAGAGCAACCAGGAAAGTCTGAATCTTCAAAGCTCAATCTCGCCTCTTCCCACCAAATTAATCGGCCGAAATCGCCTAGCTTCCTCCCGAGTGAAAAAGTGCGCAATGATGGCTAGATCGGATCGAAATGAAGACAGATGCGGTGCGAGCAGCGCAATAAATGCCTTAGAGTCATTATCACGAGGCGGTTTTAATTAAAACCGTCAGTGATAATCTGGGATTATCACGAGCGGTTCTTAATATAGACCGACTGTGCAGTGATAATCCTTTTTCCCGCCATAAATACCACAGATGGCCTCCAAATTAGAACCGTCTGTAATAGTGTTAATCAGAGACGGTTTCACAAAATCGTCTGTGATGAGGCGTCTACTATGAGGCTTTCTGTAGTAGTGGGGGAGTTACAAGGTACAAAAGAATTATAACAATGTTTTGGTCAGGCTAGCGGTCTCTACACAATTTTTTCCAAAAGCTCCACTGTGGCAATCAGATGTGGAGTGCATATTATTCAGGTTGTTGGTAGCGAAATTACCTTGTAATTTTGTGGATTTCCCTTGCAAATATCTTGGATTACTGCTAGCTCCCACTCGGCTTCGCAAGGTGCATGTCCAACCGTTAATTGATAAAGTGACTAGAAGACTTCCGACTTGGAAGTCGTCTTTGTTGCCTCCGCAGGCTGCTTAGTTTTGATTAAAGCAGTGTTCTCGGCAGTCCCTATTTATCATATGATTGCTTTGGATATTCCTAAAGGGGGTTTCAAGTGCATCGATAAACTTCGTGGAGGTTTTCTTTGGAGAGGAATAGAAGATGCGCACTGTTGGAAAACGACCACTCCAAGTCGTTTACAACCACGTAATGAGAAGTTACAACTTCTTAATATCTAATGGATACGACCACTTTAACATGTGGTCGTAGCTTCAACTGATTAGCCCTCAAACGCTTCGACTTCTTTACTCTGACTGTTCGACCGCTCTACTCTCACAGTCTTCGATTGCTCTACGCTCAAAAGTCTTTGACCACTCCACCGCCAAAGCTTCCAACCGATAGTACTCGGATGTTTCTACCACACAGCGCCTTCAACCACACTCAACTCCAACTTACGACCACGACCAATCTGCTGCCTCTTCGAGTATTCGAGTCTCCTCTGGTCCTATCATCTTCAAGTATGACAGCAACAACTCGAAACACAATACGCGAACACAATTGCTTTTCCTAGGATCAAAGCACTCCGCTTTTCTCTTTATTTCTCTCCCTCTCAGCTTCTGATCACAACCGATTGCCCTCGATCTCAACCGATCGCTTATCCTGCGCTTGTCACTTATTACACGACTGGACTGCACCTTATAAAGGCTACTTATAAGACTCATAACCAGACTCAACGACCCGACTCGGTTTCTACTACAGACTCGTACACTAAATAAACTCGTACACATACTTGTATGCGTATACTCCAAACTCTATGTATCCTACCCAAACTCAATATTTCCTACCAAAATAAGATTAATTCCAACATCACCCCCCCTAAAGAATTCATCCACCTTGATCATGCCGATCTTCTTTTGCTCCCGCATCTACATCGCAACTCGATTTAGCACCTCCTGCTTGGCCACTCTTTGTTGCGTTTTCGTGTCTGGTTCTCTCATCTAGCCGCACTGGCATCCACACCTGCCCATTCTTCCTTTGCTGGCAGCACATGCTCCTCTTGGACCCCTTTCTCTGGCACATGAGACTGTTTCGATCACCACTTTGGCCTCTCCTGTCAGTTGTATGTCCCTCCCGGTATCCGCACATGTTGAGTTTGTTGCTTGGCTCCTTCAAGCTTCTCTTGAGACAAACCGATTTACAAGTTTTCAAAGAAATTTTGTACAATCGATTCTGCGATCTTTTCACCTTCATTAAGAGATCATCGTTCTTGTCATAGACACGCAACAACTCATCCTACAGCACCATCTTGCACCCTTCTTTTGTCATCTATCTAAGATTGAATATGTTATTGCGCAATCTCGGTATAAAGTAAACTTCAGACACCAACTTCTGATCGTTATTTTGCATTGCAACAATATTGATCCTTTGCCTTTTATCTCCACTGTGAAACCATCGCCAAACTTAACTTTGCCCAAAATCTTCTCATCAAGCTCATAGAACACGAAGCGATCTCCCGTCATGTGATTGTAGGCTCCATTGTCCAGGTACCACCAATCAGTGCGATCATTGCTACCTTCCTTCATGCGTAGTTTAGGAAATACATTCTTCTCGTTCAACATCACCATGCTTGGCGTCTCTTCAACATATGAGGAAAGAAGTAGTGCCGGCTCAACATCCTCCTCAGCACGGGTGAGGTTCACCTCCTCATCCTTCTTATTGCTCGGGCAATCCAAAGCGTAGTGCCCGTATTTCTTGCAATTGAAACACTTTATGTAGCTGCAACACTCTGACATGTAGTGCCCGTATTTACCACATTCAAAACACTTGACATGTGACATGTCACAGGATCTTTCACCACCATCTTGCCCAGCCTTGTCTCCACAGCTACCTCTACCACTTCAACCACTCTGGCCACCTCGTCGATGCCATTGCCCATGATGCCCTCCTCTCTCTATCTTCGAGTTCTTTGCTTCCCACTCAGTTTGGGAGAACATTAGTTATCCGTTTGCATTGTTATTTGTTCGTCGATTTAGTCATTCTTCATATGCTTTTAGTCATCCTATTACTTCCTCAAACTGAATCACTTCAAGATCTAAATATTGCTCAATTGATACCACCATTTGTAGAAACTTATTAGGTACTCAGTCAAGAAGCTTCTTGACTAATGTGGTATCCTCTAACGTGGCGCTGAGGGTGCTATACTTGGCTACCATACCACTTAATTTCCTGGTGAACTCATTAATTGTCTCTCCTTCCTTCATACAAATCAAGTCAAACTCGCTCTTCAATGTTTGTAGATGGGCCTTGTTCACACGATTAGTGCCTAGATATCGTGTCTTCAGACCATTCCATACCTCCTTTGCCGATTTCTTCTTTGCGATCTGCAGAAGGACGTCTTTTGGGATGGCTTGGAAGATGAACGCTTGTGCCACTTTGTTCTTCTCGTCTATGGTCACTCCAGCCGCAAGTTCTACTGCCTCCCAAATGTCTTGTGCCTCCATAATCACCTCCATCTTGATCGCCCATGTGGTATAATTCGTCGCTGTCAACATTAGGATTTGATGTAGCACGCCGCCACATTCCTTTGCCAAGATGGTGAGGGCCATGGCTGGGACCACAAGGTCTCAGGTATGCTGAAGCTCTGATACCACTGTTGGAAAATGACCACTCCAAGTCATTTATGACCACGTAATGAGAAGTTATGACTTCTCAACGTCTAATAGATACGACCACTTTAACATGTGCATATAGCTTCAACTGATTAGCCCTCGAACACTTTGACTTCTTTGCCCTAACTATTCAACCGCTTCGCTCTTGGAGTCTTCGACTACTCTGCGCTCGGAAGTCTTCGACCACTCCACCGCCGAAGCTTCCGACTGATAGTACTCGAATGTTTCGACCACATAGTGCCTTCGACCATACTCAACTCCAACTTATAACCACAACCAATTTGTCGCCTGTTCGAGTATGACAGCAACAACTTGAAATGCAATACACGAACACAATTGCTTTTCTTAGAAGCAAAGCACTCCGCTTTCTCTTTATTTATCTCCCTCTTAGCTTCCGATCACAACTGATCATCCTCGATCACAACGGATCACTTCTCCTTTGCTTGTCACTTATTACATAACTGGACTACGCCTTATAAAGGCTAATTACAAGACTCATAACCGAACTTAACAATCTGACTCGGTTTCTACTATGGACTCTTACACTAAACAAACTTGTATACGAACTTATATGCATATACTCTAAACTCTGTGCATCCTACCCAAACTCAATATTTCCTACCAAAACAAGATTAATTCTAACATTTGGTAATGTTGGGAATAGTCCCACATTGCTTGTGGGAAAGGAAAAGACACAACTTATAAGTGTGAGGAAATATCTACCGATTGGACTAGTCATTTAGAGGGAGAAGGCCCAATACCACTTATAACGTTGTTGCTTGAGGAGCTTGCTTGTGGGCAGCCCATGGGGTTAGATGCATGGGGTACGCAGCCCATTTAAGACTTGGGGACCCAGAAGTAAACCCGGTTGGACTTGGCGAGGTGCCAGGGTCCAGATATAACAGTAGTATCAGAGCCCTAGCTCCCAACATCTCCTTAGGCTTCAGAAGTGCACAAGCAATGTGTGAGGAGGAGAATATTGGGAATAGTCTCACATTGCTTGTGTGAAAGAAAAAGGCACAATATATAAGTGTGAGGAAGCATTCACCATTGGACTAGTATTTGGGGGAAGAAGGCCCAATACCACTTATAAGTTTGTTGCTTGAGAAGCTTGCTTGCGGGCAACCCATGGTCTTAGATGCACGGGGTGTGCATGCCATTTAAGACCTAGAGACCGGAGAGTAAACCCGGTTGGACTTGGTGGGTGTCATGGTCCGGATCTAACATGCACGGTGGCCATTGTCTTGTTGCTTGGGACAAAGTTTGTAGACTAGTAGAGTATGGTGGCCTGGGTATTCATAATCTCCAATTACTTAATTATGCCTTAAGGACCATGTGGCTTTGGCTGCAAAAATCTGAACAGGACAAACCATGGTCAGGTTTAACCATGAGTTGTGATGCTGAAGTATTGGCAATGTTCAAAGCATCGACGCGTACAGTGGTGGGTAATGGGTGCCGCGCTTTGTTCTTGGGGGCATAATTGGATCAGTGGGGCGAGCATGTAGTGCTTGGCTTCGAGCCTATTTCGCTGTATTGATAAGGTGTGTCAATAAACTACAGTTTTTACTGCATTGTAGAACATGTTTTTGGTTTCTCAAATCAGAAGTAATCTTACCATTGCGGCTCCGACAGAGTGCATGGCTATCTATTTGGCACAAGTTGGAAGCGATTCATTTACTAAATGAGGTGGAAGACACGTTGTTGTGGAAGTGGACTTTGAACCATATCTATTCTTCTCAATTGGCTTACTTGGCGTTGTTCCATGCTCTATCAAATTCCCATGCAGCGAGCTTGTTTGGAAATCTTAGGCGCCTTTGAAATATAAATTATTTGCTTGGTTAGTTCTTAATGACCGCTGTTGGACTGCCGACAGACTGCAAAGGTGTGGTTTTCCTAGCCATCATTTGTGTGTGCTTTGTGATAAAGAAGAAGAAACCATTAATCATCTTTTAGTGCAGTGTAGTTTTTTTTAACATGAAAAAGAATTGTACGTAATTTCATTACGCGGAACAAAAAGGTACAATCACTAGGAAGTCTAGTGTTTGGAGAAAGATAAAAGAACAAGGAGAAACCAAAAAACCAAAGAGGAAGTGAGGCTACAAAGAAGCTAAGGAAGAAAGAAGAAGAAAGGTAGACGGTGGTTGAGATGACGCAGCGAGGCTATGAAGTAAGGGACTAGGATGTACTTGTCATATGAGGGTCGGTAGCACGTCCACACCCGCCCAACGTTAACAAATTATCTTTTACTTTAGTTTGTCTAGAAGAGCTTCAATAGTCGTCTTGTTTTTGTTTCAGACCTGGCTATTGCGATCACGCCAAATGGTCCAAAGGAAGAGGATGACAATTGAGTCGAAGTTTTTCTTTAAGCCTTAGGCACTTATTTGCGTATTGAGATCCACCAGTCTAGCAACCAGATCTATTTTATTGGGGGTGGGCGAGCTTCCAGCGTAGTTTCACAAGGCAAGTGTGGTTCCAGCTTCTTTGCTAGATAAGGAAGCAAAGGTTTATTCTGGGCCCTAATGATCTTCAGAACTGGTGGCTAGAAACGGAATTACAATTACGATCAGATCATAAGATGCTTTTATCCTCCTTACTATTAGGAACGTGTGGCTGGAGCAAAACACAAGAATTTTCAGAAACTCCTCCAAGGAGCTTTCACTGGTTGTAAATTAATAATATGAAAGAAGAATGCAATCTGTGGAGAGCGGCAGCGGCCAAATGTTTGGATAAACTTTGTGCTTCTTAAGTCGGTTGTGTTTGGAGAGTTGTAATGGTGTTGGTGTCGAGTTGATTGTTGGGCAGCAACCGATCTCTGGGTTTCTTTTGATTGTGGTTTTGCCCGTTGTTTCTTTTTCCTTGATACAATGATGCGCAGCTCTCATGTGTGTTCTCGAAAAAATATATAGATGTTTCGTGCCGGCCCACACCTTGATGGAGGGCGATTCTACAAATTAATCACATCACGAGTACTACTAGATTAGTAGTGTCTGGTATCTCACCTGTCTACACATATGCCGATGTCAAGCTGTGTAGCTTACAATATGAAAGGACTATTTGCATCACCTATCCCACTCCTTTCGCTTCCGTCACACATACACATATCTCTCTCACTTTTTATACTGCTTGCTCCCTCCTTCTAAAAGTCATTTCTTTTTCAGCTACTCTATTTATTTTCAGTCAAAGGATATATAGTTATGATAAAAAAACATCAGCAAAAACCGATACGAATACCCTAAATCACTACTAAGGTGCCGTTCGGTTGGGCTGAAATAAGCTGGCTTATGGCTAAAATTACATTGTAGCTAGCTGAAATTACACTGTAACTGATGATGACTTATTTGGCGTAACTAATTGTAAAAGATTTAAAAATATAAAAAAAAACAGGTTAACCTATCACAGATAATACAAACGAATATGGAAAAAATTGACAAAAAAGCTAAAGAAAACAAAAATATTAGAAAAGAATGAAATTTATAAATAATAAAAATAAATAAAAATCAGAAGTTTAAGCTGAAATGAGCAGCCGCCAAAACTGATCTCAAAGTCACCTACGAAAACGAAAACATCACGGAGACGAAGTACCGGTAAAAGGCCAGCCTAGCTAGTTTCTGAAAGGCTGAAACGCAACGTGCATGCAAGCAGGAAACAATGGCCCTGATGGCCATCCGGTGGTGATTGTACGACCTCCCCCCGCCGCCCCCCGAGACGGTGATTTGTACTAGCACAAATCATCATGCTTGCGCTACAAGCCAAACCGGGGGATGACCGTTGCGCTGTTACAGCAATAAACAACAGCACGGCTAGTTTCTCAATGCTAGGCAAAAGCATTCAGATGTCTGTACTACTGTAACTCTGTGCTCCGTGTAAATAAGGGGCTTGCGATGCGGAGGTACTAAAAAAGGAATCGAATCAGGGTCTCCCGTTTTGCTATGCCAACTTGTACCATTACTGGTCACATCAGTGCCATGACGACACTGCTCGTTACACGTTAGAGTAGACACAAGATGTTAGGGTCAGATGTCACGTCCTTGTGATTTGGCTACCATTTGGTTTGGTTCTAAGCTTTATCAGTACTCTAAAAAAATTCGGCAATACCAATATGCTCCTATACAAAACATTGACACAGTTAAGGGGGAAATTTAACTTTTTGCCACTCTTTACATTGCCACCTACTCAAATGACATTCTCTACATTGCAATTAACATTTTGCCACTCTCCAGCCTACATGGCGCCTAGTCATCGCCATGTCACGCCCGCGCCTCGCGCCTCGCCGCGCCGCCGCGCGCGCGCGCTCGCCTCCCCGCGCCTCGCGCCTCCGCCCGCCGCCTCCCGCGCCGCCTCCCGCCTCGCGCCCTCGCCCGCGCGCCGCGCCGCCCTCCCCGAGTCCGGCGCGGGATCCCGCGGTGAAGCGCTGCGTCTCGAGCCAATTCATCGCGCGTGGGCATCTCGAGTACCCGAGCACATCCCCACCTCGCCGGACCCGCGCCCTCCCGCCGCCGCCGCGCGTCTTCATCCTCGCCGCCAAGCTCCTCTCGCCGCCGCCCGCCCTGCTCCATCTCGGCCTCGACCGACGCCCAGTGAGCTCGGGATGCCGTAGATGCTTCACCGTCGAGAATCGGGCTCCCGCGCTGAGCCGGCGCGGATCCCGCGCGGCGGACTCGGGAAGAGGCGCAGCGCGGCGCGGCGTGATCGAGCGAGGCGTGGGGGGGCGGGCGAGGCGGCGCGGCGGCGGCGCGGAGGCGAGGAGAGGCGAGGCGGCGGCGCGGCGCGGCGTGGCGTGACATGGCGGTGACTAGGCGCCACGTAGGCTTGGGAGTGGCAAAATGTTAATTGCAATGTAGAGAATGGCATTTGAGTAGGTGGCAATGTTAAGAGTGGCAAAAAGTTAAATTCCCCCAGTTAAGGTGGGTGGCTTATGACTGAAAATACACTGTAGCTGCTGAAATTTCACTATAACTAAAGTGGCTTATTTGGCGTAATTAAATTTTAAAAAAAATTAAAATAGAAAAAATATGTTAGTTCATCTCGGACAACGCAAACGAATATAGGAAAAAAAAAAGAACGGCAAAAAAGCTCAAAAAAAAGAAAAAATCCAAAAAAACGAAATTTATGAATAGTGAAAAATAAGTCAGAAGGCAGAAACTAAAGCTGAAACGAGCGGGGCTGTTAACATCCGATGCATAATTTATTCCATTATCTAGTTTTAAACAGTCATATCTGTTAAACTGAACATCCGATTTATAATTTGTTTAAACCGTTGTACTCCTTGTAACGGGATCAACAAAACACGACGACTGTTGACTATGTTTCTCGCTGTAAATATTAGCTACCACATAGGTACCATGCATCATAGTTACAATTAGAAGAATTTTGGCATGATTTGCTAGGTTGTAATTCAAACACTGTTATAATACCAATATTTTGATAATATCTTTGCGTTGATTCAGGGGCAGATCCAGCGGTGGGGCGGGGGGCTCGAGCCCCCTACCGCTACCGGACCCTTGGAGCCCCCCTGGAGCCCCCCCTAAATTTTTAGCCATAGATGTATAATGTAGAAGGGGCTGAGGTCGAGCTGAAGGTACTTCAGCCCCTCCAAAAATTTCCTGGATCCGCCACTGCGTTGATTATATCTAAATTTTTGGTAAAGATAGTTAGAGCTTAACCCAGAAAGACCCTAGCTGATTGTGGCTACGATCACCACCACCGCACCACGCTGTAGGCTACTGCAGCAGAAGATCACCAGGAAATGGTAGGCATAGCTCCCACGGCCTAGTACTGCAGCGAGCGTGCAGGAGCAGCGAGACGGACCACCGCGTTCGCGTGCCAGAGCGAGCTACGCTCCCCGGCGCATGACGGCCGGGTGGCTGCCGCGGCATAGGCGAGGTGGGCCTCTCGCCCGCGCCGCGGATCACGACACGTTCATTAGTTCTTCTGGCTCGAGCCCAGCACCGGCCCGTGTGGATGCGTGGTTGGTGCATTTGCTAAGCTACACGGCCGCACCTCGCGCGCGCGGGCTACGCTCCCGGCCGGCAATGCAATAGTGACGTGCGGGAAGCGAATTTTGGGTCTATTTTTTTTTGCTATGACCTGTGGCTTTTGGGCTATTCATACGAGAGATTATAGAGTAACAGAAACTCATGTGGGATTTTTGCCGATATAAATGAAGTTGGTACAGTATGTACTACAAGTAACTAGTAGACCTCATCTTAAAAAGACACCCTATTTAAAAGCTAGTTATTATAGAAAAGTCAAAAGCAGAAGGCAAAAACTGAAAAAGAGCATGGCCTTTGCGTCGTGATTTTGGCAAGAGGAGCTCGCTCGTGGAGGACAGCTAGGACAGTGATCGGTTCGAGAATAGAGCTGGTTGGGTTGCCATTTTAAGAGCAAGTCCAATAATAGAGCCAAGTGTTTGGCTATAAGTCAAGTTATAAGAGCCAAGTTATACAATAATTTGTCTACAAAAGATTTTTTATTATTATGTGGTACCATATCTCACATTCTCTTTCCTATTTCTCCTCACATACATTTATTATCTTGGCCCACCACTGCATAGGCTCCCGTGCCCAGCTTGTTGCTTGCATGAGAGCCAAGCTCTCATCTCTCTCCTCTCTTCTCTCCTCCACATCAGCAAAAATGCTGACTAGCTTAGCTATAAGACCATTATTGTACTTGCTCTAATGTCCCATTTATTTCGGTTTGAACTTTTGGCTTCTAGCTTATTTTTCACTATTCCTAAATTTTATCTTTTTCTGTTTTTTTGGCTATTTTTAGCTTTTTGACGGTTCTTTTTTCTGTATTCGTTTACATTGTTCGTGATGGGCTAACCTATTTTTTCTATTTTTAATTTTTTTAAATTTAATTACACCAAATAAGCCACCATCAGTTACAGTGCAATTTCAGTTGGCTACAGTAAAATTTCAGCTATAAACCACTTTTTTCAGCCCAAATGAGTGGCACCTAAGAGAACCAAATTCATGGCACAACCTATGTACTTTGGCCCGATTTTTGCTTAAGACTTTGTTCCAAATATGTTCTGGTTTTTAGAAGTTAGCTTTTGAACGGAGTGACTTATCAAGTTGGATTCTACAATTGTTTATAGGAGTTACTGTAAAAGTCGTTTTAAATGAAATGGCTTCTCAACGCAAGTGTCATTTACTCTGTTAATCTTTCTCATAATCAGTCAAAAGCGACGTCACTTTTTAAGAGGGCCGGGGCTACATTGTTCGGATCGATGGCTGCATGCTGATTCGATATAGAACTTGTGTTTAGCTTAAATAAGTTTGATGAACAAATATGAAACTAGCACGGTAGCGTTTCACCTGATACTTCCCCATCTAACATAGCTAGCAATGCTAGCGTTTGTAATTTGATCGAGGTGAACACTGGGAGGGAAACAGTAGAGAAGTGTGTTGGTCACATGCATTTGTTGGCGTCCTATCTTGAATAGGGCACGTCGGTAATCGCAGCGTCAATGTTCATGAGCTGATAAATAAAGTTTCTAATTTATCACCTTTTAAATTATTCATCATACTATTGTTTTTTAGATGATCATACTAATAGTTTTCGTGAGACATCGATGGCCTGTAGAGACTGCCGATTATCTATAGCTATCTATTATTATATTTATTATGAAACGCATAATTGGCCTATTAGCTCAGTTGGTTAGAGCGTCGTGCTAATAACGCGAAGGTCGCAGGTTCGAGATCTGCATGGGCCATAGTTGTTTTTTCTTTTTCGTGTGATTGATTAGCTCCGTTTTAGTTTACAATGAAACAGTTTGTACGTTTTCCCTACTCAAAATCAATTAGGACAAAAAGGTTTGTTGATTAAGTGCGTATTTTGATTATTTTCCCTTACCGCGAAAGCTCATTTGCTACAAACTCTAGGCAAAGCCTTGCTTTGCAATACTAGCTTATCAGCGCTTAGGCGGCGTTAGGATAATGGGTATGGAATGGTTTGGGATATAAGCTGGATATGAGGTATGTTTTGGGCTGGGATGTGGGTTTTGTATCCTATTCGACTATCGGTATGGGATGGATTGGGATAGAATTTAATTGATGAAAATAACATTCCTTCTCCCCATTCGCCACTCTTTCTTGCCTCCTCTCCTCTCTCAGCGAGGGCTAGGCCTAATGCCTTAGCCAGTTCACTCATCACTGTGCCACTTAAACTCTACCTCGCCGCTGCTCCTTACCCATCTCATCGCCACCCTACGCCAAGCACCACCTCCATCCACTAGCGTCGTCGCCAGAAGCCATCGTCTCTGTCAACTAGATCCCCTCCTCTTCATCACTAGCGCTACCGCATACATCCATCGTCTCTAACTAGATCCCCTCCTCTCCACTGCTGCATACATCCACTGCCACCCAAACATCGCTCCTCTCCATCTTCTCTACCACCATCTCCTCAGAGCCGTCCCAAACTTCACCATTTTTGCCTCTTCACCTTCGTCTTCGGTCGTGCTCGTGGTTGACTCTTGCGGGCTCCTTCACGAGATTGCCGTCAAGCGGTGGCAGCTCGTGATGAGGGAGATGACAGCTGCCCAAGCGAGCAACACAAACGAAGGGGACGATAACCTATTCGAGGGTGCAGGCAAGCTTTGGTTTGTTGGAGTAGGTATATTCCTTTTGTATCTACTTATATGTGTAAGGCTGTCTTTACATATAGTCCCTCGCACTCTATATATATTGCCTATTAGGCCTCATGAATACACACAATATTCATAACATGATATCAGATCTAGGATATTAACCTAGCTTCTTCTACTACCATCCCATCATCATCGCTGCCTCGACCGCTTGCTGACCCAACACCGACGACTGCCTCCACGAGCGACCTTCGGCATCGTAGTATTTGCGACTACATTGTCATCGTCACTACCGATGAGCTCCATCGCTGCCCCGCCTGGCCGCCTCCACCTCCTCATTCGGTCGCCGCCGCCGCCGCCGCCCAAGGATGCTGCCACCTGACACTGCTGCCGCTGGCCGCCTCCCACTGCGGATCAGCCCGCCCGAATGGTGCTGCCACCACCGTCGTCGCCCTCGTCAACCGCCAAGGCTTTTGTATAGAAACAATATTGGATTCTATATGAAACCGTATTAGGTTTCCTTAAAACGTTTCTTTAAAAAAACACTTCACGTTGATCTAACTACCGCACCGGCCAATGCCGCCTATTAGACTTCGTTGCCTTAGTTATCACGCCATCCAGCGCTGCCTATCGATAGCTTTTGTTCAATCAGCTGTGATCCCATACTCGGGAACAAAGCTCCATAGGACGAACTACAAGCTGTGGTCTTTACTCATGGAGATCACGCTCGATGGTCTCCGCCTCTAGGGACATGTCACTGGTGTACGACTTTGTCTGTCATTGTCGGTTCTGCCTCCTCCTATGTAACCTATTTCTGCACCTTCTGTAGAAGATGAGACTGCCAAGAAGGAGGTATAGGCTGCTGTTGAGACTTTTTAGTATGTCATAGACACTTTCAAGTACTGGTGTGCTAATGAGGACCATGTTCGAGCTATCCTGGTGGGTAGCGTCGATGATTCTATCCAACCAAATATTATTAGTCTGCACTCCACTTGTCTGATCTGGGAGTACTTGTGCAAGCGATGTCAGCAGAGCAGTGATGCTCAATACTTTTCGCTTCAACGTGAGTTAGATATGCTTCGCCAGAAGGAATCCTCCCTTAACAACTTCTACCGAGCACTAGCCAGTCCTTGGCGTCAGTTGGACGAGCTGGTCTCTCTGTTTTATCAAGAGTATTATAAGGTACAAATGGTGGAGATTGTACAATTTTAATTAAATATTAAAACTATATTTAAGGGATTATTTAGTCTCGTCAACCGGCATTCTAACTCATATCTTTATAGACTATAGAGCCTCAAATCATGTGTGAACATACAGGTGGGGAGGAATCCGATCGATAGATCCGGTGATTAAATTTCATCATAATTGTGACACGTGTGACGACGAAGTTTACATCAAGGCAAGATGCTGTCAAAGAAAATCAAAGACGAAGAGAAGATATTTACTCCACTTCCGCTATGTCTACACCAATTCATAAGAAAGGTTTCCACGTGACCACACAAACAAGACAATGTTGTCACTCACGCAGAAGCGTCGAGGGACCACTCAAGACATTAAGGCATTATTCTCCTCGGTCCGTCCGTGTTTTTTTACATTATCTGCTATAAAATAACATATGTTTTCTATTTTCAAATTTTAACAATATAAAAAAATCTACCAATATTACAGTTTAAAATAAATCAGTTATAGTAAAAAAAATCAAACAAAAAAACCCTAACTAGCACAGCCTTGATGTGTCCTTTCCGGCTTCAAAAAGAACCCAGCAAGTGGTTCTTTTGCTATCCCGTCGTCACCCAAAAGGCCACTTGATGTGTCCACGTTGCTGCCATTATTCTCCTTGGGCCATCCTGTGAAAACGGACCAAACAAAGGCCACGTCACAGAATAAGACGGGGAAATAGTTTGTCCCGTCCCTACATCACCCCAAAAGTCACTTAAACAATACTAACAAATTCATTTTTTTAAAAAAAAAGAGCAAGAAAAAGTAATGTTAATCAGAACGGTGTTGCACTGTTGATGATATCAAGATCTTTTTTGAGAAACGGCATCTAGAATCTGGACGGTATCTTTTACGTACATAGCCTCAAGATTATTCTCGGCTAAATTATCCCAGGCATGATACAATTTAGAAATAGGAAACGTCCGATTACGCAGCAGAACAGTGTTGATCACATCGCAGCAATCGTATTAAACAAACGGCATCTAGATGGCATCTTATTGAAGTCTTGACGGAAACACCTCGTCTGCTGCATATTTTATTCGCTCAGTCCTGCACTGCAGCCATCAACGGGTCAGAAATGTGCTAGCTAATCCCAGGCCTACCAGAAACATCCCAGAAGTTGTCGCTCCTGCCACCCATGGCATCCTCCGCCGGCTACCCGCTCCTCCCCGGCGAGGATGGCGACCGCCGACGCAGGTTCCTCCCGCCCTCCATCCGCCTCAAGACGTCCGTCTGGTCGGAGTTGGGCGGCGCGGTGGGCGACCTGGGCACCTACATCCCCATAGTGCTGGCGCTGTCCCTGGCGTCCCACCTCGACCTCGGCACCACCCTCATCTTCACTGCGCTCTACAACTTCGCCACAGGCCTCCTCTTCGGCATCCCCATGCCAGTCCAGCCCATGAAGTCCATCGCCGCCGTTGCGCTCTCCTCCGCGCACCTCACCATCCCGCAGATCATGTCCGCCGGCCTCGCCGTCGCCGCCGTGCTCCTCTTCCTCGGCATCACCGGTCTCATGACCTCCCTCTACCGCCTCCTCCCGCTCCCTGTCGTGCGCGGCATCCAGCTCTCTCAGGGCCTCTCCTTCGCCTTCACCGCCGTCAAGTACATCCGATACGTCCAGGACTTCTCCCACTCCTCCTCTGCTTCCACCTCCGTGCCGCGCTCCATCCTCGGCCTCGACGGCCTGATCCTCGCGCTCGCCGCGCTCCTCTTCATCATCCTCACCACAGGCTCCGGCGACGATGAGGACGTCAACAGCGACGGCGCAAACCGTCGCCGTGGCTCCTGCAGCCGCGTCCCGGCGGCGCTAATCGTGTTCGCGCTTGGCTTGGTGCTCTGTTTCGTTCGTGACCCGTCGATTGTGCAAGGTCTCCGCTTTGGGCCTGCGCCGTTGGGACTGGTCAAGATAACGTGGGATGACTTCAAGATCGGGTTCTGGGAAGGCGCCGTGCCGCAGCTTCCGCTATCCGTGCTGAACTCGGTGATCGCCGTGTGCAAGCTGTCATCGGATCTGTTCCCCGAGAGGGCCGAACTCTCTCCGGCGAGGGTGTCGGTGAGCGTCGGGCTCATGAATTTCGTGGGCTGCTGGTTCGGCGCCATGCCGTGCTGCCACGGTGCGGGCGGGCTCGCGGGCCAGTACCGGTTCGGCGGCCGGAGCGGCGCGTCCGTGGTGTTCCTGGCCATCGGCAAGCTGGCGCTCGGGCTGGTGTTCGGCAACTCGTTCGTGACGATCCTCGGACAGTTCCCGATCGGCATACTGGGCGTCATGCTGCTCTTCTCCGGGATCGAGCTCGCCATGGCGTCGCGCGACATGGGGAGCAAGGAGGAGTCGTTCGTCATGCTCGTCTGCGCCGGCGTGTCGCTCACGGGCTCGAGCGCCGCGCTCGGGTTCATCGCGGGGATTGTGCTGTACCTGCTGCTGCGCCTCAGGGAGGTGGACTACCGAGGGTTGATCGGTCGATGGGGCGCGGGGCGGCGGTGACCCGCCAGCAAGGCTGGGGAAGACGGTGCCGGAGATGCTTGATGAAAACATTACAAACTGCTGTTGATTTGAATGCTTTTGGATAGGGAATTGTTCGAGCAGAGGGGTAGCATCTCTAGCGTACAATAAATTTCATCGCAAGAACAAGGCACTATCACATAAAAGAGCATCTTTAAAACCGTCGTTACAGATGATTTTTGAACTATAGAAATTTATATGTCTATAATAATAAGCGGTTATCATAGACGGTTCTTAAATCATATATGATAAGTTATAATACAGACGATTTTTTTAAAAAACCATCTATAATATATCAGATATTACAGACGGTTTTTAAACATGACTCTGTGATATCTGACATATAACAGACAGCTAATACCAAAAACCGTTTTTGATATGTCATATATTACAGATATTTTTTAAACATAGCCGCATACCACAGACGGCTAATACCAAAAATCATCTTTGATATGTCATAAACAACAAACGGTCCTTTAATATAGTCATCTGTGGTATTTTACATGTCACAGATGACCAATACTAATAACCGTCTATGATATCTTACATATCACATAAGGTTGGGTGTTACAAATCGTTTGTGATGGCTATTTAAATAGCTAAATTATTTTCTATTTTTCGACTAGCCTCAGGAAATGTTAGGCATCCCTCTGAAAACAAGCAAGCAGATTGCATATATAGTACACGATAATTATTACACATATCTCATAAATGAATTAAACAACTAAATGAAGTACACTTGAATGAATTGTTTGATTAAGCACAATTGAATGAATTACAATTGAGTCAAATGTTTGAACATCTAATCATCATTGCCGGGTTGAACTCTCCATTCGGGCCGAACGACCTCTGCCATTAAGAATTCGGAGAGTTTTCCTCAAACATCGATGAGTTTGTCAAAATCAAATGTACTTAAGTCGATTTCCACATCCTACCGCTAGTAGTAAAGTTATTAGCATAATGTATTGATAATCACGAAATAATTATTGGTAGGTTGACAAATCTTTGTATCATTCATATTAGTACGCGTGATTTTCTGCATATGGCTGCAATCGTAGAATCCATATACGTTATTCTGTAATTGTTGGTAGCACTATAAAAATAGAATTACGTACATAGGTATTGTTCGGCTAAATGCCGCCTTTGTCCAGCAGTCGTGCCTCTGCAATGCGCGTGATGCCATAGCTGAATAGCCCCACGGTTGGGCTGTCGTGCCAGATGGCCACAGTACGGGCACAACACATGCTCGATCATAGTAGCACTAATATGGGCAGAATTAGAACGAAAATGATCGAGGTTTATCATCTCATCATACATATAACAAACATATATAACTTTTAAAGAATATTGTGCAACATAGTAATATGTCTGGTAATTTTTATCATCAATACTTCAACATAACTAATGACAGTATATGATGAGAAGTAGTGATCAAAATGCTTACCAAAATGAAGAACCCCGATAATAATATTGATTAATTGTAGCAAACTGAAGGAACTAAGGGTGAAACTATATACAAAAGTTGATCACATTGGTAAATACATCATCTAACTTCAATGACTTGCTAAAAGAGAACAAAATTATTTGAAGTTTTCAAGTAAAAAAAGGTAAAATGATCAAATGTAAGTTAATGTATTACCTTTTAGTATTTACATTCTTTTAAGATCTTAAAACGACAAACTATAATATCATTGGTAATTTTCATCAATTCTTATTTCTCTACGTAGCAAATAAGTATATCATTCATGAAATCACCACTAATTAATTGAAAAGGTCAATTAGATATTTATATATTTAATAATTCAAGAATAATATAATAGAAAAATATGTCCTGTGGCTTATTTATTAGACATTGTGGTCAAATACTATAATTTTGCCTTTGATTTGCAATGAGCTAGACCAGTATTCAAAAAATTAAAATTAAAACACTAAGTCTCAATCCTACAGTTTGGCACAAATCAATCAGTAATCGTCACATTGAAACCCTAACTTAGAAATTTAGTCCCCTGTTCTTGAAACAAATTGAAAGAATTAAGAGCAATTTAGAGCAAAATACATATTGATCAGGTGGATCTAAACTTTCTTCAGCTGGCGAGGGCGCGAAGCAACAAGGACCAGGCAATGCCGCAACGAGATGGCAGGTGAGTGTGCCCGGTGGCCCCAATTTCTCCTATTTTCCAGTGACCGGTCGCTGTCTGGCTAGGTGCAATAGATGTGGTGCATATCTACTAGTCGACATGCGAGATGAATAGACATCGAGGACTATTACAAGGTGACATGCTTTGGGATCGATCAAATGGATGATGTGGCATGTTGCGGTCTGCCCTCTTAAGCTAGCTCAAGGCCTAACTTAGTCTGCTGTAGTTGCCTCATGGGATGAGGAAATAGGACTTCTCGTAGAGTACTGCTAGCTACTAGGAATTTAGGCCGTTAGTGCTCCTTTCGTTGGGTTTCAAGAAAAGAACTAGGTGTATTGAGTTTAGATTGAGAATTCATATATAGATTGAATATGCTAATTCTTGCTAATTTTTTTTTGGATTTGGTATCCTATGACACCGGACCAATTACTTGCTTCCGCCCATGGCACTAGCACGTACCTCTTCTGCAAGTGGAGCCAGATATGGGTGCGTGCGCGACGGCGCGAGCGGTGCCCACGATAGCAAACGGGCATCGCTCGACAGCAGGGGCGGATCTACTGTGGTTCATGGGTGTTCAGCTGAACACCCAAAATTTTTGACAAAAAATCTAGTATATATGAGGTATGTTATATATGTATATATATACTTAGGTCATTTTAAGCTGTTTTGGCTCATGACCGTCGCTGCCGCCCAACCGCCCGAGGAAAGCGTCGCGACTCGCGTGGCGCGTGGCGTGTGCGCATGAAGCCCACCCATTTGCCCGACCCCATTTCCTCCGCGTGCGCGCGTGTGCTCCCGCCCCATTTCTCCCGACCGCGGTCCCCCATTTCTTGCCCTACGCGGGCGGCCGACGCAATCCACCCTCGGCGACTTCGGCAGTGTCGACCGCGTCGTCGCTCCAGCCTCCAGCCGTCCGGCGTCCGGCCCTCCGCTCGGCGCTCGCCCCTCCGGTCGCTCGGCGCCCGCTCGGCGCCCGCCTCCGGTCGCGCCCGCTCGGCGCTCGCCTCCGGCCCGCTCCGCCCCGCCGCCCCTCGGTCGCCGCCCGCTCGGCGCTCCGCCCCTCGCTCGGCGCTCCGCCCCTCGATCCGCTCGGCGCCCGCCCCTCGATCCGCGCCCGCTCCGGCGCGCTCCGCCCGGTCGCGCTCGCTTCCGCCCCCTCCGGTCCGCGCCCGCTCCGACGCTCCGCCCCTCCGCTCTGCCGGGCGCCGGCTGCCGGCACCGCGAGGTTCGCCTCAGGGGCGGATCTATAGTTGTGGTTTGTCCAATCAAGGACTATGCAATACTCCGGGGTTCCCATCTTTGTGGAATTGTGATTAAATTTGCTATTGCTGCCTGTGCATGCCCAAAATTATTCTCACTAGGTGCTATAGTTGAGACTGAACTTAAGTATTTTGGCATGATATGCTATATCAGAAAAAGGTTGTATGATAATACAATGAAAGGTGTATTGAGCTTTTGCAGAAATACAGACTTGCATTTGGTTGGATCATATGACTGATGTTTCTATGTGTTTGCAGTTTGTGCAGATTTGGTGAAGGGAGCCAAGGACAAGCAGCTTAGGGTTAAGGGACTGTCAGATCCCCACCAAGGTGCTCCACATCACTACTGCAAGTCCCCCGTGGTGAAGGTATTGTACTATCTAATTTCTATCTTTGTTGCAATATTATCTTTTGGCTTTGACCAATTGATTGATAAATAGTCTAAGTTACGGTCAAGTAACTAGATAGGATGAACTGTGTTATTCCATTGATCACTTGTCTCTTGTTAATTCACACAACAACTTTTGGATATCTGAATGGGTTGTTGTTTTGATTGGTAGGATTTATGAAAGTTTGTACATGTTGTTTGTGCAGCATGAGTAGATCACTTATTTTCAGTCGTCAATAGTTTTTTCTTTATATTTTGTACTGTAAAATATTTTTACAACTTCGAACACCCATTCCAAAATTCCTGCGTCCGCCACTGCTCGACAGAGAAACATTCGTAGAAAATATTCTAGGAAAGGAGGCTCAAGCGCATCTCCAAACCATATGTATATAAGGGTTTTCGAGTGCTAGTCATAGACTTCATATTTAACCTTAAAGAATTCGTCCATGTAAGACATGCTATTGGTGAATTCTTTTTGCTCTAGCGAACGAACCGAATACTGATAAATTATTTCGATAAATCGTTTCAAGAAGATGACCAAAAATCTGTTCTATTTAGTTGTTCGGTAGAAGCAATAAGCTAAAAAGAATTATTTCAAGATTAATTCGATTCCAAGGATGAATTCGCACCTATGTCGAAAACAATTGTTTGATCGTCTCGTGTATATATTATACACAGGCCAGATTCCATAGATTGTTAAAGAATGAATTCGTCGTAGTGTTCCGAATTTGGAACACAAGATTTTGTTTTGAAAACGTGTTTGAATACTCGTGGAAAATGCTGAGAAATTTGAGGGAAAATATTTTTTGGAACAGAGAGAACAGGAGTATAAAGAGAGAGATGTTGCTTTGGACTTCTCAAATGGCCGGTTTGGAACGCACAAACTTCATGTGAGTTGTGTAGAAATTTCATATGAAACAATTTATTTTTTATAGAATCGAGGAAAACCCATGTGTTCCAAATATAATCTAAACATGAATCTTGAGCTTATGCTCGAAAATTCTTCCAGAAGTGAAGGAACCGATCGATGGATCCATTTTGGAATTTTCAAAAGCTGTTCCTAGAACCCAAAAATTCGTAGGATTCGATCCGACTCCTTCAAAAGAATGTTATGTTAGGAAGTCACTGCTACCGTGCTACGATTGCAAGGATATGCAGGTATTCTAACAACCGCCCGACCAACCCATGCCGTATTTACTAGGGGCCCATATTTTTCTCCGGATTCGGTACCAATCGGATTCGGTGCCGGATCGGTCGGGATTAACCCGTTTGTAAGGAATGCATGCAGTACAGCAAATGGAGTAGGAGGACATACTGTCAAAAACTTGATGTTACTACTTAATAGCTGATATGGAAGATTTTATTTTACCATTGCAAAAGAAAATGAAACGTCAAATAGTAGCACTAACCTGAAATCAAACTTGAAGACTATCGGATTCGGACGGATATTGCTGTTACCATATCCTAACCCATATTTTTTTCTCCGGATTCGATACCAATCGGATTCGGTGCCGGATCAGTCGGGATTAACCCGACCCGTTTGCACCCCTGGTATTTACGCGTTAAAATTCCTCAATTCCAAACGGCAGTAAATGGAAGCTGTGTAGTGGGGGAGCTCAAGCCACTAAACCAGGTAGAATAGATCAGTCCGGCCCTACTTTGCTGTCCACGCCTAGCCGTGAGCCCAGGATTGGAGCGGCCCAAGCCCACCAAAAGCTCAGCAGGCCAGACATTTTTTTTAGAGGATTGGGCTTAGCTAGCAGCTACACCGTTAGGTTCGGACCAAAACAAATCAAATCCCTCCTCTAGCCTATAGTCTCCAAGTCCCGCACGACTAGGATCGGGTACGGCGCTCGGCAGGCCGACCCAGCCTTGCATGATTGCATCCCCCACGCGCTGGATGGATCTCTCGTCCGCTAGCTCTTCCTGGCGAACCTCGGCCCATAGGCGTGTCTCATGCCCAGCGGCCAGCGTGCGCGTTGCCGTTCCCTGCGTGCTCCAGCACCGGTGGAAAAGGAATAGGGATGAAAACACATTCGATACAGATTAAATAGTGTTTAAATCATATTTACATCTATATTTTTTTCAGACTTAAATATGAATCGGACAAATGTCGAATACGAATACGAACCAAACAAATATCGGATACGAATATGAGTCAGATTATACTCAAAATTTGATCGAATTCGACTATTTTTTGAATTCCAATATTTACCGAGGGTTCATCGAGATGATCGAAATACATATTTAATATGTTTAATTTAGAGGTCAAATGCAAAAGATACATATTAGCTAGCTGCTGCTATTATATTTGCCAAATTTGGATATCCGACTTTGAATCTAGATCTTATTCGAATATCTGACTCTGAATCCAGATTAGTCCATATCGGATTCATATCCGACATCCGATTCAATATTCGCATTCGGATCTATTTTTTATTTGGCTTGCATGTTTTGACTGGTGTTTGGTTTGCTACCAGAGATTTTGATCATGCCTATGATTTGATACTACCAAAATTTAGTAAGGTTTATATGTACTGAGAGCCAAACGGCCCCATATTACGGACGCTTTAAATGAGTGGCAGATTTGTAGGGGGACATGGCATTGACCGCGCCGACCGTGTGCTGCCGCTCGGCTTGGTGACGCCCCGAAGCTAGCTGGACGCGCGAGGCGCCCCGCGCTGGCGCAGTGCCGCTTCTGAGTTGTTGGAGCGGAGGAACGGACCGGAGCGACGTCGCGTGCCAAAACTGCATGCCACATGTCACACTCCTATTTCTGAGGGTGTTAGATTTCTCTCGTAACTGCTCAGGATTATTCAGCTACGTAGATAAGTGTACACCACTACCAATACAACCTTAAACATAAAAACTAAACTTTATTACAAAATTAAGACTTAGTAGTCAAGTTTTACATAGTCGGGGCGTACAACCCAAAGTTATATTACAAAAGAAATTCTACAGGCAGATCTGAGTGTAGAATAAACCCTAACACCAGGCGTCGTCTTGATAAACTCCTTCATTTTCTTGACAAGTGTTCTCTGTTTATGATTCTAGCAAGTATGAGTACAACCAACCGTACTCAACAAATCACATGGAAAATGCTATTTTGCCGACGGTTCTTTCTCTCCACGATGCCATTTTGCCGAGGGGCATATGGAGAAGAGAACTGATACTTCATACCCGTCTCATCATAGAACCTCCCAAAGTAGGAGTTCTTTAACTCCATGTCATTGTCACTACGAATTGCTCGTAAGGCACTAGGGAGCTCAACAGACAACCTACCGAATAAACCCCAAAAATGACTGAACGTCTCATCCTTTGAGGTTAAGAAAAATACCTAAGATAATCTCAAGAAATCATCAACAATAAAAACGTACCTCTTGCCACCAGCCAACTGCACTCTAGCTGGACTAATAGTGTCTATACGAAGAAGCTGTCCTGATACATCGATCATAGTCATAGTGATTGGGGAATGAGAAGCAGTAACTATCTTGCTATGCCTGTAAGGTAAGGAGCACAAACTAAGTCTTTGACTATCTTGACCTTAGGCAGACTATGAACGAAGTCGTGACCGCTAACCCGGGATAAATGATCAAAACCAATGTGACCAAGTCTCCTATGCCAGAAGGAGAGATCATGAGACTCATAAGCAACTAAGCATTGGAGCGAATCACCAGAAGACTCGATAAAACCAGCATGAAAGATCCTCCCATACCTAGAAATCTTATCAACTAGACTTTCCAAAGAATTAAGGATTTTTACAAGCATTTTTTTATTAAAACTTACCTCGAAATCGTTATCGGTAAGCTGAGAAACAGATAGCAAATTATATCATAGCTTACTAACTAATGCAACATCCTCAAGAATGAAAGAATCATTAATGCACATAGTACCTTTAGCAATGACTTGACCTGACGAAGCGTCTCCAAAGATGATTGTCTCATCACCTGGAGCTCGGACTAGGGAAGAGAACTAATGAGAATCTCCGGTCATATGGTGAGAACAACCGGAGTCAACAAGCCAAACCTTTCCCAGCCTGATGAACCCGAATTATTCAGAAGTAGACATCGGTGGCTCAGTATTGCGGCAAATAAGAGAATATCTAGGTACCCAGTACTGAATCACATGATGAGTAGAAAATCCAGTCCAAGAACCAGAAGACTGACCTTTAGTAATACTCCACAGCTTACCTCTCACAGAATTAGCTAGTCTAGAAACAGACCTCAAACCTCTGCTAGGTCTAACCGTTGTTGAATAGCTAGTCTTACCAAAAGCAGTATGCTAATCATACCGCGGACAGCTACCTTGATGGGAAAAACAAAGTCTATCCTTAGCACGGCAGAAACCCCGACCAGAAGCAACTCGGGACCAAAACCAGAGGAAACCCGAAAACCAAGTCCTCAACGCTGCCTAAAACCAAGAAAGTCAGGAGATCTACCTACAACTCTAGACCTTGTAGCAGTCTTAGGAGCACTTCGAGTTTGGGACTGAACTTGAATACCCCTAAGAGCGTGAACACGGTCTCGACGCGTGATCTTGACATGCCTGAAGTGGAACTCAATCAAGTGTCCATCCTTCTTACAGAAGGTGCAATGATACTTTCCTTCGAGAGGTCGAAGCAGTAGGTGGCACAACCTAACTATCAAAAACCCCTAGACAAAATCCACATACTTAAACACTATCTTCTTAGACTTGGGTGCAACCTCCATCATGTCTCCCACTATAGCTCTAACAACAGCGGGTGGATGTTTCCTCACATCCTCTAGAAAATCATATCCTAGACCTTGATTAAATTTGTAAATTTTGGATTTGTCCACGATAAGATTGAACCTTTTCTTGCCTCCAATAAATTTATCAAGAGTGTTCATGAGGTACTCACACTCCTGAAAAAGAGAAGCATATGAAAAACAAGTTGAAGAAGAGGATGAAGAACCAGAAGGAGTAGATCGAATGGCACATGCATATCTCTCCCTATGCATGGCCATCTCAACCTTGAGGGCTTCACAAGACACACACGGAGTAGTCCTAATCCTAGCCGTCTGAGTCTTGTAATTTTTCCTAAAAGTATCTTGCATATCCTCAATTTTCTCTTCCATTTCAGCACAAAAATAAGCAATCAGATTTGGCTTCTGTAATAGATCTTTAGTTAGCTTCACACATTTTCCATCCAATGCAATTATTTTTTATTTTGATTTTTCATAATTATTGCATAGTGAGCTAACAGGTGCCTTAGAAGTATATTGAGCTATTTTCTTATTATGATCACACATGTCCTGAAATTGCTTAGATATATATTCAATTTCAATAGTTAACTTAGGATAGTTGGCACAAGGAGCAATGAGCTCAATCAAAGAAGCATGCATTTTAGCAATATTATGATTTGCCTTCTTTAGATTATTCTTCATATTGACACAACTTTCACAAGTTTCAGGTAGATCAAGGAGAAATGTGTATAAATTTCTAAAAGTATTGTCCTTATCCTTACATGAGGTGCATAATGTAGTCTCAACAGAGTCAGACTGAGAAGGAACAATTCTAGCCATTTCTAATTCAGCTAACATATTAACATTTTCTACCTTATGCAAATCAAGCTCAGAAATCATACTATCATGCGAGGTCCTTAGTTTCTTCATATCTCCAACAAGAAAACAATATACATCACAATTGTCATAGGAGGGGATAGATATATGTGAAGCAAACTCCCATGACAAGCTCTCTATCTTCTTCCCTAAATCACCACACTTAGTTCTAGACTTAGCATAAAACTTTCCTAACTTAAGAAAGGCATCATTGAGCTGGTCGTAGGAGGGCATACCATATTGGAGTCACTGTAGAGATCGTCATCGCTGATGCCATTGTCATCAGTCATGAAGCACATCCCAGTGAAGTCATCACCATCCTTGGTGTCCTACTGTGGATCATCCTCACTGTCATCATCGCTTTAGCCCTCCATGTCACTAAAGTCAAAGTTGTCAAAGGCAATGAGTACGTGGTGGGAGAGCTTCTTCGCCCTGCTGAGATTGCAGAACTTCTTCTCTTTGCCTTGATCATGAGCGGGAGGCTTCTTGTTGCAGTTTTTGCTGATGTAGTCGTTCTTGCTCATATCGCTGTAGTCATTTTTGCCCTCTCCAGCTTGGAGTACTTTGCTCGAATGTGGTTGGGGCCACCACACTCGAAGCAGATCACCAAACCTCCTCTCTTTCTCTCTTTAACCTTCTTGTATGTATGAGAAAATTTTCTGGCTAAGAGGGCTAACTCACTCTTTGGAAATTGCTCAATTTGGTCATCACTCATTTCGCACAAAGCAGCTAAGGAAAAACCAGAGGCAACATCACAAGATAGTCTAGAAATTGATGTGGGATCAGTGACCAGGGCCATCAACTATGACTTCATCTTACAAGAGATAACGTCAATCTCGTAAGTCTTGAGGTGAGAATACAACACATCAAGACTCAAGATCGACAAATCGGTTGTATTTTTTTGATGGTGATCCCTTTCATCTCTCAAACTAAGATCTAGTGTAAGCAACCTCTATTAAGCACTATCTGTGTCTGAGTATGTGAGATCACCAGCTCAGAGGTTACTCAATATCTTGTGACTCATCTAAAGACTCAACAGTCAGCATCTCAAATTTGTTGTATCCTTCTTGTACTGATCCTATCGGACAGTCTTGATGTAGGTGGTGCCCTCATGGTATACATCGAGGGTCACCCAGATGTCATATGCCGACGTGAGATGAAAGATGCGATCAAACTTATTTCTACTAAGATCTTGAATGATGATGTTCCTTACCTTTGTATTTGCCTCAACATCTGGCATATAAGACTCCATCCTACTCTTCTAAAAGGAATAGTCGACCCCATCAAAGATAGGAGGCTTGGTGAAATACTTGTCTACTGTCATGGCTGTTAAGACTGGTTAAGATCTGCAAGAAGAGTTAACCAGGTTCTGATACCAGTTGTAGGACCGAAGATGGCAACGGAGGGGAGTAAAGGTGCCTCAAATTTTTCCTGAAGTACTCCCTAATCTTTACTCTAATAGCTATGAGAAGTTGTGGAGATTAAGGGGTAAAAAATAAATCAACAGAGAGTCATTTGACAGAGAAAAGCCAGTGTGGTTAAAAAGACCAGAGTGATTGATGATCAATGTGTGGTCGATGACCAATGAGTGGTTAAAAACCAATGTGGTCGAAATAAGACCAGAGTGGTCAACGACCAGTGAGTGGTCGAAAATCAATGTAGTCAAGCCAAGTAGAAATATGACCACTGTGGTCGACGACCAGTGAGTGATCAAAGCAATTCAAAGTACAGGATTCTATCACGACCACAAGATCATAAATTCACATAACCTTTGATTGAATGATCCAAAAGTCGTGAAACTTTGTACACATATTGCATAAGGTCTTAGGAGCCTATTCCATCTATAGATTGCAAAACACATGTCAAAGCTGAGGCATTTTTCTGTTTTAAGACAGATCGTACCAAAACCAATAAAAAATCTAAATCGGTGAATACGATTTGCTCGTGGGTGGATATGGCCAAGATACCTGTAGATGTATCTCCATATGTCACAGCAAGTTAGAACACTGACAAAATTAAGCAAAAAACCTCCCAGATCAAGAAATCACCTGAAAGATCAAAAAGTGGAAAAAACAGAGTTTCTTGATGAACTTGCTACCAAAGTGCCTAGATAAGAGGAGATAAATTTTCCGAGATTATCTCCATCTCTTATAGTCCTTGGCATAGCAATATCAAGAAGAGGGAAGAGAGGAGTGGAAAAACTAACCAAATCAAGACAAGAAATAGCCATGGAAATGATCAAAAGATTAATTCTATTGCTGCTTGAGAAGGAAAGTTTTACAGCCACTCCACCTTGGAGGACAAAGAGCACACAAGGCACCCCACTCTTAAACCCTAACCCTAGACATGAAGGCACAAGAGAGATGGGTTGGATGGTTAATCACATGTCTCCAACCTAACCCTCTTTTATAGGTGGGCAACTAGCCACCTCTAACCCTTAGTGGATACTATCCACTTAGCATAATGGGGAACCCATTAACCTTACACACATCGGTTTTACTAACACAAGTTCACTTATGCATGCTTTTAAAAACGCATAAGTCCATATCTGCTAAATTCTTAGCTTTGATCTATCTTGATCAAACTAGCTCCACCTTGACCTAAACCACTCTCCAACGCACTACGCACGCCCCATGGTTTTGATCCAAGGCAGACTCCGGTATTTTGGCCAACGTTCAACCTCATCTTCAACATTTCTCGCCTTTCTCGTGCCATACTTGAGCTCATCATCTCACTTGACATCCTTGATCGTTCTAGGCCTTAATTCCTCCTTGAGTGTAGCCCTAATCCTAGCCATCGACCATGGTGACACCAAGCGACCATGCATATCTAAAGGTAGAGGGATTATTTTTGGGCACAAGTTCTTCACAACTTGACATACGTTAGCCAAAACATGCATCGTACAACCTTAATGTAATGACCCAAGACACCTCAACTGATACGGGATGCCCGATCTTTATGGCGTAGGATCAAGGATAACTTTGAATCCGTACAACCTGACAAGCCGATGGTACCAACTACTATTTCAATACAGCAATCTTCGACAAAAGAATTTGCCCAACCACACGTTTCGATCCTCGTCTACTCGACCACACAAAAGTATACGTGACGTTCTTCCTACAAAACACGAGGAATCACAAGAATAATGGGGTTGAGAATGCCTAATTCCCCTCTAGATTGCATCTGTGTGTCAAACCTTAGAAAGAATAAACGTATAGCTCTCTCTAAAAATAATGGATTGATTCATGGTCGTTCGCCACCTTGTTCAGCAACTAAATAATATAAAGGCCCGTACTCTGGCCTACTTGACCCGTGGGTTATGGTCCTAGTCGTACTTGGCCTCCTAAGCAAAGACTTAGGCTTTAATTTGGACTCATAAAGATACAAACCGATGCAAAAAAAAAGTTTGGCCAACTAAATCACATGCAAACCAGATTAGTTCTTGCGAGACTTCTTTCCTTCTCTTGATTCTTGGCCATGCATGGCACTTTTTCCCCTGCAACCAGCATGCTGCATGCAGGGTCCGCTCACTGTGCACCAAATAAATCCATGCCTCCATGCATCAACTCCTTCCTTCCTTGCTTCAACTATGCATGCATTAATCTGCCGGCTTCGTTGGTCTCCCAAGTGTCCAGTCGTAGAAACAAAGTCTCCTTCTTGACTACTTGTGCTCACATGCAAACAGCCATGCCCCAATATCAAAGCACGTGTATTGTTGCTACCATAAGCCTTTTGATTTCCACACGTTGAAACCATCTTTGATATATTGCATGCATGGTTTTCTTGATGCATGGGCTGATCATCACCATCCTCTCCATTCTTCTTAGTCTCTGGCTCTTCTTTCTTTATAAATCTGAGAACAAGGAAAGAATACTATCATCAAATTCAGTATAAGCAATTAATTATAAGAGCAGCCCTTGTAGCAATTACTCAAGACTAGTCTGAAGATGAAGAGAACTAGAAGTGAAGCTCGACTTATGCTTATTGCAATCGATGGGTAGTGCTGCAATTTGTGGCGCAAGCTACTAAAAAAACCTGGAGCCAAACCGAGACACAAAAACCGGGATTAAGAAGTTGTGCTCGGTTGCTGTCTCCCAAACTGGAACTCGGATGGGACTCTTAGGGAGTTTATTTTGATTTTGGAAACCCAAAGACAACAGATCAATTCGGTTCTGGAGTAATTAGATTCGGTTGCTATCTTTCCCAGCAGATTTCGGCTATAGCTCCCAGATAGCAATTCTGTTCAGCACAAGAGTTTGTAGCCGACTCAGCTTATTAACCAGATTGGTTTGGCCGGCTTCTTCCTCATGGCCAAGATTTGACCAAGTATCAACACAGTAGGTGATGGCGATATGCACAAGTTGACACAGCGGCACTGCAGCAGCTTACTGTAGCAACCAGCACTGTCCCTGCACGTGGTTACTGTAGCACCATTGCAGATTATTGAGTTACATGCACCGACCAATTCACCTAAAAGCTTAAGCTGATGAGGAAAGATGGACAATTCACTTATACTTCAACACTCCCCCTCACGTGTAGGCTCCCTTAGGCCTAATACGTGGAATAGAAGTGGATTGCAATTAATTTTTTTAATTGCATCAGCCAGGTCTTGAACTCGGGACCTCTTGGCTCTGATACCATATTAAGTTACATGCACTAACCAATTCATCCAAAAGCTTGAGCTGATGAGGAAAGATGGGCAATTCACTTATATTTCAACACAGATGATTTTTTTGTGCTGGTTTTGAGAAGTTCAAGACCAACAATTTTTAGGGTTTTAGATTGAACACAATAATTAAGTTACGCAAAAGAATATAACGACCAACACTTAAACAAAAATTTTAATAGATGAAGCCCTAACAAAAGTCACAAAAATAACAGATGCAAAAACTAAGGTTTGGAATTTTTTTTGGCTTTTTGTATATAGGATAGAAAACATAAATCTAACTATGGGTAAATTGATCCAACCGTGACAACTGTGCTCTGATATCAATATGATACGGGGTACCCGATCTTCATGGCGTAGGATGAACGATAACTTTGAATCCGTATAACCTGATGAACCGATAGCACCAACCACTGTTTCAATACAGCAACCTACGACAAAAGAATTCACCCAATCATACGTTTTGATCCTCGTCTACTCGACCACGCAAAAGTAGACATGACATTTTTCCTACAAAACATGAGAAATCACAAGATTAACAGGGTTGAGAATGCCCAATTCTCCTCTAGGTTGCTTCTATGTGTCAAACCCTAGAAAGAATAAGTGTATAACTCTCTCTGAAAATAATAGATTAATTTGTGGTCGTTAGCCACCTTGTTCGGCAACTAAAGAATATAAAGGTACATACTCCAGCCGACAGCCGACTCGACCTGTGGGTTAGGGTTCGAGTCGTACTCGACCTCCTAAATAAAGACTCATGCTTTAGTTCGGACTCATAAAGATACAAACCGATGCAAAAAAAAAAAAAAAGAGTTCGGCCAACTAAATCTCGTGCAGACCAAATCAATTCATGGGTGACTTCTTTCCTTCTCTTGATTCTTGGCCATGCACGACATTTTCCCCCCCTGCAACCTACATGCTGCATGCAGGGTCCTCTCGCTGTGCACCAAATAAATCCATGCCTCCATGCATCAACTCCTTCTTTCCTTGCTTCGGCTGTGCATGCATTAATCTGCCGGTTTTATTGGTCTCTTGAGTGTCCAGCCGCAGGAACCCTGATCGGTTGGGTTTCAGCTTCTAATTTCCAGTTTATTTTTCACTATTCATAAATTTTGTCTTTTTCTGAACTTTTGACTTTTTGTTGAGCTTTTTTGCCGGTTATTTTTTCCTGTATGTGTTTGTATTATACGTAATGGGCTAACATATTTTTTAATTTTTTTAAATTTAATTATGCTAAATAAGTCTCTGTCAGCTACAGTATTTTTTTCAGTCAGCTACAGTGTTTTCAGCCATAAACCAAAAAAAGCCCAACTGATCACCTCATATAAAGGCCCGTACTCTGGCCGACTCGACCCATGGGTCAGGGTCCAGTCGTACTTGGCCTCCTAAACAAAGACTCAGGCTTTAGTTCGGACTGATAAAGATACAAACCGATGCAAAAAAAAGATGAGTTCGGCCAACTAAATCACGTGCAGATTAGATCAATTCTTGTAAGAGCAAGTACAATAATGGTCTTATAGTCAAGTTAGTCAGTATTTTTACTGATGTGGAGGAGAGAAGAGAGGAGAGAGGTGAGAGCTTGGCTCTTATGCAAGCAACAAGCTGGACACAGGAGCCTATGCAGTGGTGGGCCAAGATAATAAATGTATGTGAAGAGGAATAGGAAAGAGAATGTGAGACATGGTACCACATAATAATAAAAAATCTTTTGTAGACAAGTAGAAGACAAATTATTGTATAACTTGGCTCTTATAACTTGACTTAGAGCAAGTACAATAGTATAGCCAACTAGTGGCTATAACACTTGTCCATTTCATCTATAACCTTCAAAAAAATAGTTCATACAATAAAGTAGCTATTACAATAACTATTTGGCCCCACGTGTAAGAGAGTGAAATGCATATTTTTACGTGCTATAGCTAGCTGTAATTTAGTAGCCAGTTTTCTTCTCTCTCTTCCTTTCTCTCTCTGCCATGTAAGATTTGGTTGATATTATATTTGCTATAGCCATTGTACTTGCTCTTATAGCCAAACACTTGGCTCTAAGCACTCCCAACTCATAGTTTCCATGGGTAGTTTCTAGAGGAGAGAGAGTGCAATCAATGTTCAGTAGAAACTACCCCTTCCAACCCACAGTTTCCATAGTAATGTCCATACAGAGAAAAATTTAATGACAGTACAAGAGAGACTTTGATTGATTGTGGCAAGCCAAAGGTGGAGAAGATGCATCTTCATCTAGCTCTAGTCGCTGTTGGTGCTATTCGAGTCTGGACTGGCCTGAGGCTGCGCTGCAGGTAGGTAGGACCAGGCAATAGCTGCGAATTTTTTGTACGGATAATCCATTTTTTATTCGAAATTACAGAAATATATCCATGAAATTTTTTACAAAAATAGGCTCCGATCGCCTAATGGTTGGGCGATCAAGCCTTCGCCTAACCATTGGGCGACTTTAATCCATCGCTCTACCCTGGCGATCGTGCATCCGATCGCCCAACCATTGGGCAACTTTCATGCAGTCGCCCAATGGTTGGGCGACTGCATTCAGGACCCCGTGAATGTTTTAAATTTTGTCAATTTTATAGTTTTAAATTGGTAAAAAATTTGCTGAAGTTGTAATAAAAGTTTATGTTCATTGTATGTTGTAGGTGTGTAAAAAATTTTGGGAAACTTTTTTTAGGAACAAATGACCATAAAACAATTGGTACAAACGATGGTAAGTAATATTTTGATTTACTGAGAATTTGGAAAGTGCATCAAACCTTCGCCAAAAAAAGTGAAAATTGGTGGAGCTGTTCTTCATACATCCAACAGCCTCTAGAAAAAAATTTGAGCAATTTCGGCTACGGGATCAAAAGTTATAGCAGTTTCAGTCTGTTTCCGACACACCTTCAAGAAACGGGCATAACTTTTGCATACGGTGTCCGTTTTCGACGTTCTTGTACTCGTTGGAAAGCTAACGACGAGCCCGATCCAATAAAAACGACCAGCTTGCGCCAGTCGCCCTCCAAGACCCCGAAAATCGGCCATCTTTGGACCTAAACCCGCGTCGTAAGTTTTTGGTTTCTGTTGTTACCCTTTTTCTTGGTTTTCCTTTCGGAATTTGGATTTTGTGTCAACTGAAAAGTTGTAGATCTCATCGAAACCTTTTAAATGAGTATATATAAGCCATATACAACTTTGCTATTTTATCTTTTCAGACTAGTTGTTTATATTGCATCGATATATAAAACTTGTGATAGAGAGTATTACAGATGGTTTGTATGTAGAACTGTCTGTGATAATCTGACCGTTGGGCCTGTCGATCCTCCTCAACCCAATCCTAGCCCAGAGACACGAATTCTCAATAACATTAAAATATCACTTACCATCGTATGTACCGATCGTTCTACGGTCAATCGTTCCTAAAAAAAATTTTCCAAAATTTTTTGCACACCTATAATATACAATGAACATAAACTTTTATTACAACTCCAGTAGATTTTTTACCAGTTTAAAACTACAAAATTGAAAAAATTTAAAACATTCACGGGAGACTTGAGTGCAGTCGCCCAACCATTGGGCGATCAGCATGAAAGTCGCCAATGGTTGGGCGATGGATGCGATCGCCGAGGGTAGAGCGATCGATTAAAGTCGCCAATGGTTAGCGAAAGGCTTCATCGCCCAACCATTAGGCGATCGGAGCCTATTTTTGTAAAAATTTTCCGCGGGTATATTTCTGTAATTTTGAATAAAAAATAGATTATCCGTACAAAAAATTCCAATAGCTGCTGCGCCAAAGGTGACTGCAAGCCCAACTGAACCCCAGAACCACTTCTGTCTCTTCTTACGTTTATTCCGTTGTTGCCTGGACATCTCTGCAACGCATACAAAAAAAAAGAGAGAATTCAAGGATCAATCTACAGTTTCATGCTCATTTGCAATCTTCTATTGAATGTTTCTGATACAAAGCAGCCGATAACAAGATGTTTAAATATCAAGACAACTACAAACATATTTCATGTTAGCTCGAATTTAGACAGTTCAGACCTGGTAGCGAGGAGATATAAATCTTCTAGACATCTAACATGGAAGTTTGTAATTTTTTTCAAACTTGTTCTGCATATGTTATTTTTCTC
Organism: Dendrocalamus sinicus; assembly: GCA_036346575.1. Classification (NCBI taxonomy): domain Eukaryota; kingdom Viridiplantae; phylum Streptophyta; class Magnoliopsida; order Poales; family Poaceae; genus Dendrocalamus; species Dendrocalamus sinicus. The sequence goes on along the minus strand of CM070641.1, from coordinate 37,977,383 downwards.
ACCTAATGTATCAAACACCAGAAACTTCTATGCAATAAGAATGGTCTATACTAGATTAAGGTTGACACCAGCAAAGCATCTAGTTTCTATTCTAGATTAAAGTTGACACCAGCAAAGCAGCTAGGTTCACTAGTAGTATATGTCACTGAAACAAATGTGCTAATTGCAAAGACAAACATGTTTAAGTTCAGCATGAATACCGATAGCTTCTTGGTTTCTTTGAGACATCTCCCTGTTTGCAGCTTCACTGTGACAACAATTTGCAACCAAAAAGCAGAGCATGATTAGGAAACTAAACCATGGATTGGGATCTTCTCTCCTATAGAGTTCCTCCACCTTGGCGGCGAGCGCGACGCAGGCCACTGCGGCCAGCCGCGCCATCCAGGGCCGGCCCCCCAGCCGCAGCGCGCCGCTGAGGAAGCACCGGTCGAGGTACGCGGCCGCCAGCGCGGCCGTGAGCGCGGAGAAGCCCAGCCTCGCGGCCGCGCGCGCCGCCCACCCCACCGCATTGTTGCTTCCTTCGGTTTGATGATTTCGCTGGGATTATCCGGATCCTCTTTGCAACACGGACGAAATCCCTGACACGGCAAATCAAACGGCGTCTCAACACAAAATGCATTAAGAAATCAAGATCGGAAATTCACTGGTGGGTGATTGATTATTATTACTTCCAGTTGAGGTCACCGGCGAGGAGGAGGTCGTCCTCCATGTCCTCGTAGGCCACGACGTGCCCCGGGACGGCATTGGAGAGGTCCAGGCCGTGGTCCGCGTCGACGCTCCTGCTGCCCTCGTCGCCGCCGGCGTCCGCGTCGACGAACATGCGGCGGAGGGCGCCCGCGAGGCTGCGGTATCTGGTGTGCCTGGTGAGGAGGATGCGGTGGCAGATGCAGCGCCCGTCCAGGACAACGGTCACCGGCGGCACCACGCCCGCGGCCACGTCGTCGTCCTGCTGCTGCATCGACAGCCTCAGCAGCTTCCGCTGCTGCTGCCTCTCATGGTCGGACGGCCCCCCCGGCCCCGCGGCGCCGCGCGAGCGAACGCGACGTGCCGGTCGAGCGCCTCAGCCGTGGTGATCTCCCCGGCTCCCGCGCGGCGGATCTCGTCGCCGACGGCCTCCGCGCAGAGCCCGCAGATCCACCGGCCCAGGTACTCCGCCCTCGCGCTTCCTCTCCTCCTCCGCCGCCTCAGCTCGCCGGTCGCAGCACCACTCGCGGGAACGGAGGAGGCGCGCGGGATCGGAGGGGGAGGCGGTGGCGCCACACGAGATCGGATGGAAACGATGCTGGAGTCCCCAACGCGAAAAGAGCGATTTCCTTCCGCATCGGACGTTGAGCCGACTTCGTTTCTCATATGAGAAACAGTTTCTTGTGTTTTTCTTCTCTTTCCTCGTTAAATAAGATGCCATATCAGATTTTTTACCTACATGACAGGGTATTTAATGCTATAGAAACTATCCTAGTTGGAGGGTTGGGACTGTCCTTATTGGACTTACTCTAAGACTTCTTTCCTTCTCTTGATTCTTGGCCATGCATGGCACTTTTTCCCCTGCAACCAGCATGCTGCATGCAGGGTCCTCTCGCTGCGCACCAAATAAATCCATGCCTCCATGCATTAACTCTTTCCTTCCTTGCTTTGGCTGTGCATGCATTAATCTGCCAGCTTCGTTGGTCTCCCGAGTGTCTAGCCGCAAAAAACAAAGTCTCCTTTTTTGATTACTTGTGCTCACATGGAAATAGCCATGCCCCAATATCAAAGCATGTGTATTGTTGCTGCCATAAGGGCATCCCCAATAAGAACACATTAGCCAACTAATAGCTAACCCACGTCATCTATATCCTACGTGGAGGGGAGAAAAAGGAAGAAAGAGAAAGAGGCCGTCGCGCATGCAGTCGACGAGCGAGCTCAGGAACCGAAGCAACTGTCGACGGCTTCGAGGTAGTTTATCGCCGGCGTCATCTCTTCGGGACGCGCTTCCTGGATCGAGTGCGCTCCCGCATGGATTTTCATTTTGCGCGCGAAAGAAACTGGATTGTCACTCTGCGCACGAAATGGTGGCCGATTTCATCCTATTTCAGAAGCAAGACAAGATCAATCCCCTTTTCCCAAATAGCAGCCTCCCATCGCCTTTTCCCCTCCCTCAGAAGCAAGAAATCAAGTTCATCTTCTTGGGATGGCTGGCCGCTCGAAGAGGGAAATAGCGCCGGCGCCGGATGGCAACTCGGGATCCTCCGCCGCAGCTTGGTGGGGTGCTCCGCCACCACAAACCACCGGGGCTGCTACAGGTTCGTCGCCGTTGTCCTCCACCTGCTGGGGTACACGGATCCCCTCCACCCTTGGGTTCTGCTGGGGTGCGCCGCCGCCGCCGCCGTACGCCTCCGGCTCCTTCTGGGGTGCAGTGCGGGCACAGGACCCATCCATCTCCCCTGGTGCCCAGTCTTCTACTCCTATTATCTTGGATGAATAAGGCTCTGCAGATCTTGAGAAGCTGGAAGGCGATAGGTACGTATTTGGTTGCTTCTTGTATGCTCATGTACAATACCACTACTGAGAGTTTCACAAGTTATCCGGCAATACATTCGGCACTAATACATCGTTGTTAGCAATAGGAAGAAGTTAATTGCCGTCAAAAAGAAAGAAGTTAACTGTAATGTGAGCACAGCATTCTGAGAGCTGACAAAGCTACATGAGGAGGCAAAATTTTGCAGGCCTGAACTAGCATGCTATTTTATTGCTGATTCAGGCAAGCATCATTGTGTGGATGGCATGATCCCATGGCCTTTTCAGACCATCCTGACAGCACCAAGAATCTTCAACCTTGCACAGATCAAAGTTGCCGAAAGGAAGAGATCACTCAAACGAGCAGCTCTACTATGCACGCCAAATAAGGAACTAGTGTGCCCTTCTATTTGGACACCCAATATCCTAGTGCTCTCTGATCAGCTCCGTCTGCTGCACCGAAAGACCCTTCCGACCTCGCCGCAGTTGATATTTAAAAACACAGTCTTTCTCAAAAGAAAATAACTGTATTAAGCCTCGAGTTATTATATCTCTATCTTTTTTCTGTCTTCAGGAACTAATCAACTGAAGCCTGTAGAGATATTAGTTAATCATCCATCAAGCATTATGAGATGATTAAGCGGCCAATTCGCCCCAAGTACTGGAAGCATTTTGCAGCTTCTTTCAAGCACAAATTCCTATCCTTCCGAGGCCAGTGCCGTGCAGCAGAACAGATGGACAAATCAGATTAGTAAGCATATATAGCTTATAAGGCAAACACCGGTTTCAACCTTGGACATTTAGTAACCAAGAAAGAAGTACATTTTTGATGAATTCTTTGTTGAATAATCATTGCTTCTTTTGTCAGCAAGATAACAGAGTTGATCTATTCTTCCAAAAAAAGCAGAGTTGATCTGGTGCTAGCATGCCTTGTGATCTGAATGTTGGTGTGTTCATTTAGTAGAGAATGCTTAATGATCTTGACAAGAACATGCTTTGTTGTATTATAAAAAAAATCTGTTTTATGACATATTTGGTATCCATCGAGTTCTGATGCTATTCCTTTCTAACATGTTTTGTTGAAGCGCTTTTTTTATCGTGTCAAATTTCTTCTATATGTAGCTCAGTGATTACTGCCAATTACATTGGCAATATACGCTATTCTGCCCTTTTGCAGTACTGTACCAATGACTTGTAACTGCAGTCATATACGCTATTCTGATTCCTATTGTTGAAATAGAAATTTATCAGTACACTACATGCAAGCTGGTGCATCCTTCATTGCTGGAAATGGATTGTCACCCCCCAGGTAGTGATCTGAAAAAAGACTTAATTGAGCATATTTGGCAACGATTTGGCAATAGGCAATATAATTAGCCATGGTAGAATATTGCACATCTTCACTTCTTAACATTTCCTATTAGAATGTTAATGATAATTATTTATCTATTTATTTCAGGAGGAAGAACAATTGACTTGGTGCTTCCTGGTGTGGTACTAACAGGTAAGATGAGACGTTCAGAAGTTTCTGCTTCAGATTGCATTATACAGAGCCAAACTGCATTCTGTGGCCGCCCTCTCCTTTTAAACTATCAGCTGTCAAAATCCTTTTTATAGCAACAATGTATGTGATCTTTATTTACATTTGTGTATCCTCTCTGTAGGGTATGGAAGAATTGTTTTGTTGATGCGTGCTCAAGAACTGCTAGTTCACTTATTTGGTATCTTAAAAAATGTTAGTTTTGGATTGTTGAAACTAGCTGGATGTATTCGGAATGCATGAGACTGATTAGCATTATCTTTTATTATGAGAACATTGCTAATGTGCTTATTGTCATGCTATATTCACCTATCTTATTTTGTTGCAAACAATATCGTTGTAAGACTACTATTTAGTCAACCAATTTCAAGAATTTAATGTTGCTTGACCTCTCTTAGCACGCAGTCAATTTTGTCTTTGTTTTTCTTGCGATTTTATTCCTGAAGTACCATATTTGATCATGGGTTTAGCATGTAGTGAGGCTAGTATAATTTGTTACATACATGGCCACAAAGATGTTTTTTACTTTTGATGAACATCTTATATGTCTACATGCAAGCATTAAATACTTATGTGCTTTATAGAGGTAATCTTATAGACAGCTTGTTGTATTAGCTATCTTTTTTTATTGTCTCTAGATGACATGGAGATGACTAATAGACAACTGCTATCTCTATTATTGGGGATGCCCTAAGCCTTTTGATTTCCACACGTTGAAACCATCTTCGATATACTGCATGCATGGATTTCTTGATGCATGGGCTGATCATCACCGTCCTCTCCAATCGCCTTGGTCTCTAGCTCTTCTTTCTTTATAAATATGAGAACAAGGAAAGAATATGCATTAGATAGTAAACAATTCTCATCTAAATTAATATTTAATTTAGCAAGAAACAAGTTTACCTGTTGATTAATCTTTTTAGCTCGTGTTCGTGTAATCGGTCCTATCGGGATGTCCTCATTATCTTGTACACTTAAAGAGATAGACAATGCACTAGTGTCGATGAGACCTTCTAAGCACATTTTTACTTTAGGCTTGTACAAATCGAATATGGATCTGCATATAGTTATATAACATAGTAGTAGTTATGTATATCCAAGTATAATAATTAAAAACCTAATTAAATTAGAGTTCACATGATAATATTTAATGCGCTCAATAATTTCTTCTAGTTAAATAATATATTTAACTGAGAAGTGTAGGACATGAGCATATTCGCATCACCAACTCAATCCATGACTTAATTTCTATGCTTTATAAAAATCAATCTTAGACTACCGAGAGAAACCAGTCTGACTGCCATTCACAGGCAGGTCAGACCGTAGGCTGGTCTGACAACATGAGTACTCGAGGTACTCGAAGGATACAAGAATGGAAGCACTCAAAACCTACTAGTACCGACCGTGAGGTCTACGGTAACCGATTGCAAATCCTACGATTACGACAGCAAATCACGAAGTCTACAACTACTGATTATAAAGTCTATAGCTACCGATTATCGATCAGGCACTATAGCTTTCGACCATCCGTGGTCGTTCTGCTATGCTCGACCTACCATGGTCGATCTGCCGCTCGGACCACCCAACATAAGGCCATTTGGACTATCAACTACCGATCGTGGTCCATGTCTCTGACTACCATTTGTGGTCGAAACAACCTAAACCAGTTAGACCATTTAACCTGAATATTCCATCAAACAACCTAATCAGAATGCAATCTTTTGCAAAATCGAATAACCACTCCAGAAACGTTGCAATAATTCATCACAACATTAAACAGGAATTTTGGACACATGTGGACCCATGCATACATGAAATTCCAGTTTTGGCCCCCCGGAAAAAAATTGCAAAACTAGACCCCTTTTGAGCGCGGGATCACGCGAGGCCGCCATGTGCCCCGGTCGTGCGGACTGGTACCGCACGACCGCACTGTTCATCCGGTCGTGCGGTACTGCATCGCACGACCGCTCGCGTCTGTGCGACCGTCCGCCCGAGCGCGTCTGCCGTCCCCCGATCGCCCGCCGAGCGCGTCCCCCCGCCCGAGCGCGCGTCTTGTGCCCCGACCGCACGAATCTTTCCCCGAGCGCGCGGTCTCAGTTGCGTCCCGTCCGTTCGGCCCAAAGGAAAAAAAGCAGCAGCACCGCTGGCTTTCTTGTACTCGGCCGCACACGCGTCAGGAGCCCAAAAATGGCCCCCTCTCCATGGTGAATGAAATGCAGACTTAAAAGCGCAAGGAGGGAGCAGAAGTGCTTGTCCAGCCGGGAAGCTCAAGCACAGCTGAAACGAAGATAGAGGGAGAGAGTGAGGAAGTGAAGGAAAGTGACGAGTGAAAACCCGTAGATTTGAGTTATGTTCATTCGGAATCTGCGGATTTTGCAAATACAACAGTTGTAGATCGTCTCGTGCGCTTCAAGAAGAGGTAAGTCTTGTGCCCATGCAACTATAAATTTATGTTTGTCATTAGTGTATAATTAAGCAAATCATGTTTTGGTAATGTTATTTTATGTGAATGTTTGGTACGGTATGTGTTTGTAGCAAATCTTGTATATTTTAGGCATGATGTATTGTAGTGTATGTAATATTGTACTGTGAACATACATATTGTAGTGTAGTTTAATGTTGTGCGAAAATATGAACTTGCAGATGTGTAGATATTGAGAAAGTACATATTTATCTTAGAGCATTTGTAGATGATTCACAATATTAGCAGGATTAGGGGAACCGTGTTTCGTTAATGTTCTTATAAGCCAATACGGTGTGTATGTTGTAGGTAAACATGATGCATGATATATTGTAGCGTAGAAAATGCCGTGTTTATTTGTTGAAGTTATGTAGTGTAATGTAGTTATTTTTTTATGAACATACATGCTTACATGTGTAGGTGTTGAAAAAGTAAATATTTATGTTAGATAGATTACAGACAATTTGTATAATTGGTAGGCTTATACAATTTTTGGTGAAGAAAAGTGAGGAGTGAAAGCCGGAAGAGTTGAGTTGTTTTCGTTTGGAATTAGCGGATTTGGCAAGTACAAAAGTTGTAGATCGTCTCGTGAGCATCAACAAGAGGTAAGTTTTGTGCCCATGCAACTATAATTTTATGTGTGTCATTAGGCTTTAATTAAGGAAACCATGTTGTGTTACTGTTATTTTATGTCAATCTTTTATACGCTATGTATGTATAGCAAATCTTGCATATGTTAGGCATGATGTATTGTAGTGTATATAGTGTTTTCCTTTTTTTGTGAACATACGTCTTTGTCATGTAGTTTAAGTTAGGTGGAAAATATGAAGTTGTAGTGTGTAGACGTTGAGAAAATACATATTTATGTTAGAGCAATTGTAGGTGATAACAATAATACCAGGATTAGAAGCATATGATTAGAAATAAATTTGGTAGATTAGAATTAAAATATAATAGCAGTCATAGAAAGTTATAGTAGAGCTACATAAAGACTATATTAAGTTAAAGTTAGAAAAGATTGTAGTGTAAATAATGTGTAGGTGTTGAAAAAGTAAATATTTATGTTGGAGCATTTGTAGGTGGTAAATTTGTAGTAGTTAGATTACAGACAATTTGTATAATTAGTATGCTTAGTGAATGACCGTAGTATGAAGGTCATTTGATGGAAATAAAAATGATATGAATATTTAATTTGATGTATGGTACAATTTGAAAGTAAAATAGTTACAAATAAATAGTAGATTTAGAAATACAAAACATATAGTAATCGAAACTGTTAATTTGATGGTACGATTGTTACATGCTGTGTACTAAAATGGTTGATTATGCACTTATGGTAGGTACGCAATGGCTGACATTGAACAATTGTTCGTGTTTTATGGGAGTGGTCTCGTACGTGATAGGCCGTATGGGGCGGACCTGACAAATTGCGAGCGGACCGTGATCCGGGCACTAGGTCTGAGCGCCATGAGCTTGTCTGAGCTACGGAGGTGTGTCCGTTCAGCGTTCGATCGACAGACCGCAAGGAAGAAGTTACGGATCGAGGCAGTCTATGCCTCAATGGTGGATGATGGAAGGGAGAGCATATGGCAACTTCTGAAGGTGACCAATGACGCCTCATGGGCGAACTACATGGAGGTCGTGTGCAACCCTAATGCTGCGATATATGGCAGGCCAATGGTGTATGTCGAGTTCATGGAGAGGGCAGAATCATCAGCCATGGTTGGTTCAGATGCCGTTGGTGGAGATGTAGTGCCTGGGTTCAGCTCCGGCGGTCATGAAGACGCTTGTGCGGGAGAACATGTGGGCGAGGAAGTGGGTGATGAAGACGAGAGGAGGCGTGCGCAGAATTTCCAGCCCAACGAAGGTGTGGACGAGAGGTGGTGGGCCGCCGTATTGGTATCACACAGTATCTTGGGGACCAGGTGGAAGAAGAGGGCAACGAGGAGGATGAGGAGGTTGACACAGGCAGTTCTGGAGAGGACGAGGATGGCGAAGGTGCAACTGGAGGGGTGGTAGGTCGTGTTGTGACCACGGAAGGTGCGTACGTGTCGCCCGCATCGGCGACATCGCAGCGGCAGCCCTAGTTCTGCCACAGGCGGAGGAGGGAGAATGGGGGTTCAACGAGGGCGCACTATTTTTGGGGCAGTGCTTCCGTAATACGAGTGCTGTCCAGCAAGCTATTGCTAGACATGCCGTCAACATAAGCCGGACGTATCGGGTCCACAAGTCAAAGCCGGACACGTACGTTGTGAAGTGTGTCGACGGGTCATGTGGTGGCAAAGTCCATGCACAACGGTACAAGGGCGTTGGCACGGAGTTCCGATAACGGTGCTGCAAGATCACAGTTGCGAGCTTGCGGGCCCAATACATAGACACCGCAACATGACATCATCCTATGTTGCGGAGGTGGTCACGCACCTCGTCCAGGCGGATGTGTCAATTACCCCGAAGGTTCTAATGGCAGAAGTAGCGAACACGGCGGGCTACGAAGTGAGCTACAAGAAGGTATAGCGGGCGAAGAGAAAGGTGCTGCACGGTATGTTTGGGACGTACGAGGAGGCGTACGACCTGGTCCCAAGAATGCTGCACCAAATTTCACAATCAAACCCAGGCACTTACATAAACAAGCGGGAGAGGGTCCATCCTACGAGGGCCCGGCGCTTCATTCTTGACAGGTGTTCGGGCCTTCCATCGAGCCATACAAGGGTTGGTGGTGCCGCCCGGTGCTAACCGTAGATGGGACGTTCCTATCCGGCAAGTACAAGGGTACAATTCTCACCGCGATTGCAGCCGATGCAAATGACCGATTACTCGATGGCATTTGCAATTGTGGAGAACGAGAATACGAAAGTTGGCTTTGGTTCCTTTGCAATTTGAAGCATGCCGAGTGCAAGAACGCATACGAAGTGTGCATTATCTCCGACCGCAATGCGAGCTTCTTTTGTCTGCGTTGCGTAACGTTGCAAAATGGGACGCAGCCCCCCTTCCAGTGGAATGATGTGAAGAACCGCTGGTGTATGAGGCATATTGCAGCAAACTTCCACAGAAGGTTCCGTAGTAAGGATCTAATGAAGATGTTCAAGAAGCTATGCATGCAGAACCAGAAGCGGAAGTTCGACACCTTGTGGAGGCAGCTAGATCAGGAGGCTACGAAGCATGTGCATACAGAAGCAGGGGCCGTGGAGGGGGCTCCACAAGACTTGGGGTATTCTCACAATGGGTTCAGTCCAATGCACCTGACTTAGAAATGTGGTCTTTGTTGCACGACACCGGTGGGGCAAGGTATGGGATCATGACAACCAACATGTCCGAGGTTTACAATGGTGTCTTGAAGGGCGTCAGATCCCTGCCGATCACGGCAATCGTGGCCGAGACTTGGAACCGTACCATCGGGTACTTTGTGAATAGAGCCATGATGGCGCAGAAGCACCTTGAGGAAAACAAGCAATGCTCTGAGGTCATGCAGGCCTTCATGGACAGGAAGATGGAGAAGGCTCGATCCCACATTGCTCAGCCCATTGATGGCTTAAGGAGGAAGTTTGAGGTCCGCCTAAGGCAGAAGTATGTCATAGGTCACATTAGAGGGGAGCGCAAGCAGGTATGCACGATTGGTGATGAAGCATCTTGCACCTGCAACAAGCCCCAGCTTCTGCACAAGCCATGCTCCCATGTGTACGCGGCTGTCTTTGTATGGAACCGGCGTCGACACAAGACATCTCCAAGTACTACGACATGCGGCACTTATACGCAACCTGGAGTGCAGAGTTCCATTCCTACGGGTAGACATGCACTACAGGGAATTATGGCCGGGGGAGATAAAGTGGGTGCCCAACGATGCACTGAAGCATGTCGGTCGTGGAAGACGACAAAGCCATCGCATCTGCAATGACATGGATGAGAGCCAGCGAGGGGATTGTGTTTGGTGCCCGAAGTGTAGGCTATGCAAGACGATTGGCCACTCCCTCAGTCAGTGCCCAAATAGGCCGGCATCAAGCAACACTCCGTAGTAGCGAACACGGCGGATATGTAATGTATTATTCAGGAGGTGTACGCTGAATTGTTGGCTCGATGTAGCTATGTCTTGCACATTACCATGTTATGTATGTTTTCGCACATTCCATATGTTTCCTTGTCGTGTGGGTCATATTTGTGTGCACAATGTATGTATGTTTTGGTACATTCCGTACGTTTCCCTGTCATTACATTTGTTGTTAATTATGTTGTTATCTGTTGCATATTTTGTCATAATGTACACTAACTTGTTATCCTTCTTTGGCAGGACATGGCGTTCGAGCTGCTAGACCCCCGTTGGGACGAGCACCACCGATGCCATGTGTGGTTGTCTGGAGACGCACGGGCCTCCTTGCTTCGTCCTTAGGGCCCCAGAGAAGCGGCGTCTCGACGGCGGTACATCCCACTCTGCGGGACATCGGTCCGCGCCCATTGCCCGCATGTTGGATCTACCGCATGGGTTCCGATATGATGCGCCATCGCTCTCGCTCGTTGATCGATGAAGGCCGAGACTCACACCTTCCACTTCCGGTGGGGAGATGGCGGTTACTCTGCGGGACGTCCACGATGATTACGGTCTACCGTCCGTGGTGCTTCTTTGTGGTGCCACCCCAAAGGCAGCAGATTGGAAGGTCCGTCTGGGTCACCGGTTCGGTCATGCGATCCGAGACAACGCAGCTGGGGTGCCACATGGATGGCTTCGTCGCTACATGACCTGTCCTGAAGACGCAGATGACGCCGTGGTGCGGACGCACTTCGTTGCATACCTGCTATATCTATTCAGGTACATCTTATTCCCTAGCACGACTGGAGACTCCGTGCAGCCTAGCTACATACATCTAGCGGAGTCCTTGGCGGATGGCTGGCCTGGTCAGCAGCCACAGTATAGCCGGGGATCAGCAGTTCTTAGCGCCACATACCGAGGCTTGTGTGACGCCTCGCAGCGTACCGTGGCCAGCGAGCCGGTCCTAGCCGCCTGCTACTTGCTCCTTCAGTTGTGGTCATGGGAACACTTTCCCGTTGGCAGGCCTTCCTTTGGTCGTCGTGTGCACCCTTATGACCTCATCCCGCAGTTGTACGGCGTCGATGGTGGCGACGACCCCATTGATGCGCCCACAATGGGTACATGTTGGACACATGGTCAGTTGAGGTGGGCCAGGGAGAGACCGAGACGTGCGTACACGGATTTCCACCAGAGGTTCGAGCTTCTGCCGTTTGGCGACGTAGTCTGGTGGCCATGGTCTCAACGGTTCATTGCGAACACGGCCCCCCACGGGTTGTCATCTCAGTGCGAGCAGGATCATATGTACTGGATGACGACCTGCCACTTGGTGTTCGCGCACTGCGTCGAGCCATACAGCCCACACCGAGTCATGAGACAGTTCGGGCTGTACCAGCAGGTCCCTCCCATGCTAGGACGCCCTCTTGCGGATATCACCCACCGGTATGTCACTACACCCCAAATTTAATTACTGCATTAGTCTCAATGTCACTACCCTACTAATTGTGTAATGTCTCAATGAACTTGCAGGCAATCGAGGAGAGGGCGAGCGACAGAAGACTGGAGAGTCACACAGCGGACGTGGACAGACATGTGGCGTGACCATGCGGATACGATGGTTGTGGATGAGACACGGCTGGACGACCCCGACGACCCCTCGACGTATAGGGCATACCTTGACTGGTACACTCCACGCACCCCGATGAGGCTTACTACGGGGAGCCGCCACATCCTCCACCGGTGCATTCACGAGGCCGCTATACAGAAGGTCGCACCGTCATCTAGCGGCACGGGTCGACCAGGCGGTACGAGATTACTATGTCATTACGCAGTGCAGGACTACGTTTGAACTGACTGTTTGTTTCACTGCAGGTGGACCGGCTACATCATATCGACGATGAGGCTATACGACGTAGGAAGTCAAATACCGAATCTCGGTGGGTAGGTTATATGCGCAGCATCAGCGAAACTGCAAGGGGTGCGATACGGGGCTTGAGTTGTGGTCGCCACCGAGATGACGTTGATGCTACACGCGGTGGCTGACGTGGCCAGGGACCACCACCTCCCTCCGCGTCGCCGTCAGCGCCAGCATCAGCACAGCCATCGACGTCGCGTCCATCCCAGTCCGAGAGTCGGGCCAGCTATGGTGGCTTGGCCTCCACGCGCTTTGGACCTGCGGTTCGACAATTGCCAACTATTTTTGATCGGCTTATTTACCATTTATGTCTAACCACATGTTCGTCTTGCAGCAATTGCGACAGGATAGCACGCTGCTACGGAGGGCAACGTCATCACGGAGGGCGACGGAGGACCAACCAGAGGGGCCGTCCGAGAGTCGGCCAAGCTACGGTCGCTCGGCCTCCACGCGCTTCGGCCCGGCGGTTCGACAGTTGGCAACTATTTGTTCATGCACTCATTTACCATTTATGTCTAACCACATGTTCGTCTTGCAGCAATTGCGATGGGATAGCACGTCGCAATGGGCATCATCATCACAGAGGGTGACGGACGAGCGACCGCGCTCTCTAGGACGACGGGGCCCACTCTAGACAGCGCCCCTGACTCGCCGGACCAACCAAAGGGGCCGATGCCCTCGTATGTCCCGGGACAGGTGCAGACCAACCTAGATGACCGGGACAGGTGGTTTGGGCAGACCTATCAAGGCATGACATCGCAGGAGTACATGGGTGACTACCCGTCGACATCGTCATTTCACCAGCCACATACCCCGGTATGCACTAACGTTGTAAGCGAAACATGTATATTTCAAAGCCATCTAATTGCACTGGGAAAATAATGCAGGTTTACTCCCAGCAACAAGGCCATGACGTCCATGGCGTTCATGGTGGGTCATCCGCTTTTCAGAGTACGCAGGTAAATGGCTTGTAATTTTACTACTCATTATGAACAATTTTTGTACTTTCAATTGCCTAATTTAGTTGTACCATTTAAGCAGGACGTACACACCTCCTCCGAATGGCTGAGCTCTTTGATTTTTGGCCAGCCATCTCAGCCGCAACCCTCGCACTACGATCTTCGTGATGCACCATGCTCCCCTAGTAGGTTCACCTTCTCAGAGGATCATATGCGCCGTACGAGGCGGCGATGAGGAGATGATGAATGAAATTTTTTAATTGTGCTTTTGTAATTTTTGTGATGTTTTTCAAGTGCTTGATGGTTTCATGTTCAAAGATGGTTTCCAGTATAAAAGGGTTGCTCTTAGTTCTTTGATTTAGTAGAGCATACATCAAACAGAGAGATGACAACACGGGACAACCCACATAATAAGAAGGCATCAGGCAATGACAACATGAAACAACACATACATTGCACGTACATGAAATATAGCAAGTAGTACAACCACCAACACACCAACGAACACAACAACTAACATACAACACAATCGTACATAAAACATTACCAAAAGACCACATTGCGAACATAGCATAAAACATTGCCAACATACACGAGGAGAACCTCCAGCACTACAACTTGAGAATAACAATAAACACAAGAAACAAAATAGCACACAACAGTAAATTTATCTTCCACTCTAGTTTGTCGAAACGATGCCGCATCCCGACGGGGTCGCAACCCCCCACGACAACTCTCTCACGGCGAACAATGTCTGTCGTATTTCCCATTTCATCCTCCCACACCCAGAATCGGCAACCACCACGAGCTTCCTGCGATTCCATGACCAGAAGATTTTTAAACATACCACCATGATTTGAATGAACCTGAAACAATCTGACTCACCGAGTGATGGGGGCACTTGTAGTAGTGTCGCCCAGGATTCGCGGCCGTCTGTGATGTCCTACGTCTAACCACCGTGTTGCAATTTGGGCACATCACCGTGGGTGCCGATGAAGAGGCGCTCAGGTGACTCATTGCCTAGTCCGGGGGAGTGTGCACAAAACAACACTACACAGATTGGGAACAACTAATTCACAAGGTGAGTGATAACAAGGCAAGAGACTAGGTGAGGAATGGCTCCCTTTTATAGCCTGCGGGGGCAGCCTCACGCACAAAGACCACAGAATAAGAATGCACCAGGCAATGACAGCATGCTCAGTGCGGACACAAAACATGCCAGCTTTGCGCAGTGACCTCAGAAAAAGGGGCAGCTTTGCTTAGTGACATGACAAAAGAGGGCAGCTTTGCTGGGTTACACGAGAAAACGGGCCAGCTTTGCCCAGTGACATGACAAAACGGGGTAGCTTTGCCCAGTGACTTGACAAAACGGGCCAACTTTCCGCAGTGACATGACAAAAGAGGCCAGCTTTCGCAGTGACATGACAAAAGAGGCCAGTTTTGCCCAGTGGGATGACAAAACGGGGCATCTTTGCTCAGTATTGCATTTTTTTTGGCTTGTGATAACAACTCCACGAAGATAACAACCAATCCATCACATGCTTAACAACGTTGCACATTACATTGTTACGGAAAGAGGCCACAGAACCTGAAGGTCCCAGAAAATGAAGGCGTCACGCACTTACAACACGAAACAACACATACATTGCACATACAGAATTTATGGAAAGTAGTACACCAAACATTTTAATTCAACACATACATGAACTAAAATACGACACAACCATAACCCTCGTTACCTACATGCCAAACGAGCCTCGTGGCACCCACATGGAGAATTGCTGAGGGGGCCGCCTCGGACGTGGCTGGTTGTCGTGGGAGTGGCATGCACATATGCAGCTCGGGTTCGCGCAACAACATGTGGGATCATAAGAGCTTCCTATATTCACGACCTCCTCGTTGCCCCTCTCGCGTTGCATCTGTTCGCGGAGGTCGTTGTTCTCCTCAGTGAGGCTCTCCATTCGGTACTCCAAGTCCCATATTCGAGCCCATAATGTATCCACATAACGATCAACATACCGTTCATGAGGAGGGTCGATCCAGCAGGAGAAGTCACATTTTGCCATCTGCAAAAAAAAGGACGGTAAACTTCGCGGGTCCATAAGCAATACAAAAATGTAATATTACTAAATTGTACCCCGGAGCGTGAGCATCGGAAGAAACGTCGCCCGCCATCATTCGGGGAATCCAAGATCTGGACGACCGCGTACTCATTGTGTCTGCATTTCGGCCACGCAGGTTGAGCACGCCGACTTGGTATCAATCGGTACTGTGGACCGAACATATCCCTCCTTTCTAAGGGAATGTCGTCCCGGTGACCCAAATCCCACCGCCCCTCGGCTTCCGACATGGTTTGTTCAAGCACGAAGACAGGTACTTCTTTGTTCGATGAACAATGTCTGGGACCCCAACCGTGCTACTTATACCAAACGAGACAACTTGCTGCATTCACCTCAAACGAATAAAAGGACAGTTCTTCGCACAGACGTGACATAACGGGGCATCTTTGCTCTGAGAGATGACAGAACAGGTTTGCTTTCGCAGTGAAATGACAAAAGAGGCCAGCTTTGCTCACTGACATGACAACACGGGGCAGCTTTGCTCAAAGAGATGACAGAGGACAGCTTTTCGCAGTGAAATGACAAAAGATGCCGGCTTTGCTCAGTGAGATGACAAAAGATGCCAGCTTTGCGCTGTCACATGATAAAACGGGGCAGCTTTGCTCAGTGACATGCCAAAACGGGGCAGCTTTGCTCTGTGAGATGATAAAAGATGCCAGCTTTGGGCAGTGACATGACAAAACGGGGCAGCTTTGCTTAGTGGGATGCCAAAAGATGCTAGCTTTGGGCAGTGACATTAGTAAAGAGAGCAGCTGTGCTCAGTCAAATGACAAAAAGAGGTCAGCTTTACTCAGTGAGATGATAAAATATGGCAGTTGTGCTCAGAGACATGACAGAACGGGGCAGCTTTGCTCAGTGAGATGACAAAAGATGCCAACTTTGCGCAGTGACATGATAAAACGGGGCAGCTTTGCTCAGAGACATGTCAAAACGGGGCAGCTTTGCTCAGTGAGATGACAAAACATGCCGCTTTGCGCGATGACATGACGAAAGCGGCGTAGCTTTGCTCGATGGGATGACAAAAGATGCGGCTTTGGCGTGTGAAGACTAAAGAGGGCAGGTGTGCTCGGTGACATGACAACAAGAGGTCACTTTGCTCGGTGAGATGACAAAGCAGGCAGCTTTGCTCGGAGACATTACAAAGCGGGCCTTTTTGGTGATATCGCAGCACTCCCATCTTTACTCATTGCTACGACCACGCGGACCAGCTTTAGACGTGCAGTAGAGACAAACGCCCCTATAAATTGGTATGCATTCCATTTCCCAGCGAACATTGCACATCCAAACCCCATACTACATCGCACTTCCCTTACCCAACCGGGATGGACAAAGGCAAGAAGAAGCAATGTGACAAGATGGTGAAGGATTGGGAGGAGACCCGTGACATAGCACGGTCAGTTGCGGCCCGCGATGCCGCCCGCGATGAGAAAATAAGGGCGTCTGAGCCTGTAGAACAAGCCCATCGTGCTACGATGAAAGGTCCCCCCAGAGCGCCCGCGTAGCAACAACCCCATCCCGGACGTCCCCACCGAGCGTTCGCCACAACTACCACCTGAGGGGGAGACACCTCCCCTTTGTTGGTGCGGGGACGTGTGCAAGTTCTTCAAGTCTAAGCACCGCATCAGTCTAGGTATGCGTTCGGGGTTGCGCAAACTACTCGATGACTACCCCAACCGCGCTTTGACACCGCAACCTATCGGCAGCCGGTAACGACCACATGCACCATTTTCCCCTACCTTTTCTCCTTTACAGCACGCACTAACAATATCTCCCATGTATTTACAGTCTTCGGAGCCCCTGTGTGCCTACCACAAATGGATCGATCTTGAGATCCACCACGAGGACCAATGGACCTCGACTTGAGGAGTGGAATGTCACAAAGGAGAAGGAGTTGCTGGAGGAGGAGCGCCGCAAGCACGAGCACACCCTGCGTATACAGCGCGAGACGCAAGCTCATCTTGAAGCGTGCACGCGTAGGGAGCGGGAGGCTCACGAGATGGAGCGCGAGAGAAAGAGGGAAATTGCGGCTAAGGCAAAAGAGGCCGCAGAGGAGTTCAACGCCGAGCGGGCAAGGAAGGGAAAGTGGCCCCGGTCCACACAGTAGGTTGTACGAGCAGTTGGGTGGGTTAGTCGCATATCATGCTATATGTTATGCATGTAATAAAAATCTACGCGGCATGTTATTCCCAACTGTATTATGAAGTTTAATATCTCGTATTTTCGCATTCCATGATTCACATAGCACCTCATTTAACAATATTAACATAGCGGTCCTCACCGTACACGAATTCTCACTAACCTTCGAAATATCACTTACCACTTTATGTATCGACCGTTCTACGGTCAATCTTTCCTAAAAAAAACTTACCAAAATTTTTTATGCATCTACAACTTACAATGAATATAATCTTTTATTACAACTTTATCTGATTTTTACCCAGTTTATAACTACAAAATTGCCAAAACTTAAAACAATCACGGAGATTGCAAACCCTAACAACAGACCAAGCCCTAAACTTCACTTACTACTGTATGTATCGATATTACTACGCTCAATCGTTCCTAAAAAAATTTTAGCAAAATGTTTTATGGATCTACAACTTACAATGAACATAAACTTTTATTACAACTTTATCAAATTCTTTCCCAGATTACAACTACAAAATTGCCAAAACTTACAAAAATCACAGAAATTTGAAACCCTAACTCCAGCCAAACCCTAACGCTCGGTGTAAACGCGCGCTCGGGGAAAGATTCGTGCGGTCGGGGCACAAGACGCGCGCTCGGGCAGGGCGGGACGCGTGCTCGAGGCGGCCGCGGACGGCAGAGCGCGCTCGGCGGACGATCGCGCGCTTCGAGGCGCGTCTGCGAGCGATCGTGCGATGCAGTACCGCACGGCCGGATGAACGATCGCGATCGTGTGGTACCGATCCGCACGACCGGGGCACGTGGTGGCCTCGCGTGATCCCGCGCTCAAAAGGGGTCTAGTTTTGGAATTTTTTTCCGGGGGGAACTGGAATTTTGTGTATGCATGGGTCCACATGTGTCCAAAATTCGGTCAAACAACCTAATCATTTAGCCTGAATATTCCATCAAACAACCTAATTAGAATGCAATCTTTTGCAAAATCGAATAACCACTCCAGAAACGTTGCAATAATTCATCACAACATTAAACAGGACCTTCTCACATGGTCATTTAGCCTCTTTATTGTATGTTGACAATCCAGCAGCTTTAGGGCCAATAGCCTTACTCATAAAAGACAAATGTCTTCCTCCTTGCATTAGTACAACCCCAATACCATGGCCACTTGCATCGGTCTCCAATACAAATGGCTTGAAATAATCTGGTAATGCTAGGACTAGTGCAGATGTCATTATACTTTTGATCTTTTTAAAGGCCTCCTGCTGTCTATCATCCCACTTAAAAGAATTCTATTTCAAGGCTTCAAATAATGGTTTGCAAATAATTCCATAGCCTTGGGTGAATGTCCTGTAATAGCCTGTCAGCCCTAATAAGCTTCTCAGCTGAGATACAGTCTCAGGTCTAGGGCCTATTCTTGTTTTTGGCTTATGGCTGAAATTTTTGAATTTTGGGCTGTTCGTGATCAAGATCATGGAGAGAGAGAGAGATACTTGCTCGTGATTTTAGTTGGTACGGATATTGGGCTTTTAACATGTATTACAATTAACTTGTATACTTTGTTTTGAGAAAATACTCTGTTTGAAAGTTAGGTACTGTAGTAAAGCCAAAAGTCACTTATAGAAGCTGCAAAGAACATGCCCTTAGGCCAATCTTCTATGGCCTTGATTTTTTGAGGATCAGTGGATACATCTTCACCATTAATAATGTGCCCCAAATATTGCACTTGCTGCTGCCCAAAAATGCATTTACTTCTCTTAGCAAACAATTTGTTAAGCCTCAAAACTTGGAGTACTTATTGTAGATGTGCTAGATGGTCCTCCATAGATTTGCTGAACTAATATATCATCAAAGAATACTAACACAAATTGCCTCAGGAATTTGGACAGATTTCATTCATAAGTGCATGGAAAGTTGCAGGAGCATTAGTTAACCCAAATGGCATCATAACAAACTCATAATGTTCCATGTGGGTACTAAAAGTTTTCTTCTCAATGTCAGAAAACTTCATCCTAATTTGGTGATGTCCAGACCTGAGGTCAATTTTTGAAAAGACTTTTGCTCCATGTAATTCATCAAGTAAATCCTTAATCACTGGAATGGGGTATTTGTTCTTCATTGTATTTGCATTTAGTTGCCTATATTCAATGCACAATCTCCAAGAACCATCCTTCTTCTTAACAAGAATTGCAGGAGAAGAATATGAGCTTACACTATTCGTAATTACTTCAGATTTTAGCAGCTGTGATATTTGCTAGTCTATGGCTGTCTTTTAATAATGAGGCAACCTGTAAGGTCTTTGGTTCACTGGCTTAGTACCAGAAATAATTGGTATAGCATGGCCACATTTCCTTGGAGGTCTTGAAGACATCTTGATACTTGGACAGCAGAAGTTTCAATTTCTCAGGAACTTTCTCATGCTCTGCTGTTTGAACATTGACTCCATTAGCATATATCACAACTCCTATCACTCCTTTGTCCAACAGTTTTTGTAACTTGTGTGCTTCAATCATACAATTAGCAGTGGGTTGAGTCTAATAAATGAAAGTAACCAACTGTTGGCCATACTTGTTAATTGTGAATTCCTGGGTCCTCAGATCAAGGCTAACAGGGCGTGTGCATAGATCCAGTCTGCTCCCAAAATGATGTCATATCCCTTCAATGATAACACCCTCATCAGATACAAACTTTCCTCCCTGCACTTCATAGCGGCACCCGTGACAAATAGTGCTGCTCATTAGCTCTCCTCCATTAGCTAGCATCACTCTCACAGCAAGGTTATTAGTAATCTTACTCTTTGCCCTCATGGCAGTCTGTGGATTAATAAAAGTGGCACTACTACCACTATTCAGTAGGGCAATAGCTTTCACTCCTCCTACATGAGCCAGTAGGGTGAATGTATTACAAGCAAAAATGGTACCCTTGACAGCATGCATGGAAATATGAAGGACTGCCTATTTCTTGCTCTGGTTTTCAGGACTGGAAGGTGGTGTATTATAAGGTCTTTCATCCTCATCCTCATTGCCCTCTTCATTGTTATCCCCTTCATCTTGTTCACCATGAGTTACAGTGAATAACTGCTTTTCATTGAGCTTGCACTTGTGTCCAGGAAACTAGGGTTCTGGGCACTTTCTACATTTTCCATGCTTCCTTATCTATCTTTGGAGGTGTTGTAGGGGTGGCCCTCACCTAAGCCCAGTAGGCCTGGTAGGTCCGAAACAGGACATGTGTAATGACATAAGATCCCCATATGAATATATATGTGGCATAGGCCACGGGAGAAAGGCTAAGCCATTCATTTTACTCAACTCTCCACTACTACACACTCTCTCTGTTTGGTGCAGAACCACAACAGATTGGCGCCGTCGTGGGGAGGACAAGAGCAAGCCTCGGATCCGAAGGAGGATGGCACCAAAGAAAGTGTCACCGTCGCGGCGAGGAAGAAGAAGGTGGAGGCGGCGAAGTCTCGCGCCAAAGACAAGGGCTTTGGCTTCAGCGCCGCAGTCACGAGCGGCGGTGTAGGCGCGACGACCAACCCCGCCACCGACGCGACGGCGACCCCCCCGGACCCCCGACGACCACCCTCGGCGGTGGCAATGCAGCGCATCCATTTCTCCACCCAGCGCAGCAGCGGTGAACGGCTCCAGGGACCTCCGCGACAATGCGGCGGGCAAACGGGAGCGCAGCCGTGACCACCACCGTCACCGTAGCGCCGCCAAGCGCACCAACGGCCCGGCCGCGCCGCGGCGAGTCGGCCCTTTGGCGCCCTCGGTAGCGTTTCAACAGAACTAACGGACCTCGGGCTGTGCGGGACATGCAAGAGGCTGATCTGCGTCATTTTTACACATATTTAATCGTCATTTTACCCTCATATTTTTCGCATTTCGAGATCATTTATCATCATTTACACGCTTTTCTATAATTAATTGCTCAATTTGGACCATTTTACATTTTTTGTGCTTTTCCGCAGGCCGGCGCGATCTAGGCGCATAAACGACAAATCTGGACTGCTCCGTACAGATGTACGTGTCGTCACGAACGCGTGGGATCAAACCGCGCTGAAAATGGAGCTCGGAGGGCCAAATCGAAGAAACTAAATTGGGAAGGGACCTAATTGTAAACCCTAACTTCTTGGAGGACTAATCTGCAAAGCGCCCAAAATTCCCAACTCCTCAAAGCCGCCGCCGCCTGTGGGAACAAGCAGAGCCCGGTCCTTCTTCCTCTATCCCCCCTTGCCTTCTTCTCTTCCCCCGGTTCTTCTCCATCTCCGGCCGCCGGCGAGGCCGGGCCGACTCACCGGCGCGCCATCCCCTCACACACCACTCTCCACCGCCGTAGCCTCCTTCTTCCTCCCTTCACCGGCCACATCTGCGCCTCCCCTCTCCTTCTCATTCCACGGCACCTCCTCCTCCCCCATCAAAACCGCCGCACCCCATTACTCCGGCGCCATCACCACTTCTCCTCCCTCGGCCGCTCTCTTCTCCGGCCGCCCCCCTAGATCCCCTACTCCTTGTGCGCCTCTTCTCCTCCCTACTTCTTCCCCTCGGTGCGCCCCCGCCTCGATCTTCTCCATCAGCGCCGACGCCTCTCCTCGCCCCACTGCTCTTCTTCTACCCCGCCGGTTCCCCCTTCTTCTCCAGCCGTGCGCCGCCATTTACCACCTCGGTGCCGCCGCTCCACTTCTTGCTCCAGATCCACCGGCCACCTCTCTCCATCCACGCCGCCACTTCTCTTGCTCTCCCTCTACTGCTCCTCCGCACCGCCCCTCCAGATCCCCTTACTCGGCCGCCTCTCCACCCTCACTCGGCCGCTCACCCTTCTCTTCACCGCCGCCGTCCCCTCTTCTCCGGTTGCTGTGCCCCGCCATCACCCCGCCGGCTGCGTCATCTTCTTCACCTACGGCTACTTCAGCGACGCCGCCGACCTCTTCTCCACCGACCACAGCACCTCTTCAGCGAGCCCGACTCCGGCGGTCACTTCTTCTTCACCCCCTCCTCGGCTCCACTCCACTGCATCTCCACCGACGGCGCTGTTCCTCTGCTACATTTTCTTTGGTTATCTCTATTTCCTCTATATTTTCTTATTGCTAGTCTCAAGTGTTGATTCACTGAATGCTCTGTTAATTGAAGCTTCATGATGCACTAATTTTTCTGTGGTTGTGAATTGTTCTTACTGATTACTTGTTATTGCACTGTGCTTGTGATCTGTGATGTGAGCATGAATCAGTGGTTATGACATTGTTCCTTGTTCTGTGATGGTGAATTATGAACTGATGAATGCTTGTGCTCACTAAGATGCTATTTGAGATCAGTAAATATTCTGTTATTGGATATTGGTTCAGCTCATGTTATTTGGTTTAGCTTTGTTAATGTGATGTTAGGTTAGTGACTGTGTGTGTCTGTGATCAGTTCTGGTGTAGGCTTGCCCTGTGTTAGTGTAGTTTTAATTGTTAATTTGTAATTGTGTTGGATGTGTTGCGCGAACTAGCTAGCCTGCGACCGTTCCCCGTTCTGTCTCAACCCCCCTTGTGCTTCTCGTCTTCTCTCTTTTCTCCCTTCCGCGGTCGTTGATAGTTAAGTTGTGCGGCGTTCGTCATAGTTTTGTGTTTGTGTTGTCTAACGCAATTTAGCGATTCGGCGATCGTCTCCCTTCCCCGTGCTTTCTCGACTCTCTCTTTGCTTCTAATCCTCCCTTGTGCTTCTAGACCTCCCTCCTTGCTTCTCTCAACGGTCGGTCGATAGTTAAGATGTGCGTTCGTTTGTCATAGTCTTGTGTTTGTCGTGTGCCGTTGTCGTCTAGTTAGCGGTCGGCCGTTTTCTCCCTCGTTCTCTCTCGTCTCCCTAGTGCTTCTCGACTCTCTTCCTCTTTCTTTCTTGCGGTCGATAGTTATTTAGGTCATCGGTCGGTAGTTGTGTTCGTTCGTGTAGTCGTTTGTGTCGTCGTTCGTGCGTCATTTGTGTAGTTAGTCGTCGTTTAGTTCGTTCGGTCGTACGACGTCCATTCGTACGGTCGTTCGTTTTGTCGTTGTTTGATAGTTTGGTCGTTTTAGCTGTTTTAGTTTAGTTTTCTCCCCCGTTTTGATTGACCTAGCTTTAGCTAAGTACCGGTAGCCTTAGTCTAGTCCCTGTGGAGAACACGACACTCGCCGCTATTTCAGTGGCAACCCGTGCACTTGCGGGTGTGCTATTTTTGCACGATCAGAGGCTCGGAGCCAACCCCCCTCCCCGGCGGTGGCGGCCGAACCCCCTACGTCTAGTCGCGTCCCATCGCGGTGAATAGATCCGGAGTCCCCGCTCTCCGCGGGGTGCAGCAGCGGCACGGCCCGAGCTTCAAGTTCGGGCGTCGCCGAAGCCTACGAGGGTGACTCCGACCCGCGAGGCTTCGTGTGTATGCATGAGGCCGCCATCGAAGCCGCTGGCGGAGACGACACCGCGAAAGCAAGAGGGCTCCCCCTCGCGTTACAAGGCGTGGCGCTGTCCTGGTTCTTCTCCATCGCACCACAGTCCATCCAGGCGTGGGAGCAGATCCGCGGTCAACTCTGCAGCAACTTCCAGGGAAACTACGTCGAGCGTGTCGATGCGGACCAGCTCTTCGCAATCAAGCAAAAACCTGACGAAAGGCTTCGGGATTACTTCAAGCGCTTCGCAAAAGTGTGTTGCCAGGTCAGGGACGTCAATGAAACGATCGTCATCAACGCAGCCACACAAGGCCTCCGCCCGGGACCACTCGCTGAGTACCATGCGCGAAAGCCGCTCAAGTCGGAGGTAGAGCTCTTCGACAAAGTGGAAGCGTACGCTCGAGCCGAAGAGGACGTGCGGAGGCGCCACGGCAACGATTCCGACGCCAGGCGAGCGGAGGGCTTGTCACACAGAGGTAGCGCAAGAGACAACCCGAGGACAGACCACAAGCAAGTGGCCGCAGGCAACATTCGTAAGCCCCGGCGCAATCAGCGAAGATCCGCGCCACATCCTGGCCGCGCAGGGTACTCCCCGGGGAGCCGTCTCAGCCTCGCGCATCCCAGCACACGGGAGCAGCGGCCCTTGGACCTTTTCACGGCAGCCCAGCGCTGGGGAGTTTGCTTTCTGTCGCGCAGAACCAGGCAGTACTCCGCCGGTGGTGGCGTCAGGCAGCGTTGGCTAGACGAGGCGCTCTCGCTAAGGCGACGCGCAGGATCGTCCAGGGCGGCACCCATGCTAACTGGGAGGTCGTCGCGCGCAACCATCTCTCTCACGGCGGCGGGCAGGCGCGGAGGCAAGATTAGCAGCAGGAGGTGCAAGAGGAATAGCAAGGAACGCTGGCGATCAAGCGACCAAGGGGAACGATCGCATGCACACGGGGCGGATTATAAAGCCCTCGTCTCCCCCACAGGTAGAAGATTGAGCGACAGAATGACAACGGTTCGGCTACCCACGATCGGGCAGTGCAACTGAAGCTGCGGCGGCGGTGAGGTGGGCGCTCGGCGCCAAATGCACCCATACACTCCCCCGCGTGGCCACTTTTTACGGGAAGAGGCGACGGCGTGGTCGTGGGAACGCGGCACCCCACGACGCTCCAATTACAGCCGCCACGTGCCCACATTCAGCGCAGGCGGTGGGGCAGCGTGCGGCCACCACCGACAAAGGCGGTAGCGATTCCAGTGTCATTAAAGCGCACTCCGGACCAAGCAGCCATCTTCTGCGTGGCGCCATATCGCGGCGCATTCCCGAGACTCGGCGCCAGGGCGGCCGACCAAGTCGGCTTCGCCCATAAATATCTGGAGCGCAAGGTAGGGCATGCCCGAACCCTGGCCCGGTCAAAGCCCTCAGCCTACTCAGTGTCTTCGGCCTCGAAGCCGCGCCCACCCTGGGTGCGGGCGACAGCCCTCGCACAAGCACGACCTCGGCCCCGTCGAAGCCTTCGGACTTCCCGGCACCCTCGCCCTGAGGCCGCGCGAGCTTCGGGACCCGAAGACAGCCCTCGCGCAAGCACATGTGGACGTGCGAACTATCCAAGTCATCAAAGCATCACAGGCCGATGGGACGGAGGGGGCCAAAGGACCCAGCGGCATGGCTTCGGCCCGTGAAGCCCTTCACCATGAGAGGCTCCTGTTGTAGGGGTGGCCCCCACCTAAGCCCAGTAGGCCTGGTAGGTCCGAAACAGGACATGTGTAATGACATAAGAGCCCCCGAGGGGAATACTCATGTGTAAGGGTATAACCGTACAAACACTCCCCATATGAATATATATGTGGCATAGGCCACAGGAGAAAGCCTAAGCCATTCATTTTACTCAACTCTCCACTACTACACTCTCTCTTTCTCTGTTTGGTCTGTAACCACAACAGGAGGTATGTTAATTGTTGTTGATTTCCCATATCGGTCTGGCTTCTGAAACTTGAAGTTTTGACTAGTCTTGGTATTTCCTTTATCCCTATAGCTAGTATACTCTGTCCTGGAGGGATGTGCATAGCTTTTACTCCTAAATGGGTGAGATTGCTCAATCCTTCTTGCCATCCACATGGCTTCCACCATGTTTCTTGGTCTGTGGCAGCACTGTACGTGGTTCTGGATGTAATCCTGAAGGCCAGCCACAAAGCTACATACATAATACTCATCTGGCAGTAGTAGATTATCCCTTCTCACAAGGCCCATGAGTTCCTCAAATTGATCCACGTAAGCTTTGACTGAACCAGTTTACTTTAACCAGTGAAACATTCTCACATTATCATAAATTGATGTTTCAGCAAATCTATCCCCAAGTAGGTGCCAAGGTAGGATGGAAGAGTTGCATCCAATTTCTCTCCACCGGTAACTGGCTTTTCCTTTCAAGTAAGTCACAACATAATCTATTCTCTGCCCCGAGGGGGTTCTAGCTGCATCAAAGTACTTCTCAGCCTTGGCTATCCACCCATCTGGATCTTCCCCATCAAACTCAGGAAAATTTAGCTTAGGGGACTTCAAAATATCTTGTCCTCTATTGCTCTCCAAGTATTGAACTGGTCAGTTTTCAGGGTAATAATGATGCCCATTGTTCTGTCCCAGCTCAAGAAACTCCCTGAATGAGGGTGAATTAGATTCTTGTGTGGATACGGTTGTAGCCCAATGCATGTTCCCTTGAGGACCTACTACAGGGTTCAGATTGTTGCCTTGCATGTTGCTGTAAGGAAAATTAGAATTCAATGTATAGTGTGGTAGCCCTGGGGTATTCTCAATTCCCTTTCCTCTAGTCTCCCCCAAGATCACTGGTGATGCACAAAATTCCAGGCTATAGGAGCAAAGTGGGGACTAACCCTTTGAGCACTAATCTGAGTGACTTCCAATTCCCGGGTTTCTACTACAGGAGGGATAGAAGGTTGGCCATAATTACCTTGGAAGCTCAATTGTCGATCAGATACTTCTTTGCTGAGCTGCATATTCATGAAATTTGACATCATCCCCACTAATTTATCCATCTGCACCTGCATCAATTTCTCATCCTCTTCTTGGTTTTTCTTCAGTTCGGCAATGCTTCTCTTGACCTCCTCCATCTCTGCCATGGTTGCAAACGATACCTCTCCTTCCTCCGCCGTAGCATAGGCCTCACCATTTCTGATCGGCGCACTTGGATATTGAATTTTATATGGAGACACGAGGTGCTCCCAAACCTTCATCAAACACGACCAAGATCTGCTCTCAAGGCCAAGGATCAGTGCTCTGATACCAAACTATCAGGAACCAAGAGTACAAATCTGCAATCAAGAACCAAAACGGGAATAATCTATGATTCAAGGAAAGGAATAAGCTAAAACTATGAACTAGGCTACGGAATGACGGCTAGGGTTCATATATATTTCATCATAAGAACCTGAGATTCTCCATTACAACCATATATATAGGGTTGGGAGTGCTTAAAAGACAAATCAATGAAAATGACGATGAATAGTCATTACAGCTACAGTAAGCCGAGAGCAGCTAAATGAACACCGTCGGATGAAGATTAGACATCGGTAGCATAACATATCCCTTCGCTTAATTGAAGTCAGCGGCAGCTTCCTTTATGCTTGCGCCGTCAGATGTCCATAATGCTCCAAGCTTCAATCTCCACTGTCCAAGCCAGTACCGCTCAAACCTGTCTTCTAACTCATCTAAGTCTTCATTCCTGACAAGTTGGAGTTGAGCGTTGGGATTAAGCCGATCCATGATGCCTCCTGGGCGTGTTTCCTGTCATGCGCTGTCAAGGTCGGGGGAGCTCGCGAATCCATGCAAACGGTTTTGTGCTTTCTGACTACTACTATACTAGGTTGTTCTCATCAATCGTTAACATCCGTGTTAGTGATTGTACTATTGTTTTTTCGTATGTATTGCGTCTCCCTCCAAGCTGTCATAATGTCAAAAGTCATGATTACATAGAAAAACGATAGTATGGTTGTAAGATCGTCGAGTATTTCTACTATTGTTTCGGTATTTAAGGATGTGTTTGGTTGATGCGATAGAGTGGGATGGGATGGGATGAGATGGTTACACAAAAAAAGTGGAACCACATAGTCCAGCATCTAAGAAGAATATTCTCTAAATTTGCACAGGCTCATCCCATTTTGGACCATTCCATCCCACCCTATCCCAGCAACCAAACAATGTGATGACAATAAAGACCAAGCTGATAATACGATGTATTTTTTCTTTAACCAAATGTACATATAAGAAAAACAGTGTCTCTGTTGGAAAATATCTCGCAAGACTAATCCATGTTGATTTAACGCAAACACAGCATAAAAATTCGTTTACGGCATACTCTAAATGCTTATGAGGTTAGAGCTGCTTATTTCGTTTTTTATCCAGCTTGGTATTGGAAGAGTATTATATCATGTTGATGTGTACGTTGCACGAGTATGTAGTAGCATAAGCAAGGCTGCAAGACCATGTTGGTCACAGTTGTTACAAACCATAAAGTGCCCAATGTACAGATGTACTAATGTACAGATGCCCTAATATACAGATGCCTTTTCCAAATAGACACCTTTTTTTACCACCCCTCATCATCTATAAATCATCATGTACATTTTCAGAATTAAAATAAGAAGCAACAGTTTCTCTCAAACACTTTTACAATCTCTTGCAATACGTTATCAGCACATACATAAACACAAGATATGGCACTATGTGAAAAACACCAAAAACCATTTCTGGATGTTCTTGCTTTGGTTGATTCTTTGCGCGAATCGCTGCACGTTCTTCTTGCTCCTCTCCATGAGAAGCCTCCACCACCATGTCCGGCGGCCACCACCTTCATCGCCACCGGCCATGACTCTAGGCGGTTCGTCGTCGTCCATGGGAGACGCACGGCGCTTTCCCACCAGCGAGGGCTTCGCGCTATGGCCCTTACCGGCGACCGGTGCACGCCTCCGCGGCGGCTAACCGCCGTCCCAGCCTCCGGATCCGGACCCAAACTCCTCCACGGCCTCCTCCGCAGAGGAGGCATTCTCCTCTACATAAATCGAGAAAAAGAGGGGAGGGGGAAGGAGCCGCCGGCGCGGCGCGAATCGGCGCGGCCCCGCGATGATGAATCGCCTGCCACCTCACTTGGCAATAACAGTTCCTGTTACCTGTCATGATGAATCGCCTGCCACTTCACTTGGCAGCTGCCCCGTCAGGTTTGTGTTGCGGGCTTCCGCCCGAACGGGGCGCAACAGCAATGAGCCGACCCGCGAGATCCCTTAGCGCTAAATGGGCACCAAAACTCCAAATTTTCTGTACGCAGTAAAGGGTAGCCCAAAATTCCAAATTTTCCGTACGCAATTTACTGCAAGTGTGAAATAGGAACCTCTCGCGTGTCTGTACTAGCTAGCACCAAAGTTCCCACATAATCAAAATTGGTAGAAAACGCATAAGGTTAGATGGCCCCACATGCAAAAACAGAACGCATCTTAACACATACCGCCGTGCTTTCTAGGTTTTTACCCCGTGCCACCAAACATCATCGGAATCTTTGGTAAAATTTTCAACATGGACCCTTCGACGAGCAAAAAGCATGCTGTTCTGCACACAATATTCCTACTCAAAACGCTGCCTGCACATTTCCATTAGAATCAAACAGAGTTGTTAATTTCAAGCACATTATTTAGTGGGCCTGTGCCTTTTCACTCCACTGGCGATGTATGTCTCTGGCGATGTTGAGGGCGTCCGATGACGCGCCGAGGAGCCCCCGCTGCGAGAACCCGATGGTGTAGAGGCCGTTCTGCCCTTTCCAGCCGTTAGGGAAGGGGATCTTGGGTGTGCCTTCTCTTGTGAACACGTCACCCCCATCCTATAGAGTAGGAGCAAGTAGACATATAAGCTACAACCACAATGGGGTTCATAAGCAAGTCAAACTGGACATGGGAAAAGAAGGAAGGATAATAATGTATGTGACATTCAACTTGATGTCAGTCTTGCCTTACGAGGTTTGTTAGGAAAAATTGACATTTTTGGTTTCGACTTGTGTGCATAAACTGAACCTAGAAAACCAATTTTGTGACATGACTTCGTACTTCCATCGCTCCGACTAACTGATATTTGTTATCATACGTGATGGCTGATGACAGAAAGCTCCAACGAGCAAAAGGACTCTCAACTATTTGTTAAAAATTACACAGTTTTAGCAATATTTTTAGATTAAGTCCAGATTTAAGTATTAACAGTAAAGCATATATCCAGCAATAAGTAAATGACATGAAGATAAACTAATTATCTCTCAATATAGCTAAAGTATTCAGGTATTTAAACATGATATTATGATAAGCTGAACAAGAAAGAGGCAGTAATAATCTGCAAAATGCACAAAATTTAAAGTTTTTGTATTGCTCTTAGCTGAGGAGATGCTCAAGATTTAAATCTTAGCCTTTTCAACCCTTGTCAATTGGTCAGCAATCAAAGTGACTATCCCTTATATATTCTGCTAGTTTAGCCATCAAAATTACCTCAGTATAGTGATAGAGACAATTACACACTCTAATCAGAAATATGTAACAGATATGTGCTATTGCAGAACCAACATATTTCGACAATAACCAGATTAGAATAGCGGTAAATGATACTAAACAGAGGTATGAAACTAGCAATTGACAAATCAAAACTAGCAGAAAACTTCTAGATAGTCACAATGATCTCAAGTTTGACAACTTGTCCTCATCGAGCAATCTCAATACCCACAATCTATCATGCAAAGCCCTCCTAGTGCTAATATTACTCACAAGTTTCAGAGATAATAAACTACTATCACACAAGTACGGCAAACTTATGCATAATAGTAATACGAATGCAAAGTAAAGCTCATTAGGTGATGGCAATCCAAGTCACCGAGGAGGCAGACAGGGCAAGGCTCATCACAAGGACGATGTCCCAGAAAATTAATCAACGTCGTTATGCCAAGTATAGTAGGAGAGGTTAATGGAAATACAATGCCCAACTTCACAATTTAGAACTCACCAAATCACAAGGTCAAGATGCAGGTGTTGCCACAGAAAGCCAACAGGAATGGTGTGAACTTGCCGCACACCACACAACAGACGCGGCGCTGAGAAACCAGAAGACCACCACACGCAAGCGCACAGCTCAGAGTATGGTTCTCCTAGCAGAGAACAAGAACACCACAACCTAGCGAGCTCGCAGGAGCAAGACCGCCAAACCCTCCCAATCAACACCAAAGCTGAATCCCCACTGGAAGTTTTTGGTTCGTGTGGTGAGCTCTTGAGTTTCACCTGGATCCCCAGCTCTCCCATCTAGATTTAAAGGTAAAAGAGGCCGAGACTCACAGATGGGGAATGGTGGCGCAAGGAACGCCCCCCCAGCCTTTCGCCTGAGACCAGGGAGAAGAGGGGATGAGGAGAATGGAGCCCGATCTGAATTGGCTCACTTGTACTTATCCCTTCTCTTCCCCTCTCTTATAAGTGGGCCCCATGAGGGATTTTCTTTTCCTTTATTTTATTATTCCAAAAATGAGGGAAATTACCAAAACTGCCCAACAATCCCCACCAATTTACATCATTTGCGACATATTAATCTTCCTGTAGGATCAATTATTTGATATAAATTTATTTGACAAAGGGTACTGTTGTAGCGTGGCCACAACAGTGGGTACAAGGTACCCTTCTACATAGGAGACATAGCCAAGAGAACAACGGAGAGAGAGAGAGAGAGCTGGTGATAAAATGAGTGGATTTGCTTCCTTCATGCCCCTCTTAGGGGTTTATATATACGAGTGGGGTAGGATGGGAATGCCTACCGCTTAATAATTACAAAAGGTAAGGATATATTGGTACATTCCTCTATATTATTGGGCCTATTATATATTGGGCCAGTTGCAAGGCCTAGTCATGGGGTGGGCCACTCCTACAACAGAACTCTCTCGACACCAAGCGTGGAGGTTCCGATGAGTGAGCTGACATGACCAACTATCCTAGCCCTTCGTCCCCCGACAGTAAGCACGAGGGTGCTGACTGGTGAGCCGATGCAACTGGTAGCTTGCAACCCCGGTAGAGTGTTCTTCTTTTACTATCATAATGCAGCTGCAGAGTCCACTAATAAATCATGGAAGCAGAGCAGGGGTGGTACCGTCCCTCTGAGGCGACGCTTATGAGGTCGGCGATTCCCTTGCTGAAGCCAGTCTGTCTTGCTGAGGCGATGCGTATGAGGGGGTCGGCGAAGTCGTGTCGCCTTGCTGAGGCAATGCCTCCAAGGCAGGCGGTGAAGTCTCTTAGCGAAGGCGTGTCATCCCGTCGAGGCGATGCCTACGAGGCAGACGCTTACAACCTTTAGTTAAAATACCATTCATCTCACAAAGATCAGAATGGATTAACTCAAGTGGTGAAGTGTCTTGCCTCTTAACACTATGGAAACGTTTTAAGGCTGCTTTGTTTGCACACACACATCACACTTTGAACCATTCTCATACTGATAACTTGGAATTAAACTTATTTTGCTTAACTGCTCTATGGCTTCAAAATTAACATAACATAAATGAGAGTGCCAAATATCATAAACTTTATTACAATGGATAACATTAAAAATATTTGGATTATTGAAATCAAGAATGGATAAGTGGAACATGCCTATGCTTTCATAGCTTTTTCCCACAAAAGTACTAAATTTGGTCAATACGACCTTATTTGACTCAAAAACAAGCTTTATTCCTTGTCTACAAATCATGGACCTACTAAGAAGATTGTTGGACATTGCAGGCACATACAGTACGTCTCCAAGGATGAGCGTCTTGCTGGAACTGAGCTTCAAGCAGGACTTTCCAATCCTATGTACTGTAGTAGCGGTGCCATTGCCCATTAGAACAGAGCCACCACCATCACCCTAAAATGAAGAGAAACACGAAAGATCAACACAAATATATCTAGTCGCATTTATATTAATCCACCAATCAATTGATGAATTTGCCATAAAGGCCTAAGATACATACCCATTTGAAACGGGACTGGCTATAACACACTGGCTTTGGTCTTACTCTTAAGCTGATCTAGAGAAGGTCCTTTGCCTTTACGGTCATGACACTTGCTGGCTTTATGGTTTTCCTTGCCGCACACGTAATAGGTAAATATCACCTTCTTCTTCATTGGTTGGGTCTTGGACTTGTTCTGGGGATGATTCTTGATTTTCTTTCCATTGCTTTTGAAGTTCTTGACCTCCACCTGGTGGGCTTGGACATAGGACTTCTCATCACTACTAGCCCTGGCATGCTCCTCCATATTAATTGCGCCTGACAATTCATTGATTGTCATGCGTTCCTTAACGTGTCTTCGAGCGGTCACAAAGTCTTACCATGAAGGCGGTAACTTAGCCGATATGTCATTTACTTGAAAACTCTCTGGCAGGAGAGAGTCGTACTAATTCAAATCACATACATGGAGCTATAACTCATGAAATTGCTCCATTACCGACCATCCCTCTACGTACGTGGAGCTGTAACTCATGAAGTTGCTCTATTATCGACCGTCCCTCTACCATCTTGTAGTTCAAGTAATTTGCAATAATGAATGACTCATTCCCATTATGCCCTTCTGAATATTTTTCATTCAGCTCATCCCACAGCTTTTTAGCTTTCATAAAGTTGACATACACATTGAAAAACTGGTTTGAATGGACGACCAACAACCTAGCCAAAGCAGAATGGTTTGAATCCTCCCAACGAGTTTTATTCTAACCTTCCAAAGGAAGCACTGGAGGATCAGAAATGACCCAAAATTATTTTAGGTTAATCAACCACAACTTTTATCTTGGCTTGCCAACGCTTAAAATTAGCGAAATAAAAAACTTCTTGTTTAACGAAGTTAGATGATGAAGCCACAACAAATATTGGTTTTCTAGATTGTTGAAAATTAAGCAGTTTTAGCAATATTTTGACATGAAGATAAAGCAATTATCTCTCAACATAGATAAAGTATTCAGGTCATTTCAACATGACAATATGCTGAATTGAATAAGAAAGTGGGCAATAATAATATGCATAATGCATAGAATTTAAAGTTTTTGTATTGCTCTTAGCTGAGGAGTTGCTCAAGATTTAAATATTGGCTTTCTCAACCCTTGTCAATTGGTCAACAATCAAAGTGACTATCCCTTATATATTCTGCTAGTTTAACCATCAAAATTACCTTAGTATAGTGACAAAGACAATTACACACTCTAATCAGAAATATGTAACAGATATGTGCTACTACAGAACCAACAGATTTCGGCAATAACCAGAACATAACAGTAATAAATGATACTAAACAGAGGTATGAAACTAGCAATTGACAAATCAAAACTAGCAGAATACTTCTCGATAGTCACAATAATATCAAGTTTGACAATTTGTCCTCATAGAGCAATCTCAATACCCATAATCTATCACGAAAAGCCCTACCAGTGCTAGTATTACTCACAAATTTCAGAGATAATAAACTGATATCACACTAGCACGGCAAACTTATGCACAATAGTAAAAATAATGCAATGTAAATCTCACTAGGTGATGGCAATCCAAGCCACTGAAAAGGTAGACAAGGCAAGGCTCGTCATAAGAATGATATCCTAGAAAACCAATCACTAGCATTATGCTAAGATATTGCCAGAGAGGTTAACAGAGATACAATGCCTAACTTCACAACTTAGAACTCACCAAATTACAAAGATAACAGGAATGGTGTGAACTTGTCACACACCACACAACAGATGCCATACCGAGAAACCAAAAGACCACCGCACACAAGTGCATGACTCAGAGTCTGGTTCTCCGAGTAGAGAACAAGAACACCACAGCCCGACGAGCTTGCAGGAGCAAGACCGCCGAACCCTCCCAATCAACACCAAAACCGAATCCCCACTAGAAGTTTTTGCTTCATGTGGTGAGCTCTTGAGTTCCGTCTGGATCCCCAGCTCCCCATATAGATTTAAAGGTAAATGAGGCCAAGACTTACAGATGGGAAATGACGGCGCAAGGAACGGCCCCTCCGAGCCTTCTACCCGAAGACCAGGGAGAAGAGGGGATGAGGAGAATGCAGTCCGATCTGAATCGGCTCACCCGGCCTTATCCCTTCTCCTCCACTCTCTTACAAGTGGGCCCCATGAGGGATTTTCGTTTCCTTTGTCTTCTTATTCCAAAAATGAGAGAAATTACCAAAACTGCACAATACTATTTACAAAACACAAACTAGGAAAGAATCAAATGTGCATGTCCAGGAAAACAATTATTCATACCATACGTATTTCCAGTGCCGTTCTGAATATTTCGATGTTTCTAGGATCACCTTTTGTCGTCTCATCTGCGGTAGACTCCGTAATCTGATCGCCACTATATCAATCTGCTCGACCAAAGTTCGTATATGCGCACTCTCGAGTCCGTATACGCATTGTCCCCACGTAGGCGCGCTATGCCCTGCCTTAGATCAGATCAGAGCCAAGCTCGCGGGCCTACCGCCCACTCGTCGCGCCCGTGGCCACGGTGACTCACTGACTCCACCACCTGGCGCAAGAGAGGAGAGGACGACACTTTTGAGGAGAAAGGAATGCATGGCTCAGCGGACGGCACGAGCTACCTCTGATCACTCCCATACACGAGAAGGGCAAAGGGACAGGGTGGCCGAACAGAGGAGGACGAGGGGGAGGACGTGAGGGAGGCAGGCAGGCAGGTGACGACATGCATGCATGTTGTGCAGCAGTGCAGTGCAGTGGCAGTGCAGACCCAAACGAACAAGGGAGTCCTTCTCGTGGCGTCACTCCTTATGTTGTTACCTTGAGCCAGGACGGCACGTTGCTCCTGTAGCCCGTGGCGAGTACTATTGCGTCGAACTGCTCCTCCTTGCCGTCCGCGAGCCTGGCCCCTCGCCTCGTTACTTCCTTCACTGCTCCCACTACCTGGTGTGAAGATGTTTCACATCAGCTCTAGATGAAAACATGAGAGGAAATCGACAAAGAAAATAAATTCGTCTCTAGTGTAGGTTGGTATATACTGCAGGAGGAAAGTTAAAACTAGAGACCATTTTCCAGAAAGGAAATGCGTGTGAGCCTTAAAGGTCCGGCTGGTATGCCAGATTAGGCAGAGCACCCGGGTCACACATTTCGACAGTTTGACTAGTCTTTAATTCTCTCCTCCTACTACTACTACAACCACCACCACCACCCTTTGGTGAAAGGAGCTAGCCGACTGGTACTAACCTTAATTTTGCCGGATTTGATGTGGTCTAGCGTCCCAACATCCAAGACCGGGGTCTTGCCGGTGAGGTTCTTGAGCTCGATGGGTCCCGTCTTGGGCCGCCTCAGCCCTACCTGGCCCGTGTCGCCGAGGGTGAGGTGAGCCGCCGCGAGGAGGAACCGGTCGACGAGCTGCACCGGCAGCCATTTGAGCAGGGCCATGGCGATGCCGAACGTGGAGAGACCCAACATCTCCCTTGGTAGCACATGCACCTGTGCAAAATATCACCATTTATACTTCTTAGATTTTGCGTAATCGTAGTGTGAGGCAAATGAGACAAGCATATATAATAATTATAGTACTAACATGGAAGAAAAGGGTTTTGTTAAATATTATCTGAATGTTTTTTTAACTATCATCTAGATTTAAGACTGTTGGATTAAATATCTAATGACCATGAATTTTCCCCTTCCCCTTGAATTCTGCTCCTCCTAAAAAAAATCTCACATCTTCAAAAACAAAGGGTCTCTTAATCTTTAATCTAAGAGTCACAAATTTGAATAATAGTTAGAAAAAAATATCTAGGTAATGTCTAGACACTCCTGGAAGAAAAATAGGAAGGAAGAAACAAACATCAGTTATGCAAAAACAAGATAGGACAAGACATCCAATATCGTACATGTTAGTAGTTCTAATTATGCTTAAATATGACCAGATATAACCATGCAGTTTGGAACATGTCTAAAAAGATAGCAACAAGTAAGGTGTGGCACAGCGGAAAATTAGCACCGGAGAGGAAATGCTCAAGCAGCAGGGCACGAAGAACAAACTCGTAATATTTTTTGGGAAGTATTAAATAGCATTCGAGTATTTTTTGGACTCGAAGCATTCAGATTTTTCCCTTGCATGTACCCTTCAAAAAATATGAGTACTCAAAACTATAAAAAACACTCGAATCTCCTTCTCATATGTATGCATCTCTTTCAAAAAAAATATGAGTATTTTGAACCATAAAAAACACTTGAATATCTCTTTTTCTATGTATACATCTAAAAAAAATCTGATTGATCTAAACATAAAAAAATACTAATATTTTTACTTCTCTCTGTGCAAACTACAAAGCAAAAGCAAAAACAAAACAACAGTAAAACAGAGCAAGAAGGACGGCCTGACAGCGCAAATAACAAGCTCATTACCGTGCTGCGCACCACCATGGAGGGCTGGGCGCCATGCCGGCACAAATCCAAGCTCACCTCCATGCCGGAATTCCCGCACCCCACGACCAACACCTTCTTCCCGGAGAACTCCTCCCCAGACTTGTACTCGCACGTATGCATGACGCGCCCGGCGAACTGCCGCATGCCTGGAACGTCCGGCACGCTCGGCTCGGCGTTCTCCCCCGTCGCGACGATGAGCCACCGCGCCATCAGCACCACGCCACCGTCCAAGCGCACCATCCAGGCGCCGACGGACGCGTCGAACGCGGCCTCCTCGACGCGCGCGCCGAAGCGCGGCGCGACGCCCGCTGCGGCGGCGTACGCCTCCATGTACGCGATGAACTGGTCCTTGGACGGGTACGTCGGGTACTCCTCCGGGAACGGTAGGTGCGGCAGCTCGCAGAAGCGCTTGGGGAGGTGGAGCGTGAGACGGTCGTACATGCGGTGGCGCCACGTGGACGCCAGCGAGTCTAACCTCTCCAGCACCGTGGCCGGCACGCCGCGCGCCGCGAGGCACGCGGCCGCAGCGAGCCCCGACGGGCCCGCGCCGACGATGACGGCGCCGGGGACCCACGTCGCGCAGCGTTCTTGCGCCTTGTCCATGGCCTTCGCGCGGGTCTCTGGACTAGCTCTGGGTTTGTGTGTGGCTTTGTTTTTTTTTACCGTGAAGTGCGTGGTGGTTTTACTGTGGAAGGGGTTTTATAGGGGTTTTGCAGAGGGCTCGGACGCTTCACCGGTTGCAGACTCGCGGTGTAGGCCTAGCTCTTGCCGCCGAGTACTCCTACTCCGGTATTTCCTGCGTTTTTATGAAGCCCAGCAATACGAATTCATGGATTTTTCGTACGGAAAACGAAATTTGAGGGTGCCTTGCGATATCCGTGGTGGGGGGCTTGGTCCACGCTACTCTTTGTAGCCTTGTAGGTTAGTGTTACTACGTCCTTATCTTTGCTGGTTGCAAACCTAGAATAGCTTTTCAATCACGCAAAACCAAACTGATCGGAAATCCAACAGTCCAGATCGAGGTGGGCAAGAGTGACTAGCTGGGAGCACTCTCTCGTCCGGCTCTATTCAAACTGTTGGTTAATTAGTGACTGAACGGTCCATAAACATGTGGCGCTTGTGTTGTTCTGACACATAATAGAGTGTAGGAAACACTAATGATAAGGCTCAAATTAGAACACAGAAAATTGACATGAGCTTCTAGTAGAGAAGACATATAGTGGGATTAAATGCCTCCATTTTTACGGAACATTGGAGAGATTAGGCCTAAGACTTCACCAGAGTTGTATTAGGGATTCATATCTAACAATATTCACCTATACCTATTTTGTAATAACATGTTCACATGCGGGATCAGGCATGTAGAGGAAGCATACCCTTGTTTGATCTTGCATGTATATGATTAATTCACACCATTTTAATTAAGTCCTACCAAATAATCAATGTTAATCTTTTATCAATTAATGAGATAATTCCTAAGGATTTTTTTCTATTTTCTAGATTATGGCAGATATTTTTAGCCCATAAAGCTAAGGGGATGCCTTCAACTCACCATGATATCCTAGATATGTTGATAAATATTAACGTTATAGAATATAGCACTGTGGAAGTAGTTTTTACGATGAAATGACAAATCTAGGCTATGGTACATTTTATATTAGTAGTCAAAACTATAAGGGCATCTGTAGTGTATGAAAATAGAGGGTCATAAGTCACCTTAAGATCGATCTTATATATTACAGGGGTGACTTTAAATAGACCATAAGCAAAAAAGGCTTGAGGCTGGTCCTCAAGCTAAAGACCTGACCACAAGTATTAAAATACAATTTTCTTTACATCTATTGTTCTCTCTTCCCAACTACCAACTGCCACATCTCCCTTCTTTACAGCCGAGTGGACCCACCTTAAGAGCCGATGGTGGCCTCAAACATTGCAGCGTCGGTCTTAAGAATGATGCGGAATCCATGTTAAGGTGGTGATCAACATGGCTGAAAAGCCCGTGGCTTATGGTAAAACTCTTGTAGTTGGTGAAAAAGCATCAGTCATGAGGCTTATTTTGCATAATTAAATTTAAAAATTTAAAAATAAAAAATATGTTAAGTATAATACAAACGAATACAAGAAAAAGAACCGCAAAAAGCTCAACAAAAGTCCGAAACATGAATTGCCAAATAAAGCCTGTTTGGAAGCCATACTGATCGGGACCTAAAAGCCACCAAGCTATATACACTATAGATGCCCTAAAAAATTTGGTTGCTCCTCTAAAAAGGACATCATTTTTTAATAAAACGGAGTACTAGTTTACAGCGAGAGGGGTAAATGTGACGTGCACAGGAGACGTGCAGAGCAATCAATGGTGTAGCTGCAAATGCGTCGATGGAGGGGTACGAGTCAATTCGTAGTGATTGAGTTCAAAATGATGGGCTCGCCATACAGTCGTCATAAGTCAGGCTCGCCGTAAATATTTATTGTGTGGCCTGCTGGTGACAATCTTGCTAGCGACTCTGGCTGCTAGGACGAGGATTCGCAGCATGGACGAGCAACAGCATGGCTTTAACCACATAGCTAGCACTTCAAGTTGTGTGAGGTTTGCAGCCGTCCAGTTGTGATGGTTGGATCAATCGGACAGCTGTGGAGGCCGGCCGTCTTCATGCGGAAGCAGTCCCATAAGTATCTGTTCCACCGCAACATTTTCCTTCTCGTAGCAGTAAGTTCGCTGAGGGTGTGTTTGGTTGCCTGTATCTCCTTCGTTTTGGATGGGTGGATCCGTATAATCTGAGAAAGAGCTCATTTAGTTATGCAGTATGAGCGGATACACTGTATGAGCGGATGCAAATACACTCTCATCACGGATGGGTGGATACGCTCAAAATGAGCTTCACTAGCCATCTGAATAAGTGGATCCGATGTATCTTATGCGGTCCCACGTGTCGGCCTCTCGGAGTTTGGTAGATTGCATCCGCTCATACAGCAACCAAACAAACATCTCGGATTGTTTGTATCCGCTCATGCAGCCTCACCAAACATCTTCTTTTTCGAAATACGATTTCACTCGATCTGCATTCACTCGGTCAGGATATACGATGTAACCTCTATTCACGAACCAAACACATCCTGAAGGGCCAGGCCAAGGCTAACATTTTCCTTGTCTATTTGCGTGCAAGCTGCATGCGGGGCAAGAGCTTCCCAGCCATAAGCAGACAAGCATAGGAGTGCGGGCATGCATGGCAGGAGCAGAAGAGACAAGCCATTGGCACGCACGCACGACTCGTACGCTCGATCGATCATGATCGAGCCAGCACGCACGCACGCTAAGGCTAAGCCCCGTGCGCCATGCCTTGGTAACAGGCTCCCCGGGTCCAGGGCAACCGCAGTACGTAACGTACGTGGACGTGGCCCCCCCGATCTGTTCGTTCAATCATTGATGATTCTGCCGACTGCGCCGTGGGGCCCCCGACGCCCTAATCGCGCAAGTGGAGTGGACCACCTGGATCGATCACGCTCAAGCTCAACTGCACCAGCTCCAGCGGCTCTTGCATGCGTACGGCCCTGCCCATGTATACACGGACCCGGTTCTTTTAGGATGGCTCATCCGCTCATGGCGATTGGTCGTGTCTCGAGGTTTTTTCGGTTCTTTTAGGGTGGCTCTTCCGCTCATGGCGTTTGATCGTGTCTGAAGGTTTTTTAAATATTTTTAAGATAGCAGCGAACAACGCAAGCATCGACGTAAACAGCATACATTGTTATAGGTCTCGGAAGCCGTTTTGAAAATCTGTTTCAAGAAGCTGCTAGGTTTGTTTTAATTTTGAAGAAGCCAAAAGCTCAGAAGTACACTACCATAAATTGGTCTAACATTTAATTCTCCCTCTTTTTTCCTTTAGTTTTATTTTGGAGAAACCGAGTAACTACATGTGTATATAGCCGTCTTGCATAAAGTCGTGAATTTGTGAGGTAGTGGTGGCTGCAAATTCATTATTACCCATGATAATAAATACATCGATAACAACACATGCTCATGATGACAAGTCAAATCTCATATATCTATAGAAATCATGACCGAGACAAAGCATACACATACACAATTATAAATACAGAGAGCATGCCAAATGATATATCGTGAATAAATCAAACCAGTGATGATAAGACAAATCTCATGTATCCACAAGTAATATATCATAATACCATACATAAAGAAAACATGACATAGAAATATCATAAAAATACATGGTACAAGGATATCAAGAAATACATGGATACATATAGGGCTGTAAACGAGCCGAGCTCGAGCGAGCTTGGCCTTCCAGGCTCGAGCTCGGTAGAAGCTCGAGCCGAGCTTGAGTTGGGGTCCGAGCTTGGACCTGAGCTCGA
The DNA here is from genome assembly GCA_036346575.1 of Dendrocalamus sinicus. Classification (NCBI taxonomy): domain Eukaryota; kingdom Viridiplantae; phylum Streptophyta; class Magnoliopsida; order Poales; family Poaceae; genus Dendrocalamus; species Dendrocalamus sinicus. The sequence continues at coordinate 37,935,535 of CM070641.1, read as the reverse complement.
GCTCGGCTCGGCCTAAGCTCGAGTAGGCTCAAGCTCGGCTCGTTGAAGCTCAAAAACAATTAAAATAATTTATTATGCACTATTTTTCAATAATAAGAAAAATTTAAGTTCGAGCTCAGCTCTAGTAAGCTCGATAACAGTCAAAATAATTCAAATACACACTAATTTTCAATAATAAGACAAGCTTGAGTAAGCTCGGTAAGAATTAATATGTATTACTATTTAAGCTCGAATCGGGGCTCGCGAACTATTCGAGTTCGGCTCGATGAAGCTCGCGAGCTCGAGTTCGGCTCGTTTAAAGTTTGAACCGAGCTCGAATCGAGCCTAGAACAAGCCGAACTCGAGTAGCTCGCGAGCTTCGAGCTTTTTTTATAGCCCTAGATACATAGAGCAATATACTAGTAACAGTATGGTCAAAAATGTTTCAAGAATAACACATGCTCATAGGAATAAAACAAAACTTATACATCCGTAGATCATGTAAAATAAGTCAAAACATGGATACAAGCAAAATATTCCCAAAGGCATGACAATGAGTATAACGAGAGAAATACATGCCAATATAGTACAAGTGAGCACATAGACAAGCACAACATGTCAAGAGAGAAAATCATAAATGTAAAGGCGTGAAGATATAAGATAGATCACAATGTAGGAGAAGATGCCATGCATGAAAGTACATGCCTGTTGGAGGCTGACGAGGATATAACAATCCTCAAATTATTATTTATCTGTAAATGATATTTTTACGCCATTACACTCCTTGAGTATACCATTTATCTATAGGGAGAAATTTCACAATGTAGTTGTAAGTTCTCCTACGAGTTCTTCTATGACCACCTCATAGTCGTAAGTTCTACGATCACCTCATAGTCGTAAGTTCTTCTATGACCATGACATGATCGTAAGTTATCCTGCGATTACCTTATAGTCGTAAGTTCTTCTACGACCATGATATGGTCGTAAGTTATCCTGCGATCACCTTGTGGTCGTAGATCCTCCTGCGACTAAGCCAACCTTCAATTAACCTGTCTATGACAATCCATTGCATCGTGAGTCTGTCTGACAAGGCAGTTAGCACGTGCATTTATTCTTTGGAATAACTGTGCATAACTTCTCTCTGATAGTAACCGCCGCACGATGAGTGAGATACCATGTCTCTAATAACTTATGTTAGATGGTTATCATTCAAAACATTAAAGTGCCTCTTGGCATGGAAAAAACTACCGCTGTCTTGCAAGCTATATAAAGGTGGACGTCAGAAAGAAAAGAGAGGGGGGGCGGGGACAAACCTAAGGGAGAATAGAAGTAGATCAAGTCATTCTGCATCACTTTCTCCATTGTAATCAGTTCATTGAGCAATAGCCACACAAGAATAGGGTTATTATTATCCCAGGAGAAGGTTCAAACCTATATAAAAATTCTTGTGTCTTTTCTCCATGTGATCATAGCCAGGTCATAGCAAGAGATTTCTCGAATCCAAAAAATCATATGTAAGATCGATACTAAAATATCGACAGTTAGCACCGTCTGTGTAGACTTCTTCCAATCTCCGGTAATTCCTCATCGGCAAGTTCTCGTCCTTTTGATGTTCTCATGGCAGGAGAGTGGAACAAGAACTGATTTGACCTGGTCGACTACACAAATCTCGACATGGATGCTTGCTATGACTACGAGTAGACCATGTTGTTATCTGATGGTCAGGCTGTCTCTAGAGATCCATCATGAGATCTCGGAGATCTCACCATGGGTAAGGTTGAGGTGGGATCCTTATCCCCTGCAGTGTTACGCTCAATGGAGGAACAGGTTTCCCAAAGAGCAAGGGTCAATCCAACCACAAACAGGACTCACAGCAAGACAAGGGGCCTTCCCCAAGTGTTCGAGTCCCTCAACGACCTTTCGATCTAGGTCAGCAAGCCCTGGAACTTGTCATTCCGGGAATCTACCAGCATCTGGTGGACATGACCCTTCAATTGTCCCTGTAGAGAATGTGGGTAGGCTCCCTACGAGTTCATCCATACTCTCGCAGGGTTCAATTTCGGTTAGAGATGGTTATAATCCAGAGTTCCCCTTTATGGAGAGGTCTAGTTCATGCCATGAGGCTTTGTAGTTTGATGACTCCTCAAGTTAGGAGGCATTTAACGTAAGTGGAGATCATGTTCGGGAGGTCTTTGCCCTTCCCTTAGGAGGCCTCCAGTGATAAGCCAGGCGAGTGGTCTGATGAGCGTGGGAAAATCCATGAAATAATCATTCTCCTTTGAGGCGGACACAACCATTCTTAGATATAAAGGATCCCAAGACCACTCGAATGAGAAGGTTGGCTACCTAGACGACCTTGCTTGGGCATGTCTAGTAGCAATATGAAGAGGCTTGAGTGCTTCAATGCATAAACAATTTGCTCGAGAATCCAACTCAAGAACTTGCTCGAGAACCAGGCTACGACCACTTCGCTGAAGGGATCACGCGAAGACTCTGAAGCATGATAACCATATTTGAGCAACCTTGCTGGCACAACTATGGGAGTCGAACAGGTATGACCGCATCTAGTCACTCACAGAACTCACCTCGAGGGAATCGACATGATGGCATGTCACATTGCTCTCCTGACCACAACTTCGATTGAAGAAGATTTCTTCGAATGTCTCCACCCCAGCGAGTTTATGAGGGAGGCGATTGATCACCACTTCGAGCAAGAAATCTGTAATAGTAGATGGATTATGAGGAGTATTATCCTCGTATTGATGAGACCTATTATAGGTTGGGTCCATCGGCTGCCAGGCATCATTGAGTACGGTCACTGGAGACACCGATCATCGCTTCCTACAAAGAAGGTGTCATGCTCTTGTTATCGGATGTCAGGCGCACACACCTGAACTCCGAGCAGTCGTTGGACACCGTAGTTTGACTAGTAAATATGGAGAAGTTTGATGGGTCCCAGAATCCCTTCGAGTTCCTTCAAATTTATATGACTGCAGTTCGAGCAGTAGCAGGAGGGGAACATGTTATGGCAAACTACCTTCCAACTTTGCTTGAGGGGTCTGCTCGATCGTGGTTGTTGAATCAACCACTAGCGTCGATCCATTCATGGCAGCATCTCTGTGATCTTCTTCTGGCCAATTTTTAGGGCATATACAACCACCCTAAGAAGGAGGATGACCTACATCGAATGAGATAGAATAGCACCGAGACCCTATGAAAGTTCATCAGGCTTTTTAGTCTGATTCGTAATTCCATTTTGGAGATTTCTAATGCTTCTGTCATTAGAGCATTTAAGCAGGGAGTCCGCAACATAAGATTCACAGAAGACATCACCTTAAATCCTCCGACTACTATCGCCAAGCCTTTTCAGATGGCTGATTGTTATCCGATTGTTGCTGAGGCAGTCGAATGGAGCAAAACCATCGATCAAACCAATCGAAGTTCCAAAGAGGAAGACGATGGTAGTAAGAGGAAGGAGAAGGTCAAGAAGTCCAAGAACAAGGCAAAAGGCCAGAAGCCTAATGTCAGAAGTTCCAAGGAAGTTTGGCCGTGGGCAATAAGGAGACATGCAATAATGTGACGATGGCCCGATCTTCCGAAAGGTACTGATAAGTCGATTGTGGAGGACTTAACGTTGATGATCCAAAGGCTCCGACCAAAACAGATCGAACCTCTCGCAATTACTACACCACTGCTCCGTTGGTTATCAACCATGCCGAACACGGTTGACCTTGCCAAGAAGGCTATCTCCTGCAAGCGAATCGAGAACACAAGCAAGAGAGTTCAAGATGCAATCTGAAATTGTATTGTGAATAAAGATTAAGTTCACAAATTGGGATTCCTCAACGGAATATGCAGTGAAACTGCTAAACAGAATAATCTCTTAAGAAAAACCCGAGGAAACTAAAGGAGTGCAACCTCCTTAAATAGGGAAGGGGGAAGTCGCACTTATCTAATGAAAAGGGGTGTGGTACTATTCATAGTTACTGTTCACATGAACAGCATGGCATGAACAGTACCAGCCCAAATAGCCTAAGTGGTGATACAAGGCCCTCGACCCACTTTGACTTGGACTGAAAAAGTGATGTGACTTATTTTATAGTTTCTGATCTGATCGGATGGAGTTTGGAGGTGAGACTAGATCCATCTAAAAGTAGACTCCAAGAGCTTTCCAACGAGTACTCACGGACCCCGAGAAGCCATCTGGATCAAAAGTTATAGCCGTTTGAAGTAGACACTGTTACAAAGGCCGAATCTGAGTCGAACTCGCGAACAGGACTTGGATTGCGCTTGACGGTTCCACTTCTACACTTGAGCTCGTGTGGTTCTTCCACATAGTTCCTAAGGACAATTAAATCATCACAAGAATTAAGTAGTATGCCATTCTTTGAAATATTTGTATGCAAAAACTTAGGAAAATGAGGTGGGGCAGATCGCCGCGCCCGCCTCCGCATTCACCGCGCCTCCCGCCGGTTAAGTTGACATGCTCGCGCTTGAGTCATTGGTCCTTGTATCATAGTTTCAGTTTGTTGAGTTTGTTGTGGAGTTGGCACAGTTGTATCTATGTAAAGGATGTCCTTATCATGCAATCCCATGCAGTACTCGATCGGGATAAGGGCAAAATCCTCGCTTGGAAGGATAACAAGCCAATGTGGTGTCCCCTCCATAAAAAGGAAGGACATGACCTTCGCAATTGCCAAGTTTTCCAATGGAAACTTGAGGGTTACTACTCCTACAAAGGACCACTTGCCACACTCGATGAGGTGGGACGAACGAGTGGTTGAAAGCACTCGGACAAGGACGAGGAAATGTCATTCCAGGATTCAAAGCACTCTATCGAACGAGAGGTAAAATCTATTGTCCCTCCCCTTATCAATTATCTTCCAAAGTGATCAGAAGTCACTATCTCTTTTTAGAAAAGTGATTGTCTTATCTCTTCAACTCAACCAGGTTGGTTTCTGATCATGGTTGAACCCACCATCAACAACTGTCAAGTGTATCGAGTGTTGATCGATGGTAGTAATTCTTTAAATATTTTATTGGTAAGTGCTATGGATGAGATGCAAGTTCCTTGGACAAGAATAAAGCCTATACGATACTCATTCCATGAGATCAGACCAGGGTCTTCGGCCAAGCCAATTGGCCAAGTTTCTCTTCTTGTAATGTTTGGTTCCCCAGACAATTTCAGAACAAAAAAATCTCCTTTGATGTGGTCAATTTTGACACAGCATATAATGCCATACTCGGATGACCAACTTTGACATGTTTCTTGATTGTTGCTCACTATGCATATTAATGTCTTAAGATGCTAAGACCCAAAGGAATGATCACAGTCCGCTATGACAAAAGATGGCGCTTACATGCGACTGCAAGTCCCTCGAGATGGTCGGCCAGTTACCAACTCGAGAAGCAAGCAAGGCATAGCCTTCGACCAAGCACTCAAAGCCTAAAGCTGCACCAAAGTCGAACGAGTAAGTTAAAGAAGTCCCTATAAATCCAGAGGAGCCTTCGAAGACCATTTGTATCGGGGTTACTTTCGACCCTACATAGGAAGACACCCTCATCAACTTTCTTTGGGCAAATGCAGATGTATTCGCGTGGTAACCATTCGACATGCCCGGGGTCCTAAGGAAGGTGATCAAGTACAAGCTAGCTCTATAGCCTAACAAGAAACCCGTAAAATAGAAGTTATGGACATTTGCACGTGATCGGCAGGAGGCTATTAGTTCTGAATTAGATAAGCTATGGAAAGCAGGCTTTATAAAAGTGGTTAATCACTTAGAGTGGTTGGCTAACCCTGTAATGGTTAAGAAGTGTAATGGTTGGTAGTGTATAGACTATACTAATCTTAATAAAGCTTTTAAAAAATATGATTTCCCTCTTCCTCATATTGATCAATTAGTTGATTCTACTGTTGGTTGTGTAGTATTATGTTTTCTATATGCATACTATGGTTATCATCATATTAGTATGTGTTTAGAAGATGAAGAGAAGACCACATTTATTACACCATTTGGGATATTTTGCTATGTCAAAATACCATTTGGTCTGAAAAATGTTGGTCCTATTTTTCAACGTTTGATGCAATTGACTTTTTCGCTTCAACTAGGCCAAAATTTAGAAGCCTATGTTGATGATCTAGTTATAAAGTGCATCAAATAACTTAGTCACATTTCAGACCTATAGGAAATATTCGACAACCTCAGAAAGCACCACTAGAAACTCAATCATGAGAAGTGTGTGTTCAGATTTTCTTCAGGAAAATTGCTTGGATTCCTTGTTTCTATAAGAGGTATCGAAGCAAATCCTGAAAAGGTAAAGACCATTAAGCAATTACACGCTCCAACCACTAAGAAAGAAGTCCAGAAGCTCACAGGGTGCATGGTAGTTTAGTCATTTGATCACACGATTGGGGGGAAAAGGACTGCCTTTCTTCAAGCTTATAAGGAAACACGATGGGTTCGAGTGGTTGAAAGAGGCTAACGATGCCTTCAAGGATGTCAAAAGATATCTTACGAGTGCTCCTGTTTTGATCTCTAAAACCAGAAGAGACGCTCTTAATATATCTAGCTACCATGCCACAGGCAGTGAAGCACAACACTAGTCGCAGAACACAAGGGCATCCAACGACCGGTCTACTAAGTAAGCGAAGTCTTACACGGACCTACGGCGCGCTACCCTCGGGTTCAGAAACTTTATATGCACTCCTCATGTCTTCAAGGAAACTGAGAAATTATTTTTAGGTGCACAAAATTATTGTGCCATCTAAGTTTACCTTAGGAGAGGTCCTCCAAAATAGGAAAACAGTGGGACGTATGGCAAAATAGTTAGTTGAACTTGGGGCATTTGACCTCCATTTCGTGTCCCGAATAGCCATTAAATCCCATATCATGGTAGACTTTGTAGCCAAATGGATAAATCCTAAACCTGTTCAGGATCCCCAGTACACTTCCCATGACCAGTGGACGATATACTTTGATGATCTCTTAGTGGCTTAGGGGCTGGGTGGTCCTGGAATCTCTCGCGGCGGAGACCTTAATGTATCCCGTTCAATTAAACTTTCTAGCCACTAATAACGTGGTTGAATATAAAAGTTTGTTGGTTGGCATACAAGCAACAAAAGTGTCCAGTTGACTCTCAACTAGTCATGAATTAGATTGGAAAAGAGTACCAATGCTCTAGTTCAACCATGTCTTAGTACTTGTCGGAAGTTAGAAAGCTTGAGAAGCATTTTTTTGGTTTCAAGATATAATATATCCATCAAAAGGATAATTTTCTCGCTGACCAGTTGGCTTGAATGACTTCTTTCTGATCATAAGTACCAATACGAGTCTTGTTGGAGCAACTCCAAAAGCCTTCTCTAGCCGAATAACTTCTTTCGATCATAAGTACCAATAGGATACCTGATGGAACCCATCTATAAGCATCTTTAGAAGGTTTCATAGCAGGCAAATACACTAATTGGCTCAGGCTCTTTAGACTATATCTTTATCTTGGCCTTTTATGACCTGGGGTCTCAACATCCTAGGACCGTTCCAAAAAGCACCAGTGTAGGATCAAGGATAACCGACTAGAGGGGGGTGAATAGGAGGTTCTAAAAATTCTTGCCTTCTAAATCTGACTACCAATAATTATAGCTAGGCAAGATTTCAATGCAATTTAAACCTACACAATTATAGTACAGCTAGGGCACCACAAGCACTAATCTCTATACATATATCTCTATCACAAGTAAATAAGACAATCTTAGCAATCACAAAGGTAGAAATATAAGTGCGGAATGTATAGGCAAAGAAATAACCACAAGATGACTCGAGAAGTTTTCCTTGTGGTATCGAAGACTTGTCGGTCTTCACTAGTTCACGTTGAGGAAAGCCCAAGTGACACAAACTAGCCCCACGAATTAAGATTCAATTCCTCAATTCATTAGTGGTTGCTCTTCCTTTACTCCAGAGATAGTGAGCACCAATCCAATCACAAGTTGGCACCGAGCCTCTTGACAATCTTCTTGAAGAGGTCATCTCGCAATCCCCGCCAAATCGTTTAGGTGACGACAAATACAAAGAGTAATAAACGAAATCTTCTCTTGACGGCGATCAAGTGCCAGGGATCAATCTAAGATGAATGCACTTGATTTTGGCTCAACTACCTCAAATAAATGGAATGAAAGCAAATGAGGTGTGGAGTGAATGCTCTATGCTCAAGGATATTGCAATGAAGTGTCTAGCTCTATCCTTGAGCAGGTGGGGGGAGTATTTATACTCTCACTAACCAAATCTAGTCATTACAAGGAGTTTCCTAAATTTTTTAGGGTGAGCAAAAGTACCGCAGTGCAAAGGTCGATACTACCAAACCTGTCCTAATGCAACAGTAACAGCTATTTCAGAGCTTCTGAACAAGCCGTTGAAAGTTGGTGTGGTACTACCACTGTTGTAATCGTGGTAGTTCCATTATTTAGAAGTTCCGATTTTTAGCATGGTACTTTCATTTGTCTCAGGGGCCAAACCTTGGCGCTCCCTGAAAAAACATACCGCCAGGATTTCGAAGCTTCTGAGTTCTGGTAGTATTGCTCAGGAGCTGCGGTCCTATGGCTCTGCAGTAATTCCACCGTTAAAACTTTGATACTACCATTTTCTGGAGAGACTAAGTGTTTCAAAGGGTGCTCTCTGGAAAAATGTACCACCAGTTTTATTCAGAACTTCCAGTTGTGGATGTACCGCCGTGTAAACTCTGGTACTTCTGATTTTCGAAGAGTGCACAGTTGGCTATCAATTTTAGTTTTAAGTGTGTGCATGATCCTAAATTGATCCAAATGGTACAAGAACATGCTATCAAGTTACTTAACATAATACCTCTTAATAGATGGCATTGTCCTATAATCCGGTCTTCCACCCTTTCTCCTAAGACCGTTAAAATAAAAAAGGATCCCAGATTACTTATACCTTTGTCTTGAGTCACATTGATCTTCATATTGATCCTTAGCATATATCTCACATTCATCATCGGGACTAAACATTTCAAACACTCAATAAACATGTTAGTCCCATATTCACATAATGTCATTAATTACCAAAATTATTTTTAGTCACCTAGATGCTTTCAACCATGGGGCCTCGAATTCCTTTTTGTAGCTATTGATATGTTCACAAAATATGTTGAAGCCGAACATGTGACTAGGATAACAATAGAAATCGCTAAAAGGTTCATGATGAGAAGCATGATTACTCAATTTGAGTCCAAATTGAATAATTACAGATAATGGTAAGCAATTTTCAAGTGCATAACTCTAGGAATTTTGCAAGAAATTGGGCACCAAGCTATGTTATGTCTCTGTCACCCATCCTCAAAGCAATTGGGCAGTCGAAATGACGAATGGCCAAATAATACAGGGAATTAAAACTCTAGTCTTCCACCAGCTTGTAAAGGGCTTGGAGGTTTTGGTACAAGAATTACCCTGGGTATTATGGGCAATTCACACAACTCCTAGTTGGGTGAGAGGAGAAACTCCTTTCCTCCTAGTTTTTGGGGCTGAAGTCATGCTTCCTCAAGAACTAAAGATTAGGTTGACACTAGTTGAGAACTTCAACAACTCCATCCAAGAACAACTTCGAGCAGATGACATCAACCTACTTGAATTGTAGAGGAATCAAGCCTTAATCTGATTGGCAGTCTATCAACAAGCCATGCATAAATACTATGACCATAAGGTCCACCTCACAGCCTTGTTGTAGATGACTTAGTATTGAAGAAGATTCAATCCCAGTCTAATGGGAACAAACTTCCTCCAAGTCAGAAGGTCCTTACACTATGGAAGATGGCAAGATTCTCTTGAACTCTTGCAATATCAATCAATTGCGTAAGTTTTATGTGTAATATTTCTACTTTTCAAAAAAGTTTTCAGTCTATTCAATCTTTATTGTCATATGTTGAGTAGAGCTTCTTTTATGTTTGTTCGACCACTTCTCGTGCATTCAATATGTTCAAATTGATCGAAGAAGGAAACATCCCTAGTCAAAGTCTCTTCCCTCTACATGTGGTCCTGCCCACTAGAAGGAGCTTTCTAATGTCGTTCTATTTCCAACTCTTACTATCATCACAACACGATTGGATTTCCTGTGAAAAAGTTAACCGAATTTAAAGAAACTCTGAGAGTTTGTCCTACTCATGTTAATGACTTCAATTTGGTTAACCTGATTGAAGAGATGTAACATCATCTAGTCGAAGCCTTTCCTCTCTGCATGTCGTCATGCCCACTAGAAGGAACTTCCTAGCATTGACTCGTTCATCACTTTTGCTACCTGAACATGATAATCAAAAGTTGACAATGATAGTCGAATAATGCTCTATACTCTACATACTTTGTACTATTTGCTTAGTTTATTCATATAAACTAAGTAAATATTCGGGGCTAGATAGAGTTATCAATACAACTTCGATTCTTAGTTGTAATTTCACTTTCTTTCAATTCATTTTATCTTACGAGTACTAACTACTCACCAAAATGAATTACAGGAAAAGGAAGATGAATTTCATTAACAAAAGCCTTTTTTACAAAGTACCCTATTTACAGACTACTCTGACAAAGGTGATCTGACTTGCATCTCCTCCGCGACCTTTTGACTAGCTAGCTCCATCTCTTCAATTAGACAGGCTGCTTCTGCTTCAGAGCAGTCAAAGTTGTGGTCGATCGGTCGAAGATTAAGGCTTTGGTCGCATGCCTTGAGTGCCAAGGCATAGCTTATTGCACCTTTAACTACCTCTTGTAGTGAATTAGCCTGGTTGGTCATCAGAGTAGATATGAGCTTCTCTAAAGCTCTAACTTGTCACTCTATCATACTTGCATGAGCAACGTGGTGTCCTTAGAAGGATCAGTCTTCTCAGCATCAAGCCTTTCGAGTACATTGTTTATGAGAGAAATGTTGTCTTGAAGAACCGTCTTCATCGACTGTCTCCTCCTGGCTATGAGTCAAAGCCTATATGAGTCACTTTATTTCGACTATAGCCTCTACAAAGCAGAGTGAAACTTAGTCAGAAAAGATTCTTCATAAAAAGACTGGTTAGTAAGAACTGGTCATAGGTAAAGATTTCCTAACCTACTAGTCGAGACACAAGCCTCTTGCCTTCATCCTTATGCTAGACTTCTAGTGACTTGATCTTCTAACATTTCTCTTTCTTGATACGAGTAAGCTCACTGATCATTTTGGTCTTTGCATTGATCTCAGTGTGAAGCTTACCCATTTCGACCTCCTTGTCTATAAAAAGAAAAGGGTTAGAGAAAGATAAGAAAGTCATTCGAATAAGCAATCGTAAGTTTAGAACTTAATATTTATTTTCCCTTTCAACTTGTCAATTACAGAACTAGCCTTCAAAAGCTCAGTCATAAGATCGACGTTCTCCTTCTTTAACATCTATGTCTCGACTTTCTCGATGTCGAATGCATTAGATAATCACAGACGGTTTTAGTTTAGAGACCGTCAGTGTTGCTGCCAGCATTAAAAACCATCTGTGAAAGTAAAATATCACATATGGTTCATGGTTAAAACAGTCTGTAAATTAAAGTATGATATTATTAAATATCATAGACGGTTCTTACTTTGAATCGTCTGTGATAATTTACAGACAGTTTATATTAGAAACCGTCTGTGATAACTAGATTATCATGAAGGAACGCGCGTAGGCTACGATAGCAGAAAATAAAAAAATTTCTACCGCGCACACCAGGACATCATGCTAAGGAGGGATCATAGATCGTTACCACTAGACGCCGCAGCGCAAATGAAGAAGAGTTGGAGAAGCCGATCCAACCACGCGTCGAGGTAGTAGTGGAAGTAGCCGATCGTCCCAACAGATCGTCTCCTCCACGCGATCAACCACACCACGAGCAGATCCAATCTGTAGTTTGTTGATGCCGATCAACGCCGCAACGAGCAGCGCCTCCACGGTATCCACACGCCCGGGAAGTGGGCGCCGATCGCGAGTGTACCAAAGACTCGCGAGCGGCTAGGGTTTGGCTCGGGAGGTGGCGGCTAGGGTTTTGCTCGTGAGGAATGCAGCGTGTGTCCATCCTCACCCCCACCTCCATATATAGACCTCCTCACTTGGGCCTCGTGGACCGAGGCCCAATAGTGTGTCTATCCGGATCTCTATCCGAATTGAGCCCACATCCGAATCACATTCGAATTAGTGTTCCAACCCGTTAAGTGTGCGACCAGAGGTTCACGTATACTTGGTCGTGACCGAAACGCCTTTTCGTTACCCTGTTAATAGCGGCCTCTAGCAAGACATATTAACCCCAAAGTATACGTAAAGATCATATCACTGAACTCGTAATGTTCTCATGTACGAATCCCTTTGCCTCACGATATAGATTAAGCTCAAGGCGAGACACGTGTCATCCTCTTAATAGCTCAATCACTCTCTCGATTCCGTGATGGATTATAAACTTGTGATTGACTCCTCAATCACATTGGCATGGCCATGCACTTTCATAATCCATTACATCGAGGGGCTCAGAGATATCTCTCCCATAAGGAGGGGCAAATTCTATCTTGATCATTCACATCCCACTACATGTTTCACAGCAAACCCGAAGACTACTTTTATGACTACCCAGTTACGGAGTAGTGGTTAGTAGTCCCAAAATAGGCTACTACGCATGTTGGGAACCATGATGATCTCAAGTCTAAGGATTCTACATAAACACTACTTGAGACCAACTAATGACACATGGAATCTCTGCAGTTGTCTCATGGCGGGTCTATCCAACATATGTTCACTAACACATGTCCATATTATTGATTTGGTATCACCATACCATGATCCATGAGACATGATCATCAATCAATACATATGCTGATCTTTGAATCATATTTGTTCCTCATATGATATATGATCAGGGATCATTTAGAAATAGCAACATTTAAGCATTAAGAGTCTCATGAATAAGTCACATACTCATTGATCAATAATGATAATGTCTATTTCAAGGAACAAAGTAATGCATCATAAACATAGTATGTGATATATTCAACATCTCCATGTTGCCTCTAGGGCATATCACCAACATATCATAGACGGTTTGTATTAAAAACTATCTGTGATAATTCCACTACATTAATTGCGCACAGACCCATCAACCTCTATCTTAAATTCCATATCTATGCTGCTGCTTTGAGCTAGAGGCGGGGCTTTGAGGCCATTCGGTGAAAGGAGACTATTTGGCAAGAGTAATTGTAGATCCACTAAGTTATTGGCTATCTATGATTAGTAATTTGTTTCTAATTGCATTATAATTTAGATATAGCTTTCGGTGAAAGGAGAATTGAAGATGGTTTAGATCTAGCTAGCTTGATGTAGAGAAAAGATTATTTACATCTAGCATGGTTTAGGGTTTAGTCAATTCATAGTATATTTCTGCTTAATTCAATATAATTAATTATTCTTGCTATATAGCTACTTAATTTAGATTGTACATATATAGTGTACTAATTAATTAATTCAATATGTAATACTAAGTTGTTATATGTGTAACGTAGGACTGAAGTTGGATGTACACTAGGAACCGTGAGAGTAAAGAATACATTAATGTTGTTTCTACTTTTACAAGAGATGCTAAGGAGGATATGTTGAATAAGGGGTGGAATATATATACTATCCATACATTGATTGCGAGAATCTAAAGATGTTTAAGAACTGAGTGTAGATTGAAGCGCACTTGATTCAAAGGGGTTTCAAAAGGGGTATGCATGTTGGACCAGTCATGGTGAAGAGCTGTTTGATGTCAATTGTGGTTCTGATTTGGATTGGCTACATGATGACAATCTGAATCAGATGCTTCATGATGTAGAAAAAGAACTATGATGAGAGAGAGTATGTTAAATTTTGGGACTTGATGGAGGACTCAGAGAAACCTTTGTTCACGTGCTGCAAGTTAAAGTATATGAGGTTGTTAGCCGTGCTTGAACTACTGAAATTGAAGGCAAGCAATGGTTGGTCTGATAAAAGTTTCATGTCACTGTTAGATCTTTTAATGGACATGCTTTTGGAAGGAAACGAGTTGCTCAAAATCACCTACAAAGCCAAGAAGATTTTTTCCATTTTCCATTGGGAATAGAAGTAGAAAGAATACATGCATGTCCGAACAACTGTATCCTCTACCGTAAAGAGTATGCAACATGCATGTATGTCTGCTGTGCAACGCATCCCAACACAAGCATAAGAATCAATTAGATGATGGCGAGGAATAGAGGTGAAGAAAGAACCTTCGGCTAAGGTAGCATGGTATCTTCTTATAATTCCCGTTTGAAGTGGTTTTTTGCAAACCCAAAGGAGGCAAAACTGCTATGTTGGTACTTGGAGGAGCGTAAGAAGGATGGAACACTAAGACGCCTTGCTAATTTTGCCTAGTGGAGAAACATCGATAGGACGTTTGCAGATTTCAGTGCAGAACCAAGGAATATAAGGTTTGTATAGAGTACAGTTGGAATGAATACTTTCGATAACATGAGCAGCCGGCATATCACTTGGCCCATGACTCTTTGCATCTACAACGTTCCTACTTGGTTGTGTATAAAACAGAAGTGTATTTTGCTGTTGATACTTATCCAAGGGCCTAAACAACTTGGCAATGATATTGATGTGTACCTAGCATCGTTGGTGGAAGATCTGAAAACACTATAGATTGAAGGGGTATAGGTATGGAATACATACAAATGAGAGAATTTCACTTTACGCTCCTTGTTGTTATGCACCATAAATGATTATTCTGCTCTTGCAAACCTGTCAAGCCAGAGTACAAAAGGGGCTAAAGCATGTACTCATTGCTTAGATGATACTGAGTGTGTGGCTAAAGCACTCACACAAAACCATATACATGCGTCACCATAGCTTCCTTCGGAGGGCTTACCCTTACTGTAGGATAAAGAAACAATTCGACCAAGAGGAGGAGAATAGTTCAGCTCCAAGGTATTTAAAAGGAAAAGAGGTCTACGATATGGTTAATGATTTAGATGTTGTGCTTGGAAAGGGACATAAATCGACGACCCACGAGAAGAACGTCTAGAAGAAGAGATCAATATTTTGGGACTTACCTTATTGAGAGCACCTAGAAGTTCGCCACTGCATCGATGTCATACATGTAAAGAAGAATGTGTGTGACAGCTTGATTGGTCTCTTACTGAACATTCATGATAAAACAAAGGATGGTGTCAATGCATGGCTTGACTTTGTTGATATGGATATCAGGCCTGAGTTAGCACCAACAAAGACCGATAAAAAATGAACTTATCTTTTCATACTTGTTAACACTCCGTCCAAGGCCGAGAGAACTGAACTATGCCAGTGCTTGCATGGTATGAATGTTCTACCTGGTTACTCCGCCAACATGAAGAAACTAGTTTTGATGGAAGATTTGAAGTTAATTGGCATGAAGTCTCATGATTGTCATGTGTTGATGACACAGATGCTCCCTATTGCAATTAGAAGTATTTTGCCAATCAAGGTCCAGGAGACAATCATGAGGCTATGTTATTTTCTTAACACAATTTCTCAGAAGCTCATCAATCCCAAAGGACTAGATGCTTTGCAGGACGAGCTGGTGATGACTCTATGTCATCTTTAGATGTATTTCCTTCCATTGTTTTTTGATATCATGGTTCATCTCATTGTTCATATTGTGTGGGAGATAATATGTGCGGTTCCATGTTCCTATGTAGCATGTACCCATTCGAGAGGTGCATGGAATTCTCAAATCCTATGTACATAATCGATCTCGGCCGGAGGGCAGCTTCGTCGAAGGTTAAGCAACCGAAGAGGTCATGAGTTATGTGCCGATTACATGGCTCAAATTTACCCGATAGGTGTGCCTCGATCTAACCATGAGGGGAGGCTCAAGGGTATCAGGACCATAAGAAGGAAAGTAATCACTCTAGATATGGATGTGTATGCTCAAGACCATTTCACGGTCTTGCAACACATGACTGAAGTGTCCCCATATAACGACCAGCACAAGTATGTGCTTCGAAAACAAAATTCGAAGTGGCTAGATGTTTAGATCACGAGACAACACAATAGTCAATTCGACCCATGGTTCAAGGAGCGACTCGCTAGGAGCTCGTCCAGTGATATGCTGACATGGTTGGCAAAAGGGCCAACATTTATAGTTGTGATATGGCAGGGATTTGATATAAATGGGTACACATTCTATACGCAGTCTCAGGATATAAAGTGCACTAACAAAAATAGCGGTGTCCGCATAGATGTGTTCAGTACCGATGGGTTAAGGAACTCCTACTATGGATTCATAGAGGAGATTTGGGAGCTCGACTACGTGCTTTTCAAGATCTTATTTTAGTGCCATCTGGTTCATCTCCCATAGGTAAAGGTCTAGAAGTACAGTGTCACTACCGTTGACTTTAAACATGTCAGATACAAAAACGAACCATTCATACTTACTAACCAAGTTGTTCAAGTTTTCTATGTAACCGACCAGGCAAATAAGAAGCACCACGTAGTTCTTCATGGAAAAAAGAAGATTGTTAGAGTTGAGAATGTAAA
This sequence comes from Dendrocalamus sinicus, assembly GCA_036346575.1. Classification (NCBI taxonomy): domain Eukaryota; kingdom Viridiplantae; phylum Streptophyta; class Magnoliopsida; order Poales; family Poaceae; genus Dendrocalamus; species Dendrocalamus sinicus. The sequence continues at coordinate 37,919,002 of CM070641.1, read as the reverse complement.
GGACGAAGAAAAATACAATCAATTTGACAAGTTGCCTCTTTTCGGAAACGGCACAAGGGTCGAGGAAGAACAATGTGATGAAACTAGCTACATACGTGTTGATCATCATGAAAGGCTAATTTTTAAAGGAAATAAACAAGTGGAATAATGAATTAAATGTTATGTGTCATATGTTCTGTATTTGTATTTATATATGTGTATGAGAATGTGTGATGTATATGTGAATTTGCATTTGTATATATGAGAATGTGTTATATATATATATGTGTGTGTGTGTGTGTGTGTGTGTGTGTGTGTGTGAATTTGCATTTATGTATATGAGAATGAGTCATATATATATGTGAATTTGGATGTATGTATATTGAAATGTGTGATGATCATCACAGATGGTTTTAAATTAAAACCGTCTATGATATTTCTAATCACAAACGGTTCTAAATAAAAACCATTTGTGATATGTCATTATTACATAAGGTTTTTATTTAGAACTATTTGTGATTAAAAATATCATAGACGGTTCTTAAATGGAATTGTTTGTGATTATTCCCCTATATATTGCGCTCTAGGGTTTGTCCTCAGTCTTCCCCAAGCTTGTCGTTGCCTCCCCTAACTCCGGCAGCCCTCCACCCCCGCACCCAATGCCCTCCTCCTCCCTCAAGCTCGCTGCCTCCCCCGAGCCCGACGCCACCTCCCCTAAGCCCATCGCTACCTCCCCTAAGCTTGACTGCCCTCCTCCCCCATGCCCAGTGCTCTCCTCCTCTCCCGAGCACTCCACCTCCCCCGAGATGCATAGTGATCTTTACTTATGTTCTTCATTTCTCTATGAGATCTGATTGTGCATTAGTTAGCCGTACTAGTCTCTGTTTATTATCTCTAAAATCTGATTATCGGCTGGCACTAGAAGAACTATTGCATGATAGATTGTGGGTTTTTGATTGCTCAATGAGGAAATTTGTCAAGATTAAAATCTCAGTGATAATCTAGGATTATTCTGCTAGTTTGAATTTACATTTGCTAGTTGTATACTTCTGTGCAGTGTAGTCGGTAGCTTTGTCAATAGCTAGTCCTTAGTCATCTACTCAGTATTGCTTATTGCTATCCTTTGGCTTGTCCAAATATATGTTGGTTCTGCAGTAGCTCATATCTATTATTTGTTTCTGATTTCTACCAAAATATGTTGATTCTACATGCTCTTGACATTGATACTACACTGAGGTAATATTCAATTAGACAATCTAGCAGAATTTTTGAGAAATTGTCACTGTGATCATTGATATATTGACAAGAGTGGAAGAAGGCCAAGTTTAGAACTTGTGCAACTCCTCACTTGAGAGCAAAAGCACACTTTATTAATCTGTGCATTATGCAGATTTTCAATGCCTACTTTTATGTATTATTCAACATATTGCCTTATATATGTATATTCATATAACATCAAAATGGAGTTCATATAGGTGAAATTTCAATTAAATTGCTTAAGCTCTAGCACTAGGAGATATTGCAAAGTGATCTGTGGGTTCGGATTGATAGTTAATGATGAGAATGGTCAATCATATACTGAAATTTAATTGTTCAAACATGAGCTTTAATGTATTATGTCGTGGCTACGGACCAGACAGGATGAGAGTATGGTAGTGGAGAGTTAGGTAAGTAATGGCTTAGGGTTTCCCCCCATGGCCTGTGGTGTATATATATATATATATCCACATGGGGAGTGCTTTTACAATTATACCCTTACATCCAAGTATTCCCTACAAGGGCGCTTATGTCATTACACATGTCCCATTTTGGGCCTTATATTCCTTTAACAGGCCTGCTGAGCTTAGGTGGGGGCCACCCCTACAACAGGAGCCTCTCATGGTGAAGGGCTTCACGGGCCGAAACCATGTCACCGAGCCCTTTGGCCCCTCCGTCCCTGCGGCATGTGAGCTTAATGTTTTGTGGAGCCTTATTGCTTGGTGTAGCGTCCGCCCTGGCGCGTCGGTATGGCGCTGAGCGGGTTAGCGAAGTTTTGCCGTCCCCAGGGGCCCATGGTATTGGGGTCGAGGTCGCCCGTCGGGCCGAAAGGCGAAGTCGAATTCGACATCGAGATCGGAGTCGGAGTCGGCGTAGAAGTCCGAGCCGACGTCGGAGTCGAAGTTGCGTCCAGCTTGGCGAGGTCGCTAGCTGCCCGAGCTGCCCTCAACTGCGGGTTCTTTTGGCTGCGAAGATGTAGTCGGAGCGGAGGCAATCTTCACGCCACAAATGCCCCTAGGCGCGGGGTGGTTGCGGCTCTGCGGTCCGCTAGTGCGTTTTTAATGACGGCCGGAATCGCGCAGGTCCCTGGTTTGTCAGGGGCAGGCGCGGCGCCGTGCAGTCTATCTAGCCTTGAGTAGGACACGCGGCGTGCTGTGATTGGGGCGGCGTGGGATGTGAGCGGTTGCGTGATCGCGGCCGTTTGCCCCTTCCCTAGGGAAGCGGGACACGTGGCCTGCGCATATTGGCGCGTTGTGCGCTGGCCGGCCACCTTCCGCCCACCGCGACCATCGGTGGTTGCGTTCCTCGCCGTGGGTGGCGTTACTCCGCGGTTGGTCTTACGCTTGCATGTGGGTCGAGGGAGCTTTATAATGTGTCGCTGCAGGTACGCAAGCGCTGCCCTTTGTTGATTGTTTGGCGCTTCGTTTCTTCTTCCTCGCCTTCTGCGTCTGCTGCTCCTATACGCTCCCGGTTCCGCGTAAAGTGGCAAGGTCCGACTTGTTGTCGTAGACAGATATGCTTGAGTTCATCCACATCCTCTGGCTGCGCTGATGGGCGCTGCCATTAGAGTATTTTGGTGTATTGAAGCAGATCTGTCTACCAGAACAAGTCTGTGCTTGCCGTAAGCCAGCGCCTGGTAGCCGCCTGTAACATCCTGCACTCTTCGAAGAGAGGTCCTAAGGCGGGGTTAGCATCAATGGACCTAGTCCCAGATTGCTTGGTAGAAAGAATGCGCGAGAATCAGTTTTATGAGAAAACTTATCTTCGACCCTACGCCGAGCCCTGTGATTCGACGGGCGCCTTTTGCCATTCTGTGCTGTTATTCCTTCGCGAAGAGGCTTTTCGCTGTTCATCTGCGCTTAATGAGCGCACTCTATCGCTGGTGCCAGCGAGTGTAGACGAACGATAGGCGGAGGTATGGCCCGAAGCAGGGGTCAAGCCTTGTGGAGCCATCATGGTCGGGGTGAGCTTGGGCTCTGCCCGAGGAGGCTGCGATGGTGCGGCGAGGTATTCGCTCGTGGAGGCTTGCTATCTGGCGAAGCCGGGGTATCTCCGCTGGAGCGGAGACCTTATCGACATTGCTGCTGGGGTTGACTGGCTCGTGGCCTTATGTTGTCGCGTCCCGCATGATTCTAGGTCCGGGCCGAAAGTGAGCTACGCAAACTCCGCTGTGGGGGCTGGTTAGGTTTGATGGTCCTTGCCTTGCGGATGCTTCCCTTATGGCCCCCCTCGAAACAGCGTTCGCTTGGGAGGCGTGCCACGTCTCGCTGACCGCCTTTACTCCTGAGGGCGCAATCACATGGCGGGACGCCTTTTCCCAGAGCCGCCGTGGCCTCTGGCACCCTCGCGGTGCCCCCGTGAGGTGTCTCTCTGTATAGATGCAGCGGAAGTCGAATTCAAGGCTTCGCCGGTGGAGCGGGGATTGTTGTAGTCGATTGGCCTAAAAAGCCGCACCGACACGCGCCAGCAGCTGCGCTGGGTCGTACTACCTGCATTTATTCCATGCTGGGGTCGACGCGCGGCGGGGCGCTATTGGGACGTCGTCGCGCGTGGTGGCCGCATTTGGCGCGCGTGCGTCGTCGCGATACTTCATCTTCGGCCATTGGGAGGTGAGTGGTTTGCCGTCGCAACGCTTCGGCTTCAGCCAATGGGAGGCGAGGGTTATTTAAATACTCCCGTGGTGCCACATACGTGCTTGTTCGATGCACTCTCCCCTCGCCCGCGCCACCTCCTGCACTTCATTGCTTTCCTTGCTACTGCGCTCCCTCCTGGCTGCGAGCAACGATGGCGCCCGGCGACAAGCGTTCTCAGGTGACCAACGGCTTTGCCATTTGCCGGCGGCCCTCGCCACTTGAGGTGAACTACGCGCTCGAAGAGCGCGATCCAACGGCGGCAGACAAATGGTGGTTGGCGGCCAAGAGGAAGGAGGGCCCGTACTTCGGCGACTTGGGCCGCACGGTCGTGATAGAGGAAACGATCCAGGCACTGCTGCGCGCGTGGAAGCTATTGGACCGCCAGGCGGTGCGGCTGCCTGCTGCCGGTGAGACGGAACCACAGCCTAGGAAGTCAGAGGCGCTCGTCTTCGTCACCTACTTCGAAGCCGGCCTCGCATCCCGACCGTGGCAATCGTTGGCGACGTGCTGCGAACCTTCAAACTAGAGCTGGCGCAACTAACTCCGAACGCAGTGGCTCGCCTCGCCGTATATAGCTGGGCCTTGCGTTCGGAAGCGTGTTGGCCCAGCGCGTCGATGTTCGCAGATCTGCACGGAAGCACGGTGCCAGCCGAAGGAGCGAAAGGGCGGGCGTTGTCAAACTTCGGTAGTGTCAACTTCATCCTGCGGTCATCATGCAGGCAGCTCTTCCCAGCGAACTCAACTCGAGGAAAATGGGAGTCCGGTTGGATGAGACGGTGGTTCTATCACTGTGTAACAAGTGGTAGCGGCCTCGAGTGTACGGGTCGGCCGATTGCCTTCAAGACCTCGCCTGGCCTAACGCTCGACGCCGAAGATCGGCGGAGGGCGCGAAAACCTATGGGGATCACCGCCCGCTTTAACATGCGTGACCTTACCGAGGAGTACATAATGTACGGCGTGGCGCCGCTCGCCACCTGGGAACCTTGGGACAACAACGTCCTCCCGTCCATTTGCTCACTACCGGCGCCCTCCGGTCCTCGTAAGCCTTGACAATGCGCTTCCTTTCCTTCATGCGTACTACGTTGCGTCTAATCGTGCCCCCCGACCTGCGCAGGAGTTCACCTGGAGGACGCGGAGCGAGCAGCGCGCGTGTTCCTTGGGCCATACACCACCAAGGAGCACAAGAAGCGCGCGGCCGCGACTACGGAGACGGGGCTAGGGTGGATAAACTGCGCGTGCGAGGCCATGAGCCTTCGCGTGCCGGAACACGCCCCTCCGGTCCCGCAACACCAAGACGAAGGTGCCGTAGGAACGAAAGCGTCGTCCCACAGGAGGGCCCGAACTGCTGCGACCGCGCCAGTGTGACGGCTGTCGCCGCCTCTGTCGATGCAGCGAACGCAGAATCGGATTCAACGAAGTATGCCGACTCGGATATGAAAGAGTCCTTGGGTGGCGCCAGGGGCGGAAAGCGCTCCGTGGGCTACCGGGATGGGGAGGTCCCGACACCCACGACGGTCGCCGAGGCAGAACCGGTGTTGGCCAGCGGCACGGGGCGGAGCCCTTGTCTGCGGCCACGACGGTGCTGGGGTTGCCCTCTGCGGGGGTAAGTGCAGCGGGGCCTCCGCCGACGGTAGTGGCCGAGGCTCGAGATGCCTCCCGCGGAGCTTATGAGGGTGGAGCCTCCGCCCGCAAGCGTTGCGATCACGGGGGCCCGTCTGCGAGTGTTGCTGCTGTGGAGGCCCCTTCTGCGGTGGTTACTGAGGCGGGACCCTCTCCTCCTCAAGCGAAGCGGCCACGCCTGCGATCCCCCCTTCACCAGACTTCGAGGGGGTTTGCCGTAGAGACCGGCATTAGGAGCCTATGGGACCCGACTCACACACTGAAGTCCCTGTGCCTCGCGTTTCTCGACTCCTCAAGTCGTGGCGACCGTGGCGCGGGAACCGCCGGCTTCGGGTCCCAGTGCGAAGGCTCCGCCAACCCAGGAGCCGACGCTGTCCACGGGGGTTAGCGCTGTTGCCAACCCGCCCGAGGCTGAGGAGGCGCTTGCGCGAAGCCCACCGTCCGCCACCGAGGGTAAGCTACCTTGGCCTACCTTGGTAGCGCTTCTTATGAGACTTAGACCGGTATCTTTTCTTGCAGCGATACTTATCCTGGAGGACGGGCAGCCCTCGGGATACAGGGGCCTCGATGCTGGCGCGGCCACCGCACGCCCAAGCCCAGCAGACTTCGTTCTTCCATCGGAGGTGCTGAGGGCGTGGCGTGGGATTACGGATCACAAAGCGTGGCCAAGCGTTGCGTTGGCCAGCAAGCGTTGGCGACCGACCTTAGGCATTGATCGCATGAAAACTTGCTGACCCCCTTTGCCGCGCAGACCCTCGTGCTGGCCCAGGCGCTGCAAACGGTTTACGTCCGTGAAGAAAGGGCACTACAGGTTAGGCTGCAAACCGCCGAAGCGGCGCTGCGCGAAGCTGCGGGGGCACGGTCTACCCAAGATGGCCATATCCGCCACCTGGAAGCTGAGTGCGTGCGTCTGAAGTCGCACGCCGAGGAATTTGTCGCTGTGGCCCAGGCATCAGCCATAGAGGCGGCTCGGCAGGAAATTGCAGCAGAGCGAGACGGCTTACTGCAACAAGTCACCGCGCTGGAGAGGGAGAACGGTGAGCTTGCCGCCTCTCTAGCTGATCGGGGTCGAGCCTTGGGCGATGCTTCGGTAGCTGCTTGGGACGCTATGTTGGCCCTGGAAGACACCCTTAAGGGGCTTATCGCGAAGCGCCGCACGCTCCTTGGGCTCGAGGACTGTCGCGATCGCTTCGGTGGATCGGAGACACGGCCGACATTGCACGCGGTGCCGCAATGACCTTTGGCAACCACTGCGCCTATGTGGCGTTGTGTCTAATATGCGCGCTGCTGCAACTCCGCGGCTGTGAACATGTTGCCGGGCTAGCCGATCCTCAACTAGAGATGCCCACCGGAGGCGGGGTAATGTTCGGTGCCGTGCGCGCCACTCGCCGCGCCGTGAAGTTCTTCCATGAGCGGATATGGGAGTACTGCGGGGAGACCGCAGCCATAGTCAAGCTGCGGAATAACCTTCACGGCGAGGGAAACCTTGGCCAGTTTCTGGACGAGGTCCCGCGGCGTGACGAGGGTGGCGCTACGGCCCCGGAGGGTGCTGCGAACCCACAGGTGTGGCGGAGGTTGTCGCGTGTTGGCGTGCGTTGTAACCGATGTCGTTTCTTTTTTGAATAAAGTACGAAGTTGCTTCGCCGCTGTTCTGATCTTTGCCCTCTTGTTCCAAGCAGCTACACAGCCGGGGCCGGCTACTAATATCCGACCTTGCGACCCGACGGCGTCTTCAGCGCTGGTGAAGGGCCGAGGAAGCGCTGAATTTTTGGGCGGGTCGGGCGTCTTCGAGCGGAGCCTCGGCACGGACGTGTGTTAACGATGAGTCTGCCGAGTAGCGGCCTCGTGCGCCGGAGGTGTTTGTACGCCTTTGTAATTCGGCTTTGTAAGTGTCCCTCAACGAATGCAAAGAATAATCTTGGTTGGAACTTACAAAGTGCGTCTCGCCCCTCTGGCTACTCTGTCCCATGGTGAAGTCGGAGGTTTATGGCACTCGCTCGTACACGACGGTTTGCACCTCGGGAGGGTAGAGTGGTCGAGGTGGACGCGTAGTTGAAGTAACCACACAGGGGCTTCGTCCCTTACCCTTTGAAGTGGGGGCGGAGTGGCGCGAGGGCGCGACGCTCCGTCCCTTACCCTTCGAAGTGGGGCGTGAGTGGCGCCTTAGTCGGTAGCGTGCGAAGCGCTCCGTCTCTTACCCTCCAAAGTGGGGGTAGTGGAGCTGGCGCCTTAGTGGAAGTAGAGGCGCGAGTGTTCCGTCACTTACCGCCGAAGTGGGGCAGTGAGCTGGCGCCTTAGTGGGCAGAGGCGCGGCGCTCCGTCCCTACCCTTAGTGGGGCGTGGCGGTGGCGCCTTCAAAGTGGGCGCAGCCCTTACCCTTCGAAGTGGGCGCGTCTGGCGCCTCGAGTCAGCGAGCGCGCGAGCGCCCGCCCCTTACCTTACCCTTCAAAGTGGGGGCAGCGGAGCTGGCGCCTCGGTTCGAGGTCGACACACGAGCGCTCCGTCCCTTACCCTTCGAAGTGGGGGCAGCGGAGCTGGCGCCTTGATTCAAGGTAGACGCGCGAGCGCTCTGTCCCATACCCTTCGAAGTGGGGGCAGCGGAGCGGGCGCCTCGGTTCGAGGTAGACGCGCGAGCGCTCCGTCCCTTACCCTTCGAAGTGGGTGCAGCGGAGCTGGCGCCTCGGTTCGAGGTAGACGCGCGAGCGCTCCGTCCCTTAGGATTGTGCAAGGATAGCCTCTCGTGCCTTTTGCCCACGCGTGCGCTCGTGCGGAAGCTAGTCTCTGGTGCATTACCTTGGTACTTCGCAGGATGCGCATAGGAGTGGGCCCCCGCGGTGCGCCGTGCTTATGTCCCGCAGGGTACGTGCGGAGGTGAACCTTGGCACTACGCTGTACTGAGGTCCGTGGACTGCGCGGGACTAACACCCACGCCTCATCTATACTCCGAAGAGTATGCACAGGTACAACGTCCGTGCGCGCGCGGGGTTCGCGTCTTGTTTGCACTCCGTAGAGTATGCCGGGATAGCCTCCGTATCTTTTTTATACTCCGGAGAGTGCGTGGGATCGACAACCACATCTTATTTATACTCCGAAGAGTACGCACAGGAGCAACGCCCATGCGTGCGCGAGGTTCGCGTCTTGTTTATACTCCATAGAGTGCGCAGGAATAGCATGCGCATCTTTTTTATACCGTGGAGTGCGTGCGGAGGCAAGCCTCGACGCTACATCTTATTTAAAGTCCGTGGACTACGCACGGAGGCAAGCCTCTGCGCGTTGCGGGTGGTGAGGTGCGTGCGGAGGCGGACCTCAACGCTACGTCTTATTTAGAGTCCGTGGACTGCGCGCGGAGGCAAACCTCTGCGTGTTGCGGGCGGTGGGGTGCGTGCGGAGGCGGACCTCAACGCTATGTCTTGTTTATACTCCGTAGAGTGCGTGCGAGGCGACCTCGGCCCCTTGTTTATACTCCTTCGTCTTTGTTTATACTCATGCCCGTGTCTTTGACGGAGAGTGCGCGCGCAACCGTGTCTTTGTTTATACTCATACCCGTGTCTTTGACGGAGAGTGCGCGCGTGAACGCGTGTCTTTGTTTATATTCATACTCATGTCTTTGACGGAGAGTGCGCACGTGAACGCGTGTCTTTGTTTATACTCATTCCCGTGTCTTTGACGGAGAGGGCGCGCGTGAACGTGTGTCTTTGTTTATACTCATACCCGTGTCTTTGATGGAGAGTGCGCGCGCGAACGCGTGTCTTTGTTTATACGCCGGGAGTACGCGCGGGGGCGGGCCTCCGGCGTTCTCGCCGTGTATTTCTGTAGGCAGTGAGGAGAGTACGGCAAATGGTGAACTTTATTAAATTCCCGTTTGCGCGGGTGAGCGATTACAAAAAATGGAGGCACTAACCACTCATTGCTAGCTCAGCCGGAGCCTCTAGTAACAGGACGATCTGCGCGGGGGTTCGCCAAGCTGGTTCCCTAGGACGTCACGGATCCTCGCATTACGGTTCCCATCCTAGGCGTTCTGTTGAGCCTCGCGGTGCGGACCTTTGGTGCCGAGCTCGATACACCGGGCCATGTCCTGGTCGCCACGGATAGTGATAATGGCCCGCGGTTCGGGGAGCTTCATGCATAGGAAGCTGTGGTGAGGCACCGCTCTGAAGGATTTGAGGATTGGTCGCCCCAGGATGGCATTGTAGGGGTACAGGATATCGACGACGTCGAAGATGGCGTCTTCGCTCCGTACATTGTCGTCCTGGCCGAAGGAGACTTGCAGGCATATCTGGCCTAGCGCCCGTAGGGGTTGACCTCCGAAGCCTTGCAGGGGGATTCCCGAGGAGCCCAGTCGGCTCCGGGGGATCCCCATTTGGTCGAAGGCTACCGCGAACAAGATGTTTGTGGAGCTGCCGCCGTCCACCAGAATGCGGCCAATGTCGCACCCCGCGATGGCGACTTGGATGACGAGGGGATCTTGATGGGGGAATTCCACACCCTGGGCGTCGGCGGGCGTGAAAGTGATCTCATGTTGCGCCCAGTCTGGGGGTGCCTACGCCGGGTACACCGCCACGTGGTGTAGCCTCCTTGCGTAGGCTTTCCGCTGCTGTGCCGAGGCAAACTCCATCGAGGAACCTCCGGAGATGACATTGATGACCCTACGCTGGGATCCCTCCGAGGCTTGCAGCTGCAAGAGGCCTGCCCAAGGCTGCTGTATATGAGCCTGAATCCGCAAGAGGCCCTCCTGGGGCTACGGTCCCTGATCTTGGATCTGCATGGGGCTTCTAAGGGCTGCTGAATGTGGGCCACGACGGGTGGTCGTGCTTCCACGTTCTTGTCCCTGGCGATGCTTTGCCGGAGTGCCGCGATTGAGATGCACGCCCGCGTGTCATGGGTGCCTCGGCCATGGACCTCGCACCACTGCCCGTGGTGGTGGTCTTCGTATTCCCCGCAGCCTCTATCGTCGCGACCCCGGCCGCGGCCTCGTCCTCGCCCCCGGCGCCCTCTACCGCCGCAGCCGGCGGGGTGTTGTCCTCGGAGCCACCCTCGATGTCGAAGACGTATCGGGGCCTTCGCGACTTCTGCTGGCCGCATTTGGACTTGTCGGTGGATGACTCCTTGTGCTGGACATCCTTGCATTCGGAGGCATCCTTCGACGGCTCCGGCTTGCACTTGCCTTTCGAGGAGCCGTCTTTCGACAGATCTTCGCTCTTGGCCAGGCCTTCCTGATTGGTGTCGGAGTCATCACCTTGTCTTCGATGCGCGTCCTCTTTGCCCTAGCGTATTCCTCCATTTTGTTGAAGAGCTTCGCCACTGTCTTGATTGGCTTTCGTGCGTTGTATTCGGCCATCGGGCCGGGGCGAAGGCCCTGTATGGCTGCATTGATAATGGTTGTTTCGTTAACGTCCTTGACTTGGTAGCGTACCTTCGCAAAGAGTTTGAAGGAATCCCGAAGCTTCTCTGAAGGTTTTTGCTTCACTGCGAAGAGCTGATCAGCGTCGACTCGCTCGACGTAGTTACCTTGGAAGTTGTTATAGAGGCGGTCGCGGATCTGCTCCCACGCGTAGATGAAGTTTGGCTCTATGGTAAAAAACCAAGAGAGCGCCACGCCTTGCAACGCAAGGGGGAGTCCCTTCGCCTTCGTGGTGTCGTCTCTTCCAGCGGTTTCGATGGTGGTTTCGTACACGCACACGAATTCTCGTTTGTCCGCGTTGCCCTTGTACGATTCGATAGCGCTGGGGAACTTGAAATCTTCCGGCCACGCCGCCTGCTGCGAGCCGCGAGAGTGGGGACTCGGATCCACACGCCGTAGCGGAAGCGGTGGATGTGGGGCGTCGCGGCTGTCGCCCTCTCGGCGTGGGCTCCGCGCGACCACCGGCGGGTCTGTTAACCGAGCCTCCGCATGTCCCACACGGCCCGCGGAGATCCGTTAGCTCCCGCTGGAACGCGTTGAGGGCCGCCAGCAGGGCGTTTTCCCCTGCGGACGTGGGTGGGACTGCCGGCACTCCTGGTGGTACAGTCGGAGCGGTGGTGACCACGCCTTGCGTTCCCGGATTACCCGCCGCGCTGGCGCGAAGGGCTCCGGAACCGGTGACGAAGCCTCCGTTACCACCGGAGCCGCTCGCCATGCCTGTACTAGGTGGGAGGGCAGACGCCGTGCCAGTGTGCGCGCCAGCATTACCAGCTTTGAACGCCTGGGCGGCGCTGCCGGCAGCCACCGCGGTACCTGCGATGGGGTTACCTGCGACGCGTGTGGCGGTTTCGACGGTCGTCGCGGAGATGGTGGCAGGGTTAACCGTCGTGGCGATGGTAGCGGGGTTGGTCGTTGCGGCGACGGTGACGGGGTCGGCCGTCGCGGCGATGGTGGCGGGGTCGGTCGTCGCGTCATGAACGCCGGTGCCGTCGGTCGCCACACTCGCGTCGCCATCCATGCCTGCACCTACCGACGCCGAAGCCCGGGTACCGAGCGATGCTTCGCCGCATCCGCCTTCCTCTTTGCCGCCGTCGATAAAGCTTTCTTTGGTGCCATCCTCCTCCGGATTTTGCGGCTTGCTCCTGTCCTCCCCACGAACGGCGCCAACTGTCGTGGCTACAGACCAGACAGGATGAGAGTATGGTAGTGGAGAGTTAGGAAAGTAACGGCTTAGGGTTTTACCCCCATGGCCTGTGCTGTATATATATATATATCCACATAGGGAGTGCTTTTACAATTATACCCTTACATCCAAGTATTCCCTACAAGGGCGCTTATGTCATTACACATGTCCCATTTTGGGCCTTACATTCCTTTAACAGGCCTGCTGGGCTTAGGTGGGGGCCACCCCTACAACATATTGCTTTTTACTATTTTGACATTTAGTCTTATAGTCATTACTTTCTTTGTTAGCCAATTAGGCTTATTACTAAACTTGTTTCCATGATTCATTATACTAGAAATTTATCAAGTTTATTGGCTAAATTAGAGTATTCTCTGGTGATCATATATGCATTGATTTCCTATTGGCTGAAAGTCTAAGCTTTATGTTGAATTTAATAGCCCACATGTTATATATATGTTTCGAGCATAATATATTGTTTAAATGACATGGATGATTTACATACCTATATGTTCATTTGGTCATCCAATTTCACCAAGAATTGGCTCAAGAATTGCTCACTTCTATTATCTTTTGAAGATGTCATCCGCTCATTCTTCTACATCGTTGCCGAATGCATGTAATGCACCATCCTCTGGAAAATCCCAGAAAGGAAGAGGACTTTCAAAAAGGCCCAAGGGCCGATTTACCATCATGGATGTCGAAGCATCTAGGACCCCTCTCAATCCTCACCGAGTAGTTTTCATATTCTAGAGAATAGTTGGAATAGCTACACGGGAATAGATTGAGATCATGTTTAATTCACGGAAGACCGTGACCGAAGATTAGTGAGAGACCATGTGGAGGTAGCCCATATTTGTGATGAGTAATTGACACTTGTTCTACAAAGTTTGAGTTTGATTTGTGCGCTTTCTACGAAGTTGTAGATCCCTGGCATGATCGGAGGCTTGTACGACCACATTGGTAATGGTTGGCAACAAATACGACCACGTTGGCCGTGGTCGAATGCCCATTGGACCTTTTATGACCACTCGGTCAAAAGTCGGAAGCCAGTAGATGTGTTTCTCAAGTGGTCGGAAGGTGTGTACACGATTTACGACCGCTGCAGAGCACTTTGGATGTGGTCGGATGGGTTTACGACCACATTGGTCGTGGTCGTAGGTCACCAGTCAGGTTTACGACCACATTGGCCATGGTTGAAGGACATCAGACAGATTCACGACCACTTTGGCCGTGGTAGAATGTTGCTACAACCATGTTGGCCATGGTCGAACACTACTACAACCACGTTGGCGTGGTCGAACGTGGCTACGACCACGTTGGCCATGGTCGAACGCTGTTACGACCACGTTGGCCGTGGTTGGAAGTCGGCAATCGAAGCCACGACAACTGTGGTCGATAGTCGGCAGACTCCGACCTCGACCACGTTGGAAGTCGGCAGACTTCGACCACATTGTAAAGCGGTCGAACGAGGTTGGGTTGGAGTCGGACGTAGTCGTAGCTCAGTCGGCCGCGGTCAGAAGTGGTCGAACACGGTCGTTTGTAGTCATAACACGGTCGGACTTGGTCGGACGTGCTCGGAACGCAGTCGGTCGCGGTCGAACGCGGTCGGACATGCTCGGAGCGCGGTCGGTAGTGGTCAATAGTGGTCGGAAGTATCCTAAAGCGGTCGTAACACCTGGGAACCGGTCGTATGGCCTCCTGAAGCGGCCGTAACATTTGGGAATCAGTCGTATGGACCTCTGGGGTGTTCGTATCGACTTGTGTAGCGGTCGTAGGTCTTGTGCATGTCTTGTTCTACTATTTCGATTGGTCGTAATGGGTATACGACTCTGTTGGTGTATTTTTAGTACTTTCTTCTAATGCAGACTTATGATCACAATGTTTTGCGCAGTGCTATGTGATGTTTTCTTGTCTGTGATGGTTGCAGGACTTTGAGGCTAAGTCGTGGCGAGGCATGGGATGGCCGGGACTAGGCACAGGAGGTGCTGAGGTCGAGAGCGGTCGGGAGATGCCGAAGATGATGAGGCTTGCGAGGTGGTTGCAAGACTTGGATAGCAAGAGAGAAGGAAGCTTTCGGGAAGGTGCAGGAGAGACATTTTGGAGAAATGCGCGAATCCTGCAAAGGGAAGCAGTTCTCTGCAAAGCACAGGAGTTGTTGGCGTTAACGGGCAAAGTAGTGGAGCTATTGGAGTTAACGGGTAAAGCACTGGAGATCATTTTCGCAAGTGGGTAAAGCACGCTGTAATACCTGATGTTAGTTGGGGATTAACGGAGTTCCCCCGGTAGCTTGAGGCTATAAATAGGGTTGTAGAGCTCGGGTGCTCGATGAGGTTGGTTCCCGAATCGCAGGGTTTCTCTGTTTATTTTGTGTGAGTTGTCTCTGGGTAGAGCATGGTGCTCGTGTATCTCCCAATGGAGTGGATGTAGAAACCTCTATGATCAATCATTCATCTCTGTTCCTCTATTTGTGTTCTTCTGTCTGTATGATGATTGACTGTTTTGTTGCACTTTCTCTATTATATCTTATCTCTTTCTTGTTTCAGTCTGAGAGTTTGGTTCTCTATTTTGCTCTACTTATCTTGTTTTGAGTTGTGTTCGCTTTTGAGTAGCCTCGGTTTTGATTTGCTCTGAACTGGGAATCAATTTCCAGGCCACCTTGGCCAGTCTTTTCCTGAGAGCAAAGTCTTCAATCTCAGTTCTAGTCTTACGGTCATGCGGTGCTTGGTTTCCTTTGTTTCTCGTTTGACCGTGCCATTCTTTTCATTCTCGGGAGAGAGGTTTCGATCTTTGTGTTTTTGCTCTGCCAGAGGATGTGACCTTATAGTATTTGAAGTCTCATGACCAAAAGATACGTGAATCAAAAGTTATTCAAAAATCAGATTTTGCGGCCGTGCATTTCCATCTTCCTCTATTTCAGATTTGACTACGTTGTTTTCTTTGTTCACAGCGGAGAGGCTTTGATCACTCTGTGATTTCTTGACTTGAGGTCGTTTTGTTGCTGTGGTTGAAGTCACCTGGTTGATTGACGTGAGAATCACAAGATATTTAGTTTTAGTCTTGGCGGTCGTGCGCTTCTCCTCTATTTTCGCTTCGACAACGCAGTATTTATTGTGCTGTCTATTTTCGGTCACTGCTTCTTCTTGTCTGGCTGTCTTCGACCGTTTGGCTCGATCGACCACGAGTTGGCGCTCGACCACCCTGTTTCAGATAGATCCCTACTTAGTTGGTTTGACCACGGCAAAACATCTTGAGCGCTCTGGACTACTCCTGGCCGAGAGCCAACTTCTCTATTTTCTGTTCTTTACTTTGGTCTTCCAGTGAGCATTCATCCTCTTGCTTCATAGCTTCTATAGCTATCGGAGAAGAAGATTGTGTGAATACTTGGGGAGGTTTGAAGGCACCATTCACCCCCCTCTGTTTCCAGTTTAGTCGTACAACTAGAAAAATGAGCTGATGATAGAAGTTTTTCATTCATTCGATATCCCGGAAGAACACAACGCCTCCATGAAATGACATGCATTGCTAGTAGCATGCAAAGAGTGGAAGAACATCAAGAGCCTGCTTGTCAAGCAATACGTGGATAAGGATCTGACGCCCCTCCATAAGTATCCATTCTTCGAAGATGACAGATAAATTTAGGAGTGAAAGTGTGGCGCACAGGGCCCTCCAAGCAAAAAACACGCACCCCACACACCCGCTAGGTGCATGGGTAAAATCCTGCAATGGAGGAAGGAGGACGAACAGGCAATCCTACAAGAGATCTCCCCGCCATTTGCCGGATCCCTGATGAGTGCCCCCAAAACTAGGTAAGAGTGAAATCATCTATTGTGTCAGGCCATCTCCTTTTTAAACCCCATAGACGAGGAAGTGTCCCACTGCTTGGAAGCATTGAGTGTAGAATCTTCCTAATGCTCATTGCAGGTAGTTAGGAAGAGAGATTTACTCTCCTTAGCCCTAGGAAACGAGGAGCACTCAGGTCGCACGAGAGGCTTTGGTCTTTACGTTCCATGGAAATATGGTTTCGCAAAGGACTCCAAAGCGTATCGGAGTAGGAAGAGAGCTAAAGCCGAGAATGAGACACAGCTACGAGAGGACATTACGGTATAAAATAGAGATGAGGTGCTAAGGTTGGTTAGAGATGAGATGTAAAGGTATAGGAAAAATCAGCAGGAAGCCCCCGCCACTCCTATGCCAGACAGCCCCCAACCGTCGGAGTAGTTATGCATCTAACCTTACCTCAAAAAAGCGATCATTGCTTTCCTATTGATGACATCCTAGTAATAATTATTATCTCTAGAATGCTTGATCCATTGATTGGCTTGTTGGAGTAGCTAATTTTGTATTGTTATGTAGGTGGCTACAAAGTGCAAACTCTAAGTGAGATATGCCTCCGTTGCCCTGTGCGCTGCTTGGGGCCAAGTGTATCCATCTGAGCCTAGGGCCTTGGTGCACGGTGTATCTCTAGCACCAGATTTTGCAAAAGTGAATGTGGACGGTGTTCATGTAATTTTGAGGTTGTCCCACTGGAAATGGCCCCCAATGATGAGGTCATGACTCTAGGGCAAGCCATTGGAACATTCGTCCAGTGGTCAAGAGGGACATCTGTCTGGAGGGTCCTACACCAGTGCTAAGTCCATGAGAGCCATCTGCACCGGTGCCAAGTCAATTCAAGCTATCTACACCGATGCCAAGTCTACAAGAGCTATTTGCACCGATGCCAAGTCCACTCGAGTTATCTGCACCGGTGCCAAGTCCACAAGAGTCATTTGCACCAGTGCCAAGTCTACTCGAGCTATATGCACGAGTGCCAATTCCACTCGAGCCATCTGCACCGGTGCTAGGTTCACTCGAGCTATCTGTAGCGGTGCAAGTCTACAAGAGCCATCTACACCGGTGCCAAGTTCATGGGGGCTATCCGTAACAGAGCTACCTGCATAGACGCAGCAAAGTCGTGGTTCTTCTACATCTCGTGCCTAGTTGACTACTTTGAAATCGACCTATAGCTGAGGTGGCAAGGGCAAAACGAAGAAGACCAATAATGAGATCCCCTACTAGCCGTTGGCCCAAAAATTCTTGCTAGGTGAGCCATTGGTTGTCGAAAAGTGTCTCCTAACTCTAGTACTGACTTTCCAGAGATAGCATACATATTACATAGAACAGGCCAACAAGTCAAAGAAAACAACGATGCTCAGGTGTCATCATCATGTTTAGGTCGTATCATCTGTAGAACGATATTCATGACTGTGTCTTCACGGTAACCTTCGAGGACTTATTCTTTCTTTTCACACTTGACGCCCTAGACACCTCACTCATTCGATGCTGGACATTGTAAGTGTGTGCAATCATAGTCCACGTTTATGTAATACCGATAAATGTTATATATAACTCATTGTTGTTGTATATATGTATATATATAGATATAGATATATAGATACATGGTGACTGAAGCCAGATTAAAGAAATCACTAGTTGGTTTCTTCAACCCACGCTTTGTCTCCATGGATATCATCAAGGAGGATGCATCCTTCGTCTGGTGGCTATACATGACGACGACATTGGTGGCTCACCACAATAAGAAATTCATACTTGTACTCTACAACCAGGAGTAAGTGCCGCACTAGTGGTTATATTTGTTGATTTGTACTTTATAAGTAACACAAACTTAGGTTTAATGACCATAAAAACATACCTCCGTAGGTTCCACTGGATTCTAATTGTAATTATACCAAAATAGAATAAGTTAATATACCTTGATTCCCTAAGGAGGAACAGAACCGACTACACAGTTGTGAAATGATTAATCAACAGATAAAAACATTTCCTCCATAGATAACTTCATTATAGTCTTTCCTTCCTTCCCAATGACTAAGGCTAACTTTTTGGAATCACGTAGGACATTCGCCACGTAAGTTGTAGAGATACGGAAATCCAAGGGAGGGATCGACACCCTGCGACGCGATCTACATTTCTCGGTATTCGCTTGTACACATTATTCCTATATAACACTTTATAGTAATGCCTCTCGAACTAACAAATTATATTTTTGTAATACCACCAGCAGCCACCTGGGCAACACCTGTGGATTCTATGTTTGCCACAACATGCAACTATTCTTCGATTCCAGGAAGAACTATGATACTCAGGTTTGTCAATCTTGCGATAATTATTTTATACTTATCAATTTATATATGTATGCACGACATTGATCTTCCTACTGACAGATTGCATCCATCCCTACAACTCCATTGAAATAGGCTGACCTCAAACATATTTGAGGACAGTGTGTGTACTTCTTTATGTCTACAGTCATAAAAAAAAGATGGAGAGTTCCACAATATAGAATGAATTTCATTGGGATAATATTGAGCTTAATTATTCATGTGTGTATTTGTTCAAAGCTGGATAATTCATTTTAGTTAATTGATTTGTGAAATGGATGTTCTTGTTTCTGAAATGAATGAATATGAATTAGATGTATATATATTGTGTTGATCTGCTTATTTCAGAGGGCATGGCTAGTATTTCCTGAGGCTAGCAAACAAACAGAAATAGGTTTAGAAGTAGAAAGGAATATCATAGATGATTATTAACTTATAACCGTCTGTGATAATTGACAATCACAGACGGTTTTTAGTACAAACCGTCTGTGATTTGTCAACTATCATAGACGATTTTTAGTAGAAATTGTCTGCGATAATATACGTCACAGACGGTTTGAAAGCCATCTATGATAACCTCATGTTGTTACTGGCCCATAAACTCAGACAGCTTATGAAACTGTCTGTGATGACCTTTTCTGCAGTAGTGACAACCAGTTTTTGAATCCTTGGGTTTGACTACGACTAGTACCAGCAAAACCGAGAGGTAGAGCGTGTATTCATGTCTTTGAGTTGAGGCAGAATACTTGAGGCTCCATAGGATTTTTGTAGGAATTTTTGCATGAAATAGTTGAAATCCACGTAGTTCCTTAAGAGAAATTTTATGTTTCAAACGCAGTTGAACAACTAGGATGACTGGTACTACTACTTATTCTCCTATCACTAATTGTTTGCGGCCTCCCTATTTATTCGATCACTGCCTAATATTGGCACGCTTAACCCTAGGTGCGCCACATATTTTGTACATGTGTTTGGTTGTGTACTCTAGTTGCGTCTTGTCACATTTTGGCCCTATTAGCCCATGCTTTATAGACTTTGCCATAGTACACTTGGCATAGTTGTGATTTTTGCCTATCTTTGCCATAGTTGTGATGCTTATTTTGGTTGCTACAAAAAGTGCGGCAAAGTACACTTGCATAAGGTTAGTTCGGGCAGAGTTAGGCGTAAACATGGGAAATTTTATTGCCAAAATTTCACCAATAACCGCCGACTTTTGGAGTTATCGGCTGGCTCCGGTAAGAGCATGTCCAATGCAGGTGCTTAGAGAGATACTTAGTAATAAAAAACGGATTTTTCTTGCCACATAGGATAGATAAGGTGCTTATTTTGAAGCATCAATGCTTAAATAAGCACCGGTGCTTAGTAGGTGCTTATGTGTATAACTATATCTATTAATAGATAATATAGCATCTAAGCACCTATGGAAGAGATGCTTGCATTGGAGGAAATAACTTTTGCATGGATGCTTGATGATGTGGCTATATTCTCTCTCTTTAAGCACTCATATATAAGCATCTTGCATTGTACATGCTCTAAGACGTTAAACCGGGTAAAATTTTTGGATTTGCATAATTTTGATTAAGTATAAAAGAAAATTCACAGCAAAGATGTGCAGATGGCCAATGGTAAGGCACTACGGCTTTGTGTGGTAGGTTGGGGGCTTGAGTGATGGAAATGGCAAATTTTCTAACTTTTTTATTTTTATATCCAAAAAATTTAAATTTGAATTCAAAAAACTTTGGACGTAAAATTTCAAAAAGTTTCAAAAACCTGCAGTTACCGTTGTTATCGTTGGGGTCCAAAAATTTTTAAAACCGATGTGGTTTTCTCTGGGCATGAAGGCCTAAGTAATTTGGCTTTAAAAGGCATTCACCAATCACCATCGTGGTAATTGAAAAAGGCCATTGCCAAGAACGGGTAGGAGGGACGACCTTACACACACGTACACTATCTCTCTGACAAGGAGTAAAAGGTAAAAGAACAGATACCACCCTTCCTCTCCCTTTCCCCGACCCTTCCTCTCCCAGCGCCGACTCCCTCCCTACATCTCGCCTTGCCGCCGCTGGAGCACGCCGCCGGAGGCTGTGCGAGTGCTAGGAAGGCGGCGGCAGGGCTCTCTCGCCTGGATCTGGGCGGCGGTTCTAGATCTGGGCGGCGGTTTCGAGGTGGCGGGGCCCCGTTGGTGGTTGCTGGTGGGGGCTGAGCGGCGTGGGCGGCGGTCGGGGCCGGAGCGCGTCTCCGGGCGTGCGAGGGCGTGGAGACGGAATTGGCGCGCGCGTGGAGTGGTGTCGTCGTGGAGCGGCGGCGGCGCGAGGTTGCCGCCGCCGGCATGCGTCTCGAGCGCGCCGGTGCGGATCTAGGTGAGATCGGGTCCGCGGCGGTCTGAGTTTCGCACGAAAAGGGGTCGGCGCTGGATGCGGGCCGCCGCTCAGCAAGCGGTGGTCGTGCAGCCAGCTCTTCATCGCCGCTGAAGCATCACCGTCGTCCTCCAGCGACTCCGGGCGGTGCGCGAAACCGTGGCCCCTGCCGGCATTCTCGGCGGCCTTGGCGTCACTCGCGCGCTTCTCCAGCTCCTGCACCGTCTCCGCTGGGCTCAATTGGTCGCCGTAGGTGAGGGAGGCGCGCGGTGGCGGTGGGGACGGAAGGCAAGGAGGGAGGCCAGCGGCTGCGGCTCCAGTCTTGGCGCTGGTTCCGGTCGCGTGCGGGGCCGGCGGCGATGCTGGTCGTCGGAGCCCAGCATGGGTCTGGCTGGTGGCCGGATGCTGCGGCTGGTGGTGGTGGTTGTTGGTTTGCGGTCCTGTCGTGTGGTAGGCGGTTCGTCTGCTGGGTGCCTGAGGTATCCCGCGGTGACCGGTGAAGGCTAAGCTGGCATCGGTGCTTGGTGTCCGGCGTGGCAGCAGATAGTCCTCTGTAGGCGTTGCTTAGTGGATTCTTCAGAGACGGATATTGCTGGAAGCGGCTATTTGAGGAGTTCAAGGGTGGCTATGCCATGGCTTTTAGGTGTGCAGGACTCCGGTGTGTTGGTGGCGGTCTATTCTGTGTGTGGGTAGTGCGTGAGGTGATGTGGAGGTGCTAGTGAAAGCCTTGCCGGTGTTCTTACCGGTCCCGACAACGATGACGCCTTCGGGCGCCATTTTCCTTCTTGGAGGTGTTGTCATGGCACTCCACAGCCTGAAGGAAGATAGAGTTGGGTGGAATTAGATGTGTTGCATTGAGCCTCTCGGGCGGTATATATAGAGGTACAAGACTTAGGGGGCAAGATGGTACAAGGGATTGTAATCCCAATGGACTCTATCCTACCATATATTGTACTCTAACATCTCCCCATGATACAACGGAGCGCCGCATGACAGTGAGACCGGAGAAGAAGCCGAAGAGCTAACATCCCCGCAGATCATAACCGTTGATGCGGCGCGTATGCTGTGACTAGAGCAGGAACCGACAAGTAGCTCAAGCAAGGTGGTAGCCCTTTGTGCCGATGTCGAGGTAGCCGAGCGCGAGGGCGGAGTAGTCGTGGTCGAGGATGCCGTGCTGGAGATGGCCGTGGTCGGCGTAGTCGTGGTCGGGTTACCGATGTCGAGACGGTCGCCATGAAGCGCGAGGCGCAAAAGAGGCGCCATGGTGATGACGGAGACGTGTCGGCGATGCGTCGTGGAAGGGGCGTGCGAGGTCGATGCGATCGCCAGGCCATGGAGGATGTAGGCGAAAACGGTGATGCAATCGAGGCGACGAGACGGAACGGAGGGTCGATGCCGGGTCGATGCGATCAAGCCGCTAGAGCGAGGCGTGTGCCGAGTTTGCCGACCCGCAACGCGTCGGGACGAAGCACGCACCGGTGTTGCGATCGGACGTACAGGGAGAGGCCCCAACCAGCGTGGTTGTGCTGGACGAAGAAGAAGCGATGCGGGAGCGACGCCCTACCCGGCGGGCGGTCGCGGCGGGCGCGCGCGGCGAAAGCGGCGACGCAAGGTACGGCGCGGCGGTAGCGCTTCGATGTCGGCGATGAAGGCCCGATCAAGATGGCGAAGACCATGTGCGAGCAGATGGCGCACAAGAGGTTGTGCAAGCACGATGCCGTCGATGCATGAGGGGACGGCGATGGAGATGCAACGCGAGGGGACACACGCGCGGCGGTGCCGCGGCCGAGGGGCGACACGGCAGCAGCCCTATTGCTCGGAGAAGATGCGCGTAGTACTCGGCGACAAACGCCACGGAGCGGTGGATCGCACACAATCGGTGATCGACCGAGTACGCGCGAGGCGGGACGACGATGGAAGAAGTCGGTGGCGCCCCGATCTGTGGTGGCGATGGCGAATCGGCGATGAAGACGTCGCGGGACAGATGACCGAGACGCGACGCGGCGTCGCGGCGCCCTCGACATCGTGTGCCCACCGCCGCGAGCGCGCGATCGAAGAGGTAGAGGCGGTGTAGTCGACGCCGATGTCGAGTAGATACGTCGCGAGGTCGGCGGGCGGTGGCGACTCAACCCGATCGGTGATCGGAAAAAGAAAAGATACAACAGCAGTAGAATCATCCATGTGCAATGCACCAGGCGGTCAAAAATCCTGCATCTTGGTCAAAGGGGACTCATCTCCAGGCAGCTGCCCAAACCGACCACTGCCCAAACCACCCCAAGCCCATCGCATTCCCCCCCATCGGCCGCTCCGCCCTCTGGTCTCCTCCCTCCGCCGACTCCTCCCACGCCCGAGCCCCCTCGGTGGCGGATGGTTCCGTTGGGGAAGGAGGCAGCAGGGAGGCGGCGGGCCGAGAGGCGGCTGGCCAAGATGGCGTGGAGGCGGCGGCGTTGGGGACGGGGCGGCGTCGATCGGACGCGCATGGGGAGGAGGAGGCGGTGGTGGTGGGGAGGGCTGGCCGCGGCTGGCCGGATCCGGCCCGATCCGCGCGGAGGCGAGGCGCGGCGGGCGAGGCGGGATCAAGCGGCATTTGGTGGGCGGCACCGGCAGGTTCTGGCGCGGCGGCGCGCGAGCGTGGCGGCGGTGGGACGACACCAACAGGTCGGCGGATGGAGATCCGGCCGGAGGGCGCGCGAGGCGCGCCTGTGGGCGGTTGGTGGCGCGGCGGGAAAGCAGTGGCCCCGGCCGGCGCGCGCGCGTCCGGAGGAGGCGGCGGGTGGCGGATCAGCGCGCTCCTCGGGCGGAACGACGTGACGAGGCGCTCCCTGCATCCAGCGGCGGCGATCGCAGGGGCGACGCGACGCGGCGGCTCCTAGGCGAGGGCTCCAAACGGTGATCCACGGAGGAGTCATCAAAGCGGAGGCGTCGATCTGCTGCTTGACTACGACGACGATGGCGGCCGGATCAATAGGATCCGCCGTCTAAACGGTGGCGCTGCCCCCAGCGGAGATAGATCTCCCCGGGGGCGCGCGGTGCGGAAGCGAGCGGCGGCTAGGGTTAGGATCTAAACCTAGACGTCTGATACCATGAAGGAAGATAGAGTTGGGTGGAATTAGATGTGTTGCATTGAGCCTCTCGGGCGGTATATATAGAGGTACAAGACTTGGGGGGCAAGATGGTACAAGGGATTGTAATCCCAATGGACTCTATCCTACCATATATTGTACTCTAACACAGCCCTCATGTTTTCTGATCTCCAGGTGAAAACCTTGCCTCGGTGAGGCGGGCGGCGTTAGCGACCCTTGTCGTCTCCTTGGAGGCGTCGCCTAGGAGGTCCTTCTTCACGCAAAGTAGACCGAAGTTTGGATGACGCAGTCGGTTGAGAATAGGGTCTTGGTTGAAAGCAAGGACGGAGAAGAAGTTCTAAAGCGTAGTCTTTCTAGCTTTTTATAGTCCTTAAGCTCTCTTTCTCGTTGTTGTATGCTCCTCAGTTATGAGGCTTTGATCCTAAGAGCTCGTGTAACCTTTGGCTGTATATATCCCTCGTGGATATAGAGGCCGGATTTTATATCCTTTATCTAAAAAAATCATCATCGTCTCAATCATATACCGTTGGTTGGGATGGGACGGACGAGCAGTTGGAGCTAGCTGCAGAGGAGAAAGGCGTGGCGGCAACCGCAGGTCACCTGACTGCACAGGCCGGCCGGGTTGGTCCACGCACGCTGCACGCAGCAGCAGGAACATGCAAAACAGTGGAGCGTACGTGCGTAGCGTGGGCGGAGTGGTCAGTCACGTGGCAGGCGGTCGCACGCGGCCCAGGCGAAGATGCTTGGACAAGCAGGGTGAACAACTCAAAATTTCAAAAACTCTAAATTGTTTGAATTTTACTTAAATTTGAAGTTTTTTCAAATCCAAAAAGTTTTTGAAACCAAGCCACTTTCCCTTTTTGGATTTACACTTTCTAAGCACGGAAGCACACCCCAACCTTTCCGCCAACACCCTGCTCCTGCTGCCACACCCTGCAATGCCATTCGAACTCGTGCTCACTGCCTTGCTCGCCCGTCACAAGCGTCCAAGCTAAAAGCTACGCCACCTCGCTGACCTCCCATACACAGCCTTAACGCTGCTATTGACTCAGCGCCCGCCACCGCTACTCTGCACCAACAGCTGCTCAATACACACCGCAACATGCTTCTCATCACATCACCTCACGCGCTCATGCCAGTGAGAGGCAACATCTCTCCCGTCGCCAATGCGCTCGCCAACTTCACCGCTGCAACGCAAAAACCGCGCACCTATCCATGTCACAGTCCACACCCCAAGCACGCTCCCGCGCCGCTACTGGCGCCACTGTGTTCACCTACTTAATCGAGCTCTGCGACTCCCTCACCCTCCATCCACATAGCCCCACTCCAACTGCCACCCTTCTTTCCCCAATTTTGGCCACGCCGTGCTGCAACAGCCGACACCTAAATCACCACCAGTGAGCCAACTTTGATTTCTCACCCCCGCCTCCAATCTAGACCAATTGCTCATGTCCGTAGCTTCGCTCCACTACTACAAAGCTAACCCCTAACTTCTTGCTTAGCCTCACTACCTCTAGCTCACCACTAGTGTGCGTCATCGCTCTGTTGCCTACAGCCACTATAGCTGTGGGGACCCCTGATTTACTAAGAATCTTCATAATCATGCAACTGTCTAGGATTTCAATTATGCACAAATTGATAAACAATCTGCTTACGATTATAATACCATAATATAGTTCCTTCATAAAGTATAACATAGTAGTCGATTACAGAGTTTTAAGGTTTACATGCCAAACTTGCTTAATTTATAGATGGAACACGACAAAAGGTGGCCACATCATAGGCAACGCTTGAGTGTAAGGTCGACCTAAAACGTATGATCTTCGCCATCAACCTAAAACATCTGATATTTACCATCGTGGTATTCATCATATGTTGGCATGTTCTCTTCATAATAATCATTGTCAGAACCAAACTATGCAAGAATGAGTACATCCGTACTTAACAAGCCACGGTGGTAAAGTTTTATAATGCACCTAAGGATTTCAAGGGAAATATCTATCAAGAAGGTTTTGCTTTGAACCTATCATTAGTAGTACCCATATAAATTTATTTGTAAGCATTTGATGTAAGTCGAAACAAGTTCATAACGAGGGTTTTGTTAAGGGGTTGTCCATTAACAAGTTGGCACTTTCAACTTACGATAATTTTAACTAATAATGTCTTATGCCTTGATTTAGGTATCACCCCTTTTGACACAGCTCCATTAATCGGAAGCACGCCTCATTCGAATGATTCGGTTTAATCTTTGCAGAGAATGCCTAACTTTACCCACACAATATCCACAACTTGTATAGAGCTTCACAACACTAGTACTTCCCAATACAGAGAAATTCCCTCTTAGTAGTAGGTCCCTTACCAGGCCTAGATACAAGTGACTCCTACACTACTCCCAAGAGTCATACTGTGACATAGGCCGGTCTAGGGTCCGTGCCAACACCAAACCTACCCATGGCAATACCAATGAAACTAATAGAGTAAAGTCCATTACCGGTCCTTAAACTTTTTATGTTGTGTCATCCCGGTCCATAGACTTTCAAAGTGTGTCATCCCGGTGCCTAAACACTCTTTGGGTCTCAAAATTAGCCCATTACTGGTCTTGGTCATGTCATCCGGTCCTTAAACTTTTATCTTTGTGTCATCCCGGTCCATGGTTGTTACCACAGTAATGGCACACTTTGAAAGTCTATGGACCGGGATAACACAGCATAAAAAGTTTAAGGACCGATAATGGACTTTACTCAAACTAATATATTAACTGAATCAAGTTCGAGTAATCAATCCTATGGATGAGCAGTAATCGTGTTTTATCTCATGACACAGGTTAATTTCATATATGCTTTGGACAAAACCACCTTTCCTGTAAAGACTTGTGCACGCAACCACTGAGTAGTATATGCACACAGTCACCTCCAAACCACACACCTATATCCGCCCTCAGCTAGCATTTTCCACAATATCACTCTAGGCAAGTGATCCAACATTTTTATCCATCATACCACAATGGTCATAAATTCTGACGTGTCAATTGATGACGGTGGACCACAATGTAAAGATATCATTATTGTTATTCAAATTCACTACTATGCTAATCTAAAGTACAATAGTATGATATGCTAGCTCTAGGTACAATAGAGAAAATAAGATCATATTATTATCAAGGATGGCAAATAAACAATGTAATTAAAGGTATTAACTGTTAAACAAGATCATTCAAAAGTAACTGATAACAAATAGCATTGATGATTAAATAATGAAGAAATTAACCTGTACATAATATAACCAACTAATAGGAATTCAATATGATCAAGGAATGTGGCTTGCCTCGATGTTCACTCCTTCGTAGATTTTAGGGTTATTACCCCCTAGTTCTAGTTGCCTCATGGACTTCTTCTTTGTAATCCAGTGTATGTACACCCGAATAAAGCCAAACAAGTCTATTGCAAAGCTACAAATGAAACACTATCAAAAGAAAAAGGGAAACAAAGACAAAAAGTGAACATAAAGGAAAACTAATGAAGAGTTGACTTTGGAGAACTTGGATTTGGAAATAGAGGGTGAAAAATGATGTTTGGAGCGTCCACTAGGGTTTAGGTTTAGTCTACTATGTAGAATTGTTCTAACTGGGTGACAAATGGTCTAGAGCTAGGTGAATCAGTCACGAATCAACTTTAAACCAGTCTGAGTCAAGATAAACTAGTAAGAATTGGGTCGGACTTGGTTAAAACGGGCTAACTCAGACTAGACTCAGCTTGAAACTAGTGTCAGTCCTATTTGACTCAGCGCAAAATGATCTGACTTGACCATGTGCGCACAATACTAGACTCGGGCTAGGTCGGGTGGAAGTGACTCAGGTCCAACGTTCGAGATGGTTAGGTCAAACTGAGTGAGCACAGTGCTGACCGCACTATTCTTCTTCTTTGCTGAGCAGAGGAGGACAAAGAGAGAAGACGACAACGATGACAACATGACAGCGGAATAGTGATGGCAACCTGTGCAAAAGATGTTCCTAGACATCATGAACCCATTTTGGGCGGTTTAGGAGGATGACAAGGATCATGGTGGTCGGAAAAGACAAGGCAAGGGCGATGGCCATGGAAAGGGAGAAACTTACTAGCGGTGAGGTCTGGCGTTCTCTAGTGCAAGCAATGGGTGTGAGATAGTGTGAGCATGGGAAGTCTTCTTGGAAGGATGGCTTGGCTTGAGGTACAGTGAGGAAGGCTGGTGGCGGTGATGGCTATGATGGTGGGGTGAAGTTCGATGGCGGCCGTGCATGGTGGTTGGTGGAGGTGATGGAAAGTATCAACACAATGATGCGCACCTCGTTACATAGATGGCAAGGTAAGGGGAAGATGGAGGCTGCAGATCGGCGGTGGAGGTGACAAGACTGGCATCACGATGACTTATGATAGTGGCTCTAGCGACGCCTTGGCTCAGGAAAGGTACAAAAAGAATCGCAAGGCAATGAGGAAGGTAATGGCAAGATCAATTTAGGGTGAGAGATGAAGACGAGGATGAATTTTGAGAAATTACCAGGTGGTCACAAGGAGAGGTAGTGCTTTCACTTGGCTTGTGGGCGACAACAAGGTTCCGAGGTGATGTGGCTAGCTTTTGGAAGCGAATGGGAAGGAAAAGGCTAGTTGGCACTGCTGCTGGCTTTATAAACACTTGGAGATGGTGGCGCATAGGAGACGGTGGGCAGCAGAAGTGGTGCGTGGGCAACGATGTGGGCGAGTGAGCGCATTTTGCGAACGAGCTGGCTAGCAACGATGTGGAAGTCATTGCTCAGAGTTAATGAGGCTATGGCGTGAACGCGAGGTAGTTGGCGAGGTGACTGGTGGTGAAACTTCAGTGAGGTCATGTGACCAAGCAAGCTAGTAAAGAAGGAGTAGCCAATGCATGGCTGAGCGAAGATGGGTTGTGGGAGAGACTGGCAAGTGACCCTGGGACAAGGAAGGAAAATAGGCCATGCGGTGAGAGAAAAGGAAAAAGAAGTGTGGGCCAGACCAGATTCGACCCAGAGAGGAAAAAGGAAAAAAAATAAAAAGGGTTTTTTTAGGATTCCTAGAGAAATAAGATGGCATTTCTGACACACAAAAACACAAGAAACTCATAAAAATGCGATAAACAACATGAGAGATTTTGCAAAAAAATTTATGAAATGTCAAAAAATTTTGGGCTACCATAACCTTGCCCTCCTTAAAGAGAATCTTGTCCTGAGATTGCACTCGAAGGAAGAAAAGTTGTGGAAATTCTTGCTATAAGTTTGATTCTCTTTCTCAGGTTGATTCATCCTCTGTGCAATGTTTCCACCGAACTCGACAAAATCTGATGCTCCTATTTCTCAGTTGTCTATCTACTACTTCTAAAATACTTTTAGGCTCCACTTTATAAGTCAGGTCTAGTTGCAATTCTATTATCTACTATGACATTTCATCAGTTGGTTACCCCAAACATCTAATTAATTGTGACGCATGAAAAATTGGATGTACTCCTGCCAGTTCTACTGGTAACTCTAATTGATATGCAACTTCTCCTTTTCTATCTTCAATCTTATAAGGACCAATATATCTCAGTGCAAATTTTCCTTTTATTTGAAACCTCTGCACTTCTTTAAGTGGTGTCACTTTTAGATACACAAGATCAACTTCAAATCTTAAATCTCATCTTCATGTATGTGCATAATTCTTCTATCTGTCCTGAGCTGTCTTTGGTCAATTTCTGATAATTCTGACATGTGCTTCTGCATTCTTTGTTGCCTGTGGTCCCATGAGTTGTCTTTCTCCCACTTCAGTCCAATTTAATGGTGTCCTACATTTTTGTCCATACAAGGCTTCAAATGGTGCCATCTCTAAAGTAGCTTGATAACTATTATTGTAGGTGAATTCAGCAAAAGGTAAGCAAATGTCCCAAGCTTGTCTGCATAATCTCTGAACATGTCTTCTAAAATTCGGTTGACTCTTTTTTGTCTAACCTCCAATCTATGGATGATAAGTTGAACTAAATGTCAATTGTGTGCCCATAGCAGCATGTAGACTTTTCCAAAATCTTGAAGAAAACTGACTTCTTTGATCCGATACTATTCTTTTTGGTATCCCATGTAAAACCACAATCTTGGTCATATACGATTCTGCTAACTATGCTCCATCATAAGTCTGATTGATTGGAAGAAAAGGTGCCACTTTAGTCAATCTATCCACAATTACCCAAATAGCATCATAACATGTCTTGGTTTTCAGGAAACCTGTTATGAAATCCATTTTGATCTCATCCCACTTTCACTCTGGCAATGGCAAAGGCTACAATAGTCCTGTTGGTCTTCTATGGTCTACCATTATTTTCTAACACGCATCACATAAGTTCACATGCTCTATTACTTCTCTCTCTTAATATTCTTCCACTAAAAAGGCATTATTCAAATCTTGATACATCTTAGTGCTACCGGGTGAATGGAAAATAGTGAATCATGGGCTTCCTGCAATATCAATTTCATGATTTCCTTCTTGTCTGGTATACAGAGTTGACCTTGGAATCTGACAATTCCTTCATCATCTTCGATAAAACCTGTAACCTTCTCATCCTTGATTTCTTGTTAAATCTGTTGTATCTCCTCATCCTCGATCTTAGCTATCCGAACTTGTTCTAGCAAAGTTGGCTTGACTTCAAAAGCTGCTAACATCCTTGATCTGCAAATTCTAATTTCAACTGGTGTATCTATTTTCTTAGCTATACTGGACATTCTTCAATCATATTGTTGCTACAATAGACCTTCTGTCGGGACCCCGGATTACAAACCCGACCTCTCGTGGTATTCTGCACTAGTCCGAGATCACACTAGTGCATACAGCTAAAAGCGAAATGATTCATGACCAACAACGTATTTATTACAATAATTAAGAGTACTGACCACCAAGTCTCATTATTACATTGGAGGTTTCAAGACCTCGCACAATCCAAACACAGAGGAAGCAAAGAAAACTCAAAGCAGACCCATCAAAATGCCACAGCGATTGATGGGAAGCGCGACCTAGTCCTCCGGGAAGAATCCGTCACGACCACTGCAAGCAAAGAGTTGTAATCACCTTCTTGAGCTTCATGTTCCTCTGAGGGTTTATTTTAAGTGTAGCATGTGAGTACATAAAGTACTCCGCAAGTCTTGGGAAAAATGCATAGATGCAAGGCTTAACAAAGGAAGGCTATATGGTTCTTTTGCACAAAGCAACATTTTAAAATTCAATTACTACTAATTATTTTCGAAGGCAACATTTTAACCAATTAATTGTTTTAACAAAACTATCATTAATTCTCTAGTGAAGGTTCCGTCTACCAACACTAGCTAACAACTTGAACAAGTTTAATACTGCGGGTTACATCCACCCTCTCTGGCTCCATCCGCCAGGATACCCTTCCGAGAGTTCCCTCCACTCTCGGAATTCCAAAACTTTTGATTTTAAAACCAAAACCAGAAATCTACCATGTGAATGCATTCCTTGCCCGCCCTTGACCGTGGGCACGGCTATTCGAATAGTTTTACACTCTGCAGAGGTTGTACAACTTTACCCACAAGAGATAAATTATCCTAAAAGTCAACACGCTTCCTTTGGCATGAGACCCAGATAAAATATCACAAAGCCTTTACCTTACTCTAATCTAGCTAGATACCACCCGCTGAGGTTTCACCGCAGTAGGCTAACCGCCCAACCAAGCCCTCTTGCGCCATATGAGTACATGAAATCCTGTCCCTCACCGTGAATAACCTACCCATCCTCGGCACCCACTTTCCACCGGTGGCACCTAAACTAGACTATCATAAGTTAGTCACTAGGTCGCACTCCATATAGACTTGTGGTTGTACGGTTAATGCTCAGTCTGGACAAACACAAGCGTCGGTCCTTAATTGACTAGGGTGGAACATACACTTTACAAGATCTCGTGCTTCCTGCACCAAACCAAACCAACCATCCACCCTAATCTAAACCAACTTTCACATTTTAGTTTAGTTTAAAAGAACAGCGGTAACTCCAATTACCACTAAATTTGTAAACACAAGGGTATTACAATAATTCATAATTTCCCATTTGCAAGATTTGTGAGGTATTCAATAGCATGGCTAAGCATTGTTCTACCATTCTAATACCAACAATTTAATATATTACTCTCACTAGTGAGTCAAAGGAATTTCTAGGGTTGCAAAGGTACATGGCATTCGAATTCAAATGAGGGCATAACAAGGTTGGATATAACTAATGCCTTAAGATTTGAACTAATATTTTATATAAATAGCAATGCACATAATTTAAAATAATTAAAATATTTCGAAATCATAGGTTCAAGATGATCAAAGGAGACTTGCCTTCCTGGACGCTGGTTGGGTCTTCTTGCTGCGACTCGATGAGTTCCTCGGCGACGGCGGAATCTACGCGCGAAAAGACGGACAAACAAAACAAATAAATTCAACCAAAATTTAAATAAAATTCAAAAATTCAAACAGAGTGCATATTTGGATAGTTTATAATTTTAGAAAAATTTAGAAATTTGAACGGCTCAAATCGGAGTTAAAATGAGAAAGTTATGGCTTCCGGAAGATTAAATGGGAGGGAAAAAGGAAAATGCCGATTTCGGGAATTATTTTTGTACTGGAAAATGCCATTTATGACGTCATCAAATTTCGAATTTGCTGAGCGGGAAAATGTATTTGAATGACGGTGGGTCCGGCTCATCGTGGACCGAACCCACGGACCTCGGCCTTGCCGACGTGGCGCACCGGCCACATGGCGCCACGCGGCGTTGAGGTGGCGGCCACGCGCGCCACGCGACAAGCCGCCGACGTGGCGGCGCAGCGCGCGCGCATGGTCGGCTTCGGAGTTGGTCGGCCGGCGGTTCTGCCGTGGCCGCGGCCGCGGAGGGCGGCGGCGGCGGCAGGTGAGGAGGCGCGCGCGCACGGCGGCGGCGACGAAGGTGGCGGCGCGGCGCGCTGAGGCGGCGGTGAGAGGCGGCGGCGGGTTTTGGGTGGCCGGCGGTGGGGCACCGGGAGGCGGCCGAGAAGAGGAGGAGGGGCAGCGGGGAGAGACGGTGCGGAAGAGCTCCCCCAAGGGGGCTTTTATAGGAGGGGAGAGGAGGGGAGGCCGGCCGGTTTTTGGAGCTCCCCGGCGTGATTTGCGGCCGCGATTAGGGGGAGTAAACGGGATGAAACGGCCGGCAATTAGTGGAGGGGTGATTAGGGCTTTTATTGCGTAATCAATCGGGGATTTATAGCGAAGGAAACGGCCGAAATTGAAGCTTTGGTTTCGGCATCAATGGAGGAGAGAGAGAAGGGCTAGAGGAGGAAGAAAGGAAGGTAGAAGAAAGAGTTGACTGGTGGGGCCCACCCATGGTGAGAAAAGAGAGTGAAGGGTAAGTTGTGGTGGAGGGTCGAGATTAGATCGGAAGGAGATGGATTTAATCCGGGCGTGACACGTGGCGCCTAAAATTAATTGGATTTTTATTTTCGGATTAAATTTCAGAAATTACTAGAAACTTCATAAATACTTCGAAAATTAATATTTAATGCCTAAAAATTCCAGAAAAATCATAGAATATTCCTGGAAGTATTTTAGACTTACTAAAAATATTTTTAATTTCAGATTTGAATTTTATAATTTTATAAAATTCTTTTTAACTTTGAAAATTGATTTTAAATTCCAGAAAATTTTCTAAAATTACTTAAAAATTTAGGGAAGGCTAGGAAAAATAAAATAAACTCTTTTTGGCTTTAACAAAATATTTTAAATACATTTTCTTGCTTTTAAAATTTTAAATAAAATCCAAATAAATCCGAATAAATCCAGATAAGACTCAAATAAAATCCGAATACATTAAAATAATTAATTTAAAATTAAAATTTTCAGAAAGCGGATTTTTGGGATGTGACACCTTCCTACACAATGCATCAGCAACAACATTTGCTTTTCCTAGATGATATTGTATGTCCAGGTCATAGCCTTTTATCAACTCTAACCATCTATGTTACATCAAATTCAAGTCTAGCTGGTGAAAATATACTTCAAACTCTTATGATCTGCATAGACTTCACACTTGTTTCTCAGTAGATAATGTCTCCAAATCTTCAATGCACAAATAACTACAACTAACTCTAGATTATAGGTTGGGTAATTTTCTTCATGCGGTCTAAGTTGTCTTGAAGTATAAGCAAATACTCTTCTGTCTTATATCAGAATACAACTGTAACCTTGTCGAGAAGCATCACAATAGATCTAAAAGTCCTTCTAACTGTTAGGCAAAACAAGTACTTGGGCTATTGTCAATTTGGTTTTTAATTCTTAGAAACTCTTCTCATACATATCAGACTAATGAAATGGCTTGTCCTTCCTTAACAAGTGAGTAAGTGGTCTTGCAATCTTAGGAAACCCTTCAATAAAATGATAGTAATATCATGCTAAACCCAAGAAACTTCTAATGTCGATTATTGATTTTGGTTTTTTCTATTCAGACACTGCCTTTACTTTCTCAGGATCCACTTTGACTAATTCTGTTAAAATGATGTGGCCTAAGAATGTTGCTTCCTTCATCCAAAACTCACATTTGGAGAACATGTCACGTAACGATTTCTCTCTTAATCTTTCCAAAACTAGTCTTATGTGCTCTCGTAGGATCATATGGCGCTATCAGAGGGGGGGGTGAATGAGCACCTCCGCTTCAACAAATCTCTACGTAGTCGATGACGAAGTCGACCGCTCAAACGAACACTCGTTGCATAGCTTCACTCGCAATCGTATGCTTCTCCTAAACAGCAATCACCAGAACTCACAAACCAGATTAATTCGAGATCTTCTCTATTGCTAAGTTTACGTGGAGTTGCAAACTGCCCTCATAGGCACCCCCAAAAAACCTAGGACATAGACGCCTCGCAAAAGTCACGCTAAAATTCTTAGCCTACCTCTGCTTTTATATGCTAGTGCCCTACATCGTGTTTGACTCAAACACAAGCACATAATCTTATCTCTTCCTCAACTCAAGGGATCGAAAACTATTCCTAACGCAGGTTTTAATCAAACTCTATCTCTTTCTAGTTATGGATTCCATCCATAACTCCTAATCCAGCACGTGACGAAGGCTCCAAGACCGCACCGCCCTTAGCTTCTACACGTATCACCACATTTGATCTCCATGTACTCCAGCATTTAGCCCGACCAGCTCGCGTGACATCCCCGTCACCAACCGTGATCATCCCCACGCTCACCTGCACATGCAAAGACCAAAGAAATATTTTTCCGACACAAGTTCTTCACAACTTGACCATCATCAGCTCTTCTCAAAACACTCAGGAATAACATCATCGTTATCGACTAGAGAACCAATGAGTACCGACAACCGAGTACCAATCACATACCGCAAGTATTAGATAACCAATTGCAACACCCACGATTACCGATCTCTGACCATCGAGTACCGAGCCCTTCTGACTACTGAGTACCATGACCACCATACACCAGCCAGTAATCCCACTAGCCTCACATGAGTACTCGAAGTAGTTGAAGATCACAAGAAGTAAAGCACTCACACCAGCAATGAAGTCTACGAGTACCATTCCCAAAGTCTAAGACCACCGATCAGAAATATCTACGACTACCAACCAGTGAAATCTATGACTACCGATCAGTGAAGTCTACAACCATCGATCACAAAGTCTACGACTATCGAGTACCGACCATGAAAGTCTACGACCATGAAAAAGTATTGTAGCTATGACCATGAACAAATACCTGAGCAGATGATCTTACGACCACCAACCAGTTCCCTGTATCTTATGACCGGTTTCCTATAACATACCATCATCAACTAAGTAAGGTCGTTCTGTTGTGGTC
This sequence comes from Dendrocalamus sinicus, assembly GCA_036346575.1. NCBI lineage: Eukaryota > Viridiplantae > Streptophyta > Magnoliopsida > Poales > Poaceae > Dendrocalamus > Dendrocalamus sinicus. Next base: position 37,883,464 of record CM070641.1, on the reverse strand, counting down.
TACTTACCGTGGTCGAAGTCCATCATGGTCAGAATGCCATAGTCGAGTTGCCGTGGTCGAAGCCTAATAATCCTTCATCCGTGCAATATTCTGAAGTCACTCGAACACCGTTTGATGAACCAAAGCTACTCGGACATTATCCGATATACCAAAGCTACTCAGAAACTGTTCGATACTCTACTATTACTCAAAAGTCATCTGATGCCACTTGAAACCGATCGGACCGGCTGATCGGGCCAATAAGAATCTCCCAACTGAGCGAAGCCATTCAGACTGGTCCGAAAGTACTCGAAGCTAATCAAAACCACTCGGAGTCAACCAAAGACACTTGTACGTGACCAAAACCACTCGGGCTCACAACCTTCAAGTGTGATCGACCGAAACTTTCACAAACGCAAATTCCAAAGCAATCCAAATGTCAATTATTCATCATCACTTTTAATCATGACCATCCACATGGTCTAACAATCTCTCCCTTAATGAATACATTGACAACACCTCAAAAAAACACTCAAACAAAAGAATTTGCAAGAGAATTTTGCAAAAGAACCTGACCACAACCAAAAGAGCACAGAGAGCAAATCTAATTTCTATTTCTCCCCCTTTCTTCTACTCTTCTCCCCTTTGGAAATGAAATCATCAAGGGCTCCAAAGCGGGAATGATTCTAAAAATGGAGCACAGAGAGGAAATATCTAGAAGCTTTGTAGATTGTCCAAGTCAGTTTGTATTGATTTAATAGTTTAACCAAGCCATCTGTTTGAGTAGAGCTACCTAGACCATATAAAGTCATATATCATATAGCAATGTGAAAACATGTCTTTTATCACTATTAAGTAATTTATATTAATGATAGGCATTGCAACAACGAACAAACCAATTATAAAATCATAATGAGATATCACATCGAAAAGTCAAAGCCTAAAAAAATGAAGTAGATTTTAAATCTAGGCGAGTTAGTAGTCTCATGTAGCAACCTGTTGCTCTACACTCGAGTCTCACGCATGTGGCATGCTTGTAGCATACTTCTTTTTTTGATAACATGTTTTTGAAGCATCTCTTTTTTTGTTTTAATGGTGGTATGCTCGAAGCGTACTTCTTTTCACTTGCACAACTTTTGTGCCTTTTCTTTTGTTTGAACATGGCATGCTTGAAGCATACATCTTTTTATTTGTGCACTTTTTGTGTCATTTTCTTTTGTATAACATGCCAACTTGAGTGATCATAAAAGATTGCAACATGAAACATACGAGCCTCAAAGCCAACATTTAAAATAAGACTCAAAATTATGCTAATCTTTTTAGATGAACATCGCAAAGTACTATTTATAATCAATCTAGTCAAAGTGTTTGACATGTCATAATTTAGTTCAATTGTTGCAGATTAATTATCATCAGTCATGACCACAGCTACAAAACATATGAGTGAATATGATAAAGAAAGCTCTACCACTTATTTGATTTTAATGGCTTGGACATGATGAATTGTTTGACAAGTATAATAAACAAAGCTTTTGAAATCTTAAATACCAAGCTCTCCCTCGGAATAACCCCATAGGATGCAATACACCCAACTCACTCCACAATTGAGCAAAATGAGAAGAATCAAGCGGTTTGGTGAAAATATCAACAACTTAAGAATCAGAATCAATGAAGTGCAAGACAATATCTCCCTTTTCTACATGGTCTCTGAGAAAATGGTAGCGAATATCAATGTGTTTGGTTCTTGAATGTTGCGCAAGATTTTTAACAATACTAATCGTACTAGTGTTATCATAAAAAAGTGGAACACTATCTAATTCTTAAGCTAAAATCCTTAAGAGTAGCTATCATCCAAAGTAATTGAGAGCAACAAAAAGCAACAGCTACATATTCAGCCACAGCAGTGGAAAGTGCAACTGACAATTGTTTCCTAGAAGCCTATGAAATAAGAGATGTGTCTAAAAAGTGACATGTGCTGAAAGTACTCTTCCTATCAATTCGACAACCCCCATAGTCCACACCAGAATAAGCTCTAAGAGTAAGACATGAGAATGAAGACTACCATAAGCCAAATTCCAAAGTTGATTGAAGATACCTGAAAATTTGCTTTACCGCTTGACAATGTGAAGCACATGGAGAAGCTTGAAAGGGAGCATATAAACACACAGCAAAGTGTATGTCTATCCTTGTAGCGGTGAGGTACAAAAAGAGCCAATTATGCTTCTATATTCCTTTTGATCAACAGGCTCACCATCTTCATCCAGATCCAACAGTCGTAGACCCCATGGGAGTGGAAATTGGTTTGATTGATCCCATGTCAAAGCAACAAAATAGATTCTTGGTGTACTTAGTTTTATGCACAAAAGTCCTCAGCTTTGATTGTTTGATTTGAAAGCCTAGGAAGAATGTGAGCTCTCCCATCATGCTTATCTCAAATTCCCTACTCATAATATATGAAAACTTGGAAACAAGCATGAGAGGAACCACTAGGGGTGCAAATGGAGCGGATATTTCCCGACCGTCCATCCGTCCGTTTTAATTCGAATATAATTCAAAGCAAATTTTTGGATATCCGAAGGTTTTGTCGAATATGGAAACAGAGTTGGATATTTTTTTTGTCGGATACGGAAACAAATTCAAAAAAAAGCATTATCCGACGGATACGGAACTATCTGGGTATTTTTCATATAGTTACCAGATAGTTACCGTATACAAAAATGGAGTTAGATACCTGGCCTCTTCGGATACCGGATTCAAAGGCCTTGTGGAATCATTTGCTAAATGTAATGAAGTTAAATGAACTAGTGATGTACTTGACTACTTGGCTATAGGCAATTCATACTTTTGAACCATGTGACATGTAGCTAGTTAGCTACTACTTGTTTAACTAGCCTCTATCATTTACTTGCTGCTTTGCTAGCTAGAATTTACCAGTTGCTTAACTTGTCCCTGTCACCATATGGAATTTGATTTTGCGCATTATCGGATTAAATATTCGTGACCGAAACTAATCGTATTCGGAGCGGAGCGACATGTATTTGCTCTGTATTCATGACCGAGAATATCCGCATTCATATTTGTATTTGGTATTATCCGTGTCCAACTCCGACTCCAACAAAAAATATGGAAAAGGATATGGGATGAACAAAAAATATGTTGCTTGCCTTGCGACTCGTAGTCAGTGTTCACTCCATAGATTTTAGGATTGTTACTCCTAGTTTGAGTTGCCTCTGGGGCCACAAAAAAAACATTATCAAAAGAAAAGAAAATTGAAGCCAAAAAGAGAATAGAAAGGAAAAATTATTAATAATTGACTTTCGAAAGCATGGATTTGGAAATGGAGGGTGAACAATGATGTTTAGATGGTCCACTAGGGTTTAGGTTTAGTCTTCTTTACAGAATCAGTCCTAACTTGGTGAGAAATGGTCTATAGCTAGTGAATTGGTCACGAATTGGCTTCAAATTGGTCTAAATTGAGTTGGATCGGTAAGTATTGGGTTGTTCTCGATCAAAATGGGTTGACTCAGACTGGACTTAGTCTGAATCTAGTTTGGGTCTCATTTGGCTTGGTGCAAAATGATCTGACTCGACCACGTGCACACAGTACTAGACTTAGGCTCGATCAAGTGCAAGTGACTTGGGTCAGGTGCACGAGACGGCTAGGTCAGACCAAATGAGCACAATGCTGATAGATACTATTCTTCTTCTCTATTGAGTAGAGGAGAACAAAGAGAGCAGATGATGGCGACAGTTACGAGGTGACAAAGCGGTGATGTGCGCAAGAGATGTTTTTGGACATCACACACCCATTTTGGGTGGATTGGGAGGATGGCAAGGATCGCGGTGGTTGAAAAAGACAAGGCAAGAGCGGCGGCCATGGGAAGGGAGAAAATCACTAGCGGTGAGCTCTGGTGTTCTTTAGTGCAAGCGACAGGTGCATGAGCACAACGTGAGCATGGGAAGTCTTCCTTTAAGGATGGCTTGACTTGAGGTGCAGCGAGGAAGGCTGGTGGTGGGGTGAAGCTCAATGGTAACCATGCATAGTGGACGCGATGCTCGGCAGAGGTGATGGAGAGCATCAGTGCGATGACGTGCACCTCATGACATGGATGGCAAGGTAAGGGGAAGATGGAGGCGGATGATCGATGGTGGTGGTGACAAGGTCTATAGTGCAATGAATGACGATGGCTCCAGTGACGGCATGGCTTGGGCAAGGTACCAAAAGAACCACAAGGCAACGAGGAAGGTAATGTCAAGATCAATTTAGGGTGAGAGATGAAGGCAAGGATGTACTTTGGGAAATTACCAAGGTAGTCGAAAGGAGAGGCAATGCTTTTAGCTGGCTTGTGGGCAATGGTGAAGTTTCAAGGTGACGTGACTAGCTTTGAGGTTTCCAGTTTCCACCCAAGCTCATTCTGATGATGATTAAGCAAGTATGAGTACAACAGTACTCAGCAAGCCACATAAGAACATCTACTTAACTATTTGCCAATATTTCAATAGAACAAGGTATGGAGGTTCTATTGTTACAGGTACAAACGCATGTTTGTTTGCAAAGATTTTTAAATTTGAAATACTAAATATTATTTTATTAAGAGAAAAGAGAATTTAACAACCTTATTTATCATTTTAAGATCATTCAAATCTTACTTATGCCTTTGTTGTTGGAATCGCCTCTTAAACATAGCTCCACCCGAGCTAAGGAAGAACGGTGGTGGTTTTAGGGAGCATGAACGGTGGTGGTGAATTTCAAGATTCTTTTAAGGGAGTAGGTTGGAATCACCCCTTAAACCAATTGAGGGAGACTTCGATGACTCTCTAGAAGTAACAATTATTGGTTCTAGGTCTTGACTACGCTCAAATGTGCTAGTGGTTTTTGGAAGATCTTTTGTATGACATCATAAACTTTAGGTTTAGACGCTTTTAATAATGTAAAACTCGGCTACTAAGTTGTACTCTCTTATAATAAAAGTATGTATTTTACATCCAAATTTTGATAAAAGACTTTATGTACGCTCTTCTTAATTCTGTAACTGATCTTTCCAGATAGTTTCGAAGAAATCTGACTGCTCAGAAATAGGGTCATCACACACATGGGACGTGACGACGGCAGTAGGGCAACGTATGCGTATGCGTATACTCCACTGAATACGTACGCACGCGCAGGCCGCGGCACACGCACGCGATCGACACGAGCTTTTCCCGCCGAGGAACGCGTGACGGGAAAGCTTTAATTTGATGGGCTGATGGGTGGGAGGGAGGCGTCCCCTACCCTGGACCTCCATTCAATTGCATGCGTCTACCGGGCTCTCTGCGCCACAACCTGGCAAAATGGAAGGAGCAAGGTGCAGGTAGGGATCACTCAAAATCTCTTTTGATCGACCGGTGCTCCCAGTATTAATTGATGGCTATAATCTATTGGTACTACTAGCTGGGGACCGTTAACGCTCGCTGCAGGGATTCGGATCGGGTCCCCTGCATCGGTTGGCAGCAATGGCAACCATGTGCTATATATTCAGGCCTTCTGAACCCCGACGGGTAGATCAAGCTTCGGACAGCGCCACCATTGAGACCAATGGGAAAGAAACTGCACGTATCTACCTCCATGAATCGCATGGGTAGGTCAAAATACAGAATGTGTATTTTTCCCAAAAAAAAACGTGTAGAGATGGACATCGCAATCTTCTTGCCATTCTGCTAGGAGGCCAGCTGGTTCTTCAATCTTCGTTGGGGTTCAGATTAAATACGTGCCGATTTGACGTTGCAGCTTGCATGCTGTACGCGCTGGACGTGAGGGCGTGGCAACTGCGACCGAACTTATGATGCCACCATGATAAACAGCTCGATCCTCCCATCAAAATGAGTGAAAGAAAGATGTCACAGCCATACAGCTGCGTGCCATGCCATGCGTCATTAGGTCGCGTCGCGTGTGCATCGCAAGTGGTCCGTCGTGCGATGGCCATTCCGCGGAGATCGATCGAATCGAGATGGGACTTTTACGTTTTGTACAGTTGCCAATGACCTTATGTGTCGATGCATATGACGACGCTGCACCGTAGCAGGCGTGCTTGCGCAGTAAGCATTGAGGACCGCAGATACACACGAGCTATGCCGATGCTGCACTCTGCAGTGTAAAAGCTAGCATTTCTCGCCCACAGTTTTGATTTTTAGCTGTGACTTGTAATTTTTAGACTGTTCATGTGAAAGATTGCAGAGTAATAGAAACTCATGTACGGTTTTTGCTAATATAAATAAAATCGATACAGTATGTACTACAATTAACTAGTAGACCCTATCTTGAAAGAATATTCCGTTTAAAAGCTAATTACTATAGAAAAACTAAAAACAGCTTTTAAAAGCTGAAAAGAACGTAGCCATAACTTCACTCAACACTGCCTTTCTGATCGAAATGTTAACTGTCAAAGAAACTAGATTTCCGGACAGAATGAATTTGAATAGAGAAACAGGGCTACATGTCGCCACTAAACCAGGTACTCCATGCGTGCTGCTGATTTCCTCATGTCGGTTGCCTAATATTTTAGTTCGCTGTGAGGCATATTGTTTCCCCTTTTTTAAAAAGATAATCTATTTTTATTCGAAAATACAATATTATACCTTTTTTTATCTGTTTACAGAAGTTGTTAGAAGCTTAGAATAGTATTTGAGTGCAGCAGCCTGAAAGAGGCAACAGAGCATCTTAGAGGTTACTGAATTAAATATCAAGTAAAACAATAAAACATTAAAATTACACCACAAAGATGAAGCCCAACAATTAACAGGTTTGCTGCTCAGTTTCAGGTTTTCAGCAGAAAATACTTATGCAAGAGCACTGCAATTATGATAACCTACTAGAAAAGGTACCAACTTCTTAAAAATGCTTCATGACTAAACGATTGTCAAGCTTGACATGGCACACTATATCCATTTCAAAAGTACTTAGCACTTAGGGCTTGTTCATATTGACTTCTGCATCGGGCTTCTGCTTTTAGAAGCAGAAGCTAATACAAATGCTCCATTTCTATAAACCGCTTCTATCAGCCACTACTTTTCACTTTCACATATTATAACGTACTTTGTATTTTATTATATCATAATTCTGTAAGTCGCATAACGATTCAAATGTTGTAGTGTGTTTCGTTACACCGTCTTTCTTATATAATGTACTACTATTTATCAAGCAGTACTATTCATCAGCTGTTTCAATCAACCATTACTATTCATCAACTATAACCAAAAGACATCAGGAAAAGCCAACATGAATAGGCCCTTAAACTTTCATCATGGAATCCTCAATAGCACGTCCCAATTGAAATCTGAAAACAGAAAGCTTGTTGTGTGTGCGATCAATTTTGTGGTACTGACCATACAAAAAGTGCTGACATTAGACAAAATTGCAGCTAAAACTTGTGATAAAAACTAACGATAGGTACGGAGTGTCGATCTTAAAGGCTGTATAGTAATGGATAAAGGAACTCAAGAAAGATGCAGGTATATGAACAAGAAGTAAATTAAAACAAGCACCAAAGAAGTGTCTTTTTCTCAAGAAATATCTAAAGCTTATGTGGTCATAAGAACTGAAAGCACAACATTTCCTTTGTATATGTAAGTTGCAACATTTGATGCTTGTCCACCAGGGCAACATGAGACCAAAATAAGACCAGTTGCAAAAGGAGCAGATAACTTCAAGGTCTGTAATAACCAAAATTAGGTGCAGATAAATATAGACACTACAATGAGAAGGGCTTATTCAGAAATTTTAGTGAAAACTTTCATGCGTAAGAAGCAATTCTGGGTTTAAATGGTTTTAGAAATGAACAAAGAGAAACAATTTACCAATGAAAATAGTATATATGTCAACTCACATATACATTAACTGGAGAACTAACTACTAGAATGCAGATAATGGGGTAGAGTTGACACAAGAAAATAAGGAAAATGGATCCGTTTACAATATTCAAGGCACAGATAATAAAGGGAAAACATCTGAAAAATGGAAGCTAAGATCATTCTCGAACCTTTAAATCTTTTCAGGGCATGGCCCATCAGATCAGTTTGTTAATTTGAGTCAGCCATCCTCTTTTTCCTTTGATATTTCCTAAACTTTACATGAAACATCTAAGCTTGTTTTTCACGAAAAGAAAGTCCAGCAGAACAATGTCTCCAAACAAAGGTGTAACAGTTTGTATTCAATTCGTAGATTGTTTGTGCTCCTGGCTTTCGCCTAAATAAGAACATGATCTGTACACTTACTGTTGACAAATCAAAGTCCTATCCAGTAGCAGTAACGGAAGTACTTAAATAAGTATAAAGAGAAGGGCAAGCATGTCATGAAGATTGAATATTTACTTCAGCAGACCAGTGATCAAACTTTACACTGGCTGGTGTATGTACAATTAGTATGGATTACAATATTTGAATGAAGTTACTTGGTTATGGTTGAAATAACAACACAACAGAATAATGTTATTCATCACAGAGCTTTAATAACCCACAATCAGTAAAACACCATATTATTTTAACATATAAAATTGTACAATAAAATCAGTAATTTTATGCATGCCTATTGTTGTGGTTACGGACCAAACAGAGAGAGAGATGGTAGTGGAGAGTTGGGAGAGTGATCGTAATGGCTTGGGGCCTCCCGTGGCTTTGTATTCATATATATATATATATATATATATATATATATATATATATATATATATATATATATATATATATATATATATATATATATATATATATACACATGGGAGTGCTTTTACAATTATACCCTTACATCTGAGTTTCCCTTAGGGGCACTTATGTCATTACACATGGCCTATTCTGGGCCTTATAACCTTCTACCAGGCCTGCTGGGTTTAGGTGGGGGCCACCCCTACAACAGGAGCCTCTCATGGTAAAGGGCTTCACAGGGCCGAAGCCATGTTGCCGAGTCCTTTGGCCCCCTCCGTCCCTGCGGCCTGTGAACTTTTCCGAACTTGACCGATGGTTGAGGCCGCAGTCAAGACCGATGGCAAGATTGCAGTTGAGGTAGACGCGCGCGGGTGCTTCCTCCAGACGCGCGCGCGCTCCGTCCCCTACCCTTCGAACGGGTGGCAGCGGAGCTGGCGCCTAGCCGAAGTAGACGCGCGCGCTCCGTCCCCTACCCTTCGAGCGGGTGGCAGCGGAGCTGGCGCCTAGCCAGGCGCGCGCGCGCCCGTCCCTACCCTTCAAGCGGGTGGCAGCCGAGTGGCGCCGGTCGGCAGACGCGCGCGCCTCCGTCCCCTACCCTCGAGCGGGTGGCGCGCGTGGCGCCGAGCCGAGTAGACGCGCGCACTCCATCCCCTACCCTTCGAGCGGGTGGCGTGGAGCGGCGCCGGCCGAAGTAGACGCGCGCGCGCTCCGTCCCCTACCCTTCGAACGGGTGGCAGCGGAGCTCGCGCCCGGCCGAAGTAGACGCGCGCGCTCCGTCCCCTACCCTTCGAACGGGTGGCAGCGGAGCTGGCGTCCGGCCGAAGTAGACGCGCGCGCGCTCCGTCCCCTACCCTTCGAACGGTCCACTGCCACCCGGCCGAAGTAGGCGCGCGCGCCCGCCCCTACCCTTCAAGCGGTGGCGCAGTGGCGCCGCCGAACCGGCGCGCGCGCGCGCTCCATCCCCTACCCTTCAAGCGGGTGGCGGCGGGCGGGCGCGCGGCTGGGCAGACGCGCGCACGCTCCGTCCCCTACCCCGAATGGGTGGCGCGGGCTGGCGCCAGCCGGCGCAGACGCGCGCGTGCTCGTCCCCTACCCTTGAGCGGGTGGCGCGAGCCGGCGCGCGGCCGGTAGAGCGTCGCGCGCTCCGTTCCCTACCCCGAGCGGGTGGCAGCGAGCTGGCGCCAGCCAAAGTAGACGCGCGAGATGCAATCGAGGCTGCCAAGGCGAGCGGACCGCTAGGCTGTGGTGCCGCGTTGGGGCCGAGTCGGTTGTGGCGACATAGTGGCGAAGGGCCTTGCGCGCCGGCGTTGGTTGCACTTCAGGGGCGTTGTGACCCCACTCCCGTGAGTGCGCTTTTAATGGCGGCTGGAATCATGCCGGCGCCTGACCTGTCAGGGGGCGGGTTGTCGTGTCGTGCAGTTTGCCTTCCGTGGGTGGGGCACGCGGCGATTTATGCCTGGTGCATCGTGGGATGCAAGCGGTTGCGTGAGCGCGGCCGTTCGCCTCTTCCCTAGGCAAGTGGGATGTGTGTCGGGCGCGTCTTTGGCGTTGTCGTTGCCTGGCCACCTACCAGGCACGCTCCTCCAGATGCGGCGGTTCTTCTTTCGATGCCGTGGGTAGTCGAACCGTTGGTGGTTTTAATCTGGCTGCGCTTACGTCGTGGAGAAGCGGCGGGCTTTATAAAGCGCCATCGCGTGGTAGGGCGCTTTATCTCACCGCCGCCTAGCTCGCTTATTTCGCCGCCGATAGCCCTTTGCCGTAATCTTAGAGAACAATGGCGGTCATGGCGGTGCCTCCCGCCATCCCGTGGCGGCTCCTCGTCTAGCCGGATGAGTTGTCCTTCCTTCGAGGACTACGGTGGGTGCCGCGGGCGTTCACGTGGCGACAAGCGGTGGGGCGCCATGGAATACTTGGGGTCGCTGCTCCGTGTGCTAGGAAGGAGCCGTGTGACCAAGAGACGCGCATGGCGGCTTATGCGGGAAGGAAGATCGAAGAGCGCGATGGGGCTCGCCTACCCCGCCGAGACGAGACGGAGCCGAAGCCCCAGGAGACGGAGGCTATCATTTTTGTCGCGTTCTTCGATGCTGGCCTTGAATGCCCTCAACGATGTTTGTGGCGAAGTCCTGCGACCTACGGGCCGAGCCGGCGCGATTGACGCCAAACGCCATAGTCCGCTGTTTGTCTTCACATGGGCTACGGATGGAAGGCGGCGTCCCGGCATGAGCTGTTCGCCACCACGCACGACGCATCTTTGTCGACCCAAGAAGGTTGAGGGGCTGTATGCAATTTTGGCGGTGTGGATTTTGTCTTTGCGAGGGTCTGCACGACGATATTCCCACACCGCCAATTTGGAGAGGTGGGAATCCGGCCGACGCGCCGATGGTTTTATTATGTCGTGACCGGCACGAGTGGCTGTTGTGCCGAGGTGGGCCAATCTCGTTCAATAGCGAGTGTCGCCGATGGCGCCGCAGTGTGGAGGCTGGCGTTGCATGGAATATGCGCGATTACGATGTGCGGGTGGCGCCACTCTCGCCGGTGGAAGACGGGTGATGGGGCGGCGGCCGTGGAGGCTTGCATCCGGGCGCTCCTTGTACGTCACGTGCGTGAATATCCCGTGACCAACTTGTTGCTTTTGTGCGATGGGCTTGTACACACTCAAGGAGCACAAGGTTGCAACCGCATCGATAAACCGCCGTGCGAGGCCACCTTGCGCGGGCTGCCGGCGGAGACTCCGCACGGGCTTCGAGTCATCGTGATGGCGGTGGGCTTGCTCGGGATGTGCGACCGGTGATGGGTCCGGTCGGCCCAGCTCGGGAGGGCGTGTCGCCCCGAGCCCATTGGTGGCCTCCTCCGCCGGCGCTGTGGAACCCGTGAGTACGCCTCTCGTCGTGCTGGAACCTGCCAACCCGGGGGAGGACACCACTCCTGGTGGTGCTTTGCCACCCACGGCGGCTGTCGAGGAGGCGCCCGGGGTGGTAATGACCGAAGGCGTGACAGGAGCTGCAGCTGCTAACGTCGTGGAAGAATCGCCTGTGGAGCCACAGGCGAAACGCCCTCGAGTCCGGCCTCCTTCGCCTTCGAGGGGTCGGTACAGCGTTGTCGGCCCTGTGCTTGGAGCTGCGGCGCCCGACGTGGTCGGTGCGGCTGAAGGGTCTTCTCGAGCGCCCGCCGAGGTACTCGCCCCCCGGCTGGCGGTTGAACAAGCACCCCCTGTCGCGGCGGGGGATGCAGAAGGTAGGTGCAGTTCCCTTTCCTCGCACAACTTTGCGAAACTCTCCCCGATTTGCTCGCTCATTCCGTCGACATCAGGCGAGACGAAGTCTCCCGGCCGTGGTGAAGGATCGAGCAACGAGGTGTGCGCGACGTGCCGGACCCCGTACGGGGTATCCTGCAGCGACTGCCGCCGTCGACGTGGCCGAAGCCTCCGCAGCCCCTAACGTGGTGGGGTGGGGCTCGTCCTCTCCGACTTCCTCCCGCGCCCGGAGACGCTTCGCGCTTTTAACGCAGCCGCGGAGCGCGCCCGCGATGGCTTTGACCAACAGATGCTATCGTCGTGCGAGGGGACCTCTGGCGCTTCGACCGCGGGCCGAGATAAGGGTAAGTATGTGCGCTCGCGGTTGCTAGAGCACTGTGGAGCACCTGTTGAGTTTTTCGCTATTTCCGGGCGCTTGTCCTTGGCCACGCGCTAGATGAGGCCCGCATCCGGAGCGGAGAGCCACGGAGGTCGATCTTCGTCTTTGCGGATGGCGCCCATGCCACGAAGGGCGAACGACCGCGTCTTTGGAGGGCACCCGCCGCCGCGCAGCAGAGACCGAGGAAGTCCAGCGCGCGCGGCGAGGAACGCGCCTCCTTTTTGCAGCAGGTCGCCACTCTGCGGGAGGAGAAGGCCCGGTGGTGGAGTCCCTTGCGAGAAGGGCGGCGCCTTGGACAATGCGTCCATGTCGGCGTGGAGGGCAATGGAGTCTCGAACCAGGCCCTCGGGACCTATGTGTCGGCGTGTCGGGCGCTATCCGCTTCATCGATCCCGGCCTCGAAACTTCCACCCAGCGGATGCGGGGCTATGTCGGGAGGACGCGGCGGTCGCGATGCAAAGACACGCTACACGGGGGCGGGGACCTCCTCCGCTGGCTCGAAGGAGTTCCCAGAAGTCCTAACAGTGGCGCGGGCCCATCGGGACCGCGCGAAGAGTGAGCGGTTGGTTAGGGGAGCGGTGTACTACGCGCTCCTGCTTGTGGTCATGTAATCCCGGCATTTTTTGTGGAAAATCGAAGTAGCACCGCTCTTAATATTGTATGATGTTTTTATACTTCGAGTACACACAGGAGCAACGCCTGTGCGTGCGCGAGATTCGCGTCTTGTTTAGAGTCCGTAGACTGGCGCGTGCGGAGGCGGACCTCGATGCTACGACTTCGTTTAGAGTCCGTAGGCGGCGCGTGCGAGGCGGACCTCGGCGCTACGACCGTCGCGAGTCCGTAGGCGGCGCGCGCGAGGCGGACCTCGGCGCTACGACCGTTTGGAGTCCGTAGACTAGCGCGCGCGAGGCGGACCTCGGCGCCACGACCGTTTGAGTCCGTAGGCGCGCGCGCGAGGCGGACCTCAACGCTACGACCGCTTGGAGTCGTAGATCGCGCGCGCGCGAGGCGGACCTCGGCGCCACGACCGTTCGCGAGTCCGTGGCGGCACGCGCGAGGCGGACCTCGGCGCTATGACCGTTAGAGTCCGTAGAGCGCGCGTGCGGAGGCGGACCTCGCGCTATGCGAGGCGGAGATCGGCGCTCGGCGCTCGGCGCTCGACTTCATTTAAAGTCGATGGCGGCGTACTGCGCGAGGTGATCCTTTGCACATTGCGGCCAGACAATGTTATTTGTGGAAACAGCGAGCTTTATTGAACTCCCGTTTATGCGGGCGAGCATCGTACAAGGAGGGGTTGATGCCGTTATAATTTTCATCCTGCTTCTAGGCATAATATCGCCGCAATTTGTCCGCGTTCCATGTGTGGCGGAGAGTTTGTCCCTCGAGCATCGCGAGGCGGTAGGCTCCTTTCTGCAATGCTTCAGCCACAATGTATGGACCTTGCCACTTAGACTCCAGCTTGCCAACGGTCTCCGCGTGGAGTGCCGTTCTGAGGACAAGATCCCCGGCCTTGAACCTTCGCGGGTATACAGACCGGTCTCGAGTACGTACTATCTGCCGTGCGTACTTTTCGACATGTTGGGCTGCGCTCGCTCGCGCCCCATCGAGGAGGTCCAAGGACACGCGACACTCTTCGTCGGGCGCTTGGACGAGGACCCTTCGCGATCCAGCCCTGATTTCTTCAGGCATCACCGCCTCATCACCAAAAAGAAGCTTGAAGGGCGTGAACCCCGTCGGGCGTGTTACCATTATGCGAAGGGACTAGAGGACGCTGTGAAGCTTCGCTCGCCACCGCCCTTCGGCAACCCGACTAGGCGTTTTTGATGGCGATAGAGATGGCACCGTTAAGCGCTTCTTTCGATCGCTCCGTTGGATGGGGTGCCCAACCGAGGCGAACCGAATCGTGATGCCCATGTCACCACAGAACTCCTTGAACGGGGCGGCATCAAACTGCAGGCCGTTGTCGATGGTGAGTTCCCTGGGCACGCCGAAGCGACATATGATGTTCTACCAGAGGAAGAGCTGCATGGCCGCCGAGGTTATCTTGGCTAGGGCTACCGCCTCCGGCCATCTGGAAAAGTATTCCAGCGCGACTACCACGAACCGCAGGTCTCCTGGGGCTCGGGGGAGCGGTCCCACTATGTCGACACCCCAGCATGCCAACGGCCACACCGGGCGGAATAGGGTTGAGGTTCGTCGGGGGCCTGCGGATGATGCGCCCCATCCACTGGCACCCCTGGCACCGACGCACGAGGTCCTGGGCGTCAGTAATGGCAGTCGGCCAGTAAAAGCCTTGCCTGAATGCCTTGCCGACCAATGACCTCGGCGCGAGGTGAGACTCGCATGCCCCCACGTGGATCTCCGCGAGGAGCTTCTTCCCTTCTTCGCGGGAGAGGCAGCGTAGGAGCGGTGCACAGACTCCCTGCTTGTAGAGCATCCCTTCAAACACCTGGAAGGATCCGCACGGTGTTGCGAGACGCCGAGCTTCGGCGTGGTCCTCGGCTCGGCGATGCCTGCGCAGAAATTGAAGATGGGCTCGCCGATCGCCTCGCTGGACGGCGTGGTGAGCGAGCCGCATCCCGGTTGTCTGCGCGATGGGCGCTGTGGCAATACCGTAAACGCCCGTCTGTGGGTGGCTGGCTGGCTAGCCGCCTTCGCGAGAGCGTCGGCCTACTCATTTTCCGCGCGAGGGATGGCTTTGACCGTGACGCCCAAGAAATGCCTTTCCCTTGTTCTTATGGCGGCGAGGTATTTAGCCAGCTCAGGGTCCTTGGCTTGATATGACTTGTCTACGTGGCCGCCCACCAAACGCGAATCCGTGCGGATGAGCACTCGCCGCGCACCGATTGCCTTGAGCTTGGTCAAGCCGAAGAGTAGCGCTTCATACTCAGCTGTGTTGTTGGTGGCCGGAAACGCGAGGCGCGCCGAGTACAATAAGCGCTGCCCCTCGGGTGTGATAATTACTACGCCTACACCCGCGCCCGCGACGCCGTAAGCCCCATCTATGGTGAGGGTCCAGACCGGGTCGTCGTGCTTCTCGGCGGTGAGCCGCGCGAGTCCATTCTGCGAGGAAGTCGACGAGGACTTGAGATTTGATTGCCGTCTGCGAGGCGTATGTTAGGGAGAACGGGGCGAGCTCGGCAGCCCACTTGCCGATGCGCCCCGTGGACTCCTTATTGTGTAACATCTCCGCCAGGGGAAATGAGGAAGGCTTTGTGATCGGGTGGGCAAAAACTAATGTCGAAGCTTCACGGAGGCCATGACCAACGCGTAAGCTAGCTTTTCAAGCTCGTATATCTTGTCTTGGCGCCTTGGAGGGCGAGAGATAAAGTACACGGGCGTCAGAGGGCGCCTTCCTCTCGAGACGAGGACGACGCGACCGCCGAACCGACGCGCCGAGATAGAGCAGGGGAGCCTCGGTCTTTGGGGCGACGAGTAGGGAGGCTCGCCAGTGTTTCTTGAGCTCGTTGAAGGCCTCGCGCGATCGCTATCCCACCGAAATCCGTCGCACCCGCGGAGTGTCTTGAAGAATGGCAGACCCCGCTCCGCCGCCCTAGACAGGAAGCGGCTTAGGGCCGCCATGCGGCCCGCCAGCCTCTGGACCTCCCTCGTCGTCTTAGGCGGCTCCATGCCCAGAATGGCCTCAACCCTGTCGGGATTCGCCTGGATGCCTCGTCCGGATACGAGGAAGCCTAGTAGTTTGCCCGCCTGGACGCCGAAGATGCATTTGTCGGGGTTGAGCTTGATGTCGGCCCTCCTGAGGTTGTCGAAGGTCTCCTGGAGGTCCCGACCGTGCAAAGCGAGCTGTCGGGTTTTGACTACCACGTCGTCGACGTAGGCCTCCACGTTCCTCCCGAGCTGGGCGGCGAGGGCAAGCGCGACGAGGCGGGTAAACATAGCGCCCGTGTTCTTCAAGCCGAAGGGCATTCTGATGAAACAGAAGGTCCCAATCGGTGTGATGAAACTGGTCTTGTCCTCGTCGTCTTCGGCCATGTATACCTGATGATAACCGGAGTAAGCATCCAGGAAACTCATTAGCTCGCATCCGGCGGTAGCATCGACCAATTGGTCGATGCGTGGCAGGGGGTAGTTGTCCTTTGGACACGCCTTGTTGAGCGCCGTGAAGTCGATGCACATACGCTAGTCCCCGCTGGCCTTTTTGACCAGTACGGGGTTGGCAAGCCACTCTGGGTGATGGACCTCGCGAATGACCCCGGCCCGGAGAAGCTTCGCTACCTCCACCTTGGCCGCCTGCTGCCGATCCATGGACATACGGTGAAGCTTCTGCCTGACCGGCTTGGTGTCAGGGCGGACCGCCAAGCGGTGCTCGATTACTGCGCGGTCTACGCCCTTGATGTCCTCCGGCGACATGCAAAATGTCGGCGTTGTCCTGGAGTACTTGAGTAGATCTCGCTCAACCTCCGCAGGGAGCCCCTCGCCAATGGACACAAACCGCCTCCGTGCGGAGTGGCACCTTCTTGACCCCACCTTCGGCCGAGGCTTAGGCGCCCACCCCGAGCGGAGGGGTGTCGCCGGCGCATGCAGAGGGCGTGCACCGGGCGGTGCAAACTCCGGCTGCTGAGTTCGATGCGCCTGGCGTGGTCCTGGTCACCGAAGACAGTGATCACGCCCTCTGGGCCTGGGAGCTTCATGCATAGGAAGGCATGGTGCGGGATCGCTTCGAGGGAATTGATGGCAGGTCGTCCCAATATGACGTTGTAGGGGTGCGGGATGCCTACGACGTCGAAGATGACGTGCGCGCTTCGGGTGTTGCTCCCCTGGCGGAACGTAACTGGAAGGGACACGTGTCCTATGGCCTCCAGCTGTTGGCCTCCGAAGCCTTGAAGTGGAGCCCCTGACTGCTCCAGGCGGCTTCGGGGGATTCCCATACGCTCGAGGGCCCTTGCAAACAGAATATTCGCAGAGCTTCCCCCGTCGACGAGGATGCCCCTGACTTCATGGCCTGCGATGTGAGCCTGAATGACTAGAGGGTCTTGGTGAGGGAACTCCACACCCCTGGCGTCATTCAGGGTGAAGGTGATGTTGCAGGGTGGCACCCATGGTAGCGACCGCTCCACGGGGGCCCCTAATAGGGAACCTCCGGTGATGACGCTGACAGTGCGGTGCTGCGTGTCTTCCCTGTCGGAGGCTTGTAGGGGACCACCTCTTGGATGCCGCTCATGGACTTCGGCAAGGGGCCGAGGAGACGAGGTCCGAGACTCGGCCATCACCCGTCGCAGTTCCGTGACTGCGGTGCATGCCTTCGTGTAGTGATCGCCGTAACCATGTACCTCGCACCACTTGCCGCAGTCCCGAAGCCCTTGCTCCGCGCGAGGTTGCTCGCCACGACTTGGTCCGCCTCCGCATCCTCGGCCCCCTTCCCACGATATGGGGGCCGGTCCTTGAAGGGCGTTTTCGATACCAAGGACATGGCGGACCTTGCGTGGTCTGCGCTGGTGACACTGGGGCTTGTGCCTGTCCCCTGGCGAGCCTTCCTGCTCCCCGGGGCCGTTGCTTCCGGGAGTGGCCTCCCGGGATTGTCGACTACGGTCCTGCTGCGGGGAATCACCACCCACTTCCTCGCATGGCGAGCGCTTCGCTTGGGCGAGGTCGGGGGTGGGGGTGTTGCGTCTTCACGCATCTTCCTTGGCCCGCGCATACCCTTCCATCTTGTCGAAGAGCTTGGCGACCGTCTTGATAGGCTTGCGTGCGTTGTACTCGGCCATCGAGCCCGGGCGAAGGCCCTGTATGGCTGCATTGATAACGGTGGTTTCATTGACGTCTTTGACTTGACAACATATCTTCGTGAAGCGTTTGAAGTAGTCCCGGAGCTTCTCCAAAGGTTTCTGCTTCACGGCGAAGAGCTGGTCCGCGTCGACCCGCTCGACATAATTTCCTTGAAAGTTGTTGTGAAGGCGGTCGCGGATCTGCTCCCACGCGTAGATGGAGTTTGGCTCTATGGTAAAAAACCAGGAGAGCGCCACTCCTTACAACGCGAGGCGGAGTCCCTTCGCCTTTGTGGTGTCATCTCCGCCCGCGACCTCGATTGCGGTTTCGTACACGCGCACGAACTCGCGGGGGTCCGTGTCGCCTTTGTAGGGCTCGATGACACTGGGGAATTTGAAGTCTTTGGGCCACGCCGCCTGCTGTAGTCCTGCCGAAAGCGGGGACTCTGGATCGATGCGTCGCAGCGGCATGCGGCTGGATATGGGGGCGTCGCGGCTGTCCGCCCTTTCTGGCGTGGGCTCGGCGCGCTACGGTGGCGCGCTCGCGGCTCGAGCCTCTTGTATGTCTCGGACAGCCCCACGAAGATCCCCTAGCTCCTGCTGGAACACTTTAAGGGCCGTCAGCAAGGCGCTTTCCACCGCCCGGGCGGTGAGGTTGGTTGTCGTCGCGCCGCGGGTCGGTCGCCGCAGCGCCCGGCGGGTTGGTCATCGCAGCGCCGTGACGGGTTGGTCGTCGCAGCGCCGGTGGCGGGTTGGTCGTCGCATCGCCCGCTGGGGTCGATCGTCGCGGCGCCGATGGACGGGTTGGTCGTCGCAGCGCCCGATGGCGGGTTGGTCGTCGCAGCGCCGGTGACGGGGTTGGTCGTCGCAGCACCAGCGCCGGGGTTGGTCGTCGCAGCGCCATCGCCGACGCCCTCGACCACCGCGCCTGCGTCGTCACCCGCGCCCGCAACAGCCGATGCCGAAGCCCTGGTACCCATGCGACGCTCCGACCCGGCCGCCTTCTTTCCCTTTGCCGCCATCAACGAAGCCTTTTTCGGTGCCGTCCTTCTTCGGACTTCAGGCTTGCTCCTGTCCTCCCCACGGACGGTGCCAACTGTTGTGGTTACGGACCAAACAGAGAGAGAGATGGTAGTAGAGAGTTGGGAGAGTGATCGTAATGGCTTGGGGCCTCCCTCGTGGCCTGTATTCCATATATATATATATATACACACACACACACACATGGGGAGTGCTTTTACAATAATACCCTTACATTTGAGTTTCCCCTTCAGGGGCACTTATGTCATTACACATGGCCTATTCTGGGCCTTATAACCTTCTACCAGGCCTGCTGAGTTTAGGTGGGGGCCACCCCTACAACACCTATGGTTATGATAACATTACCATTGCAATAGCAAATCCTAGCATAGGTTTGATGAAATACTGTGCAAGAAATCCCACACCCACCTGCAAAGAAGCTATTACATTAGTAAACCTACAAAAAGATTTCTACATCAATTCAGGACGCGTTAAGTACACAAACATAATCAGTATTTCTATATTAATACAGGTTGTTCAGGTGCAGAAACATACTGTCCATGGATTCCTCATACATCTTCTGAAATCTTCAAATGTCAATGTTAGTCCCATTGACAGCATTAGGAATCCTAGGCCAATGATGAAAAGATCGGTCTCCAACCAGGTAACCTGTGGGTTGTCCAAGGAAACCATAATACAAGCTGGCAAGGCATAGCTGCCGAGTACAGATAGTAATGGCAACTGTCAAGTGAGAGAAGTTTTACCATCGACGGCTTGTAGATGCCAATAATGGTACCTAGTATGACCTGCCAAATGTGATCTCTGCATTACTATATTTACAAATATTTGCATTACATCCACCAAGTAACTACACAAAAGAAGACAAGAAAACTGAAAAGCTTCCGATACTCATAGCAACTTACCCAAACAGGGTAAAGAGTGGTAAGCAGCTCAACTATTTTCTCATATTCGCTTGCTCCGGTAGGCACGCTCTCTGGCAGATTACTAGATATGTTAGCTTCGGCCTTGCACAAAATTTGACATCTCCTGAGAAAACAACAATTTGTTTTTCTATTTTAGGAAAAGTAAATCAATAATCGTATCAAGGAGTGCGAAAATAATGATATTATTTCAAGAAAGACCAAAAGCACAGTTTAGCTGGTTCTTACAATCACCAATTATTTCGTGGAAGTTAATGTGCTTTGAGGATGGTAATATTCGGAACTTTAAAGAATACAATAGTCTGCATGATATTTCGAATTGGAAACATAATTTATAGCTACAAAAATTGTTCAGGAAAAATTCGATGAGCTAAAAAGATAATTACAAACAGTAGTGGCTGCTCAGATAAACCTCAAGAATTGAAGAGTCACAACATAAAACAACAAGATCAGGAAAAAAAAAAGGATAGAGATAAGAACATAAGGGATTGAAGAGTGTGAGTGGGTAGGTGGAAGTCGCAGCAAAGAATTCAACTGACCACAATAGAGCATGACAGTGAGAAACCCCAACCAACTCACTTATTATCTTTTATTTTAGGCACAAAATTGACAGGTAGACAAACTTGTTGATGAGAAAGCACACTATGTTTAAAAGCATAGAATGAAGTTCAACAGATTATACAACTAGAGTAAACAAAAGTCACTCCACTGATGATTTCATCTTGTTGGGGCAAGCATAAAATGAAGTTCAACAGATTATACAACTAGAGTAAACAAAAGTCACTCCACTGATGATTTCATCTTGTTGGGTTAACCGATAATGGCAGAGCAAGAACTTTTCACCACTAGGTCACTAACAAGAAAAACAATGTTCAGAGAATATTTGTGGTAAGTTCTCAGCAGGTATTGTATATCATGCACTTCAAAGTTCACTCACAAAATGCAGTGGAATCAGTTCTGCAAAGAGGTACATTGAATAAATCATCCATTGCACCTCTTCTAGTATACATTTCTTCACTAAAGTCACTCTGTGAGTACTGTTTGCTCATTTTCATATACCGCAAAAATCTTGAAAGCAAACAAGTTCCAATGGAAAAGAATCCAGTGTGGAGAGACTGCGATCCCACAGGGCCCAAGCTAGATTCAACAAGCGTTCAGAACTCCATCCTTACAAGAAGCTGCAAGTAGGTCAGTATATAGGACTCCCCTACTTATAAATTATCAGTGACTAGTCTACACTAGACAAACGCAATTACGTTGACCAAGTGAAACCCTGACCTGTCCAATTGGGCAATCCATGTCCTCGACCCCAGAAATTTCCCTGGCCCGATTAACCTCGACAACACGAGCATACTACCTGAGAACCGGACAACAGTGGTGGCCGGTTCGGGCGCAACAGCCAATCCCCACTCCTCCTCCTGCCCCCTCCCATAGCTTGGCATCGAGCACGCAATCCCACCTAGAGCTGGGACTTGGGCCATGCCGTGCCGGCACGGCCCGGGCCCATCGCCGTGCCGCCGTGCCGCCCCATCTCGTCGTGCCGCGCCGCTCGGCTCGCCGATCATCTCGTCGTGCCGTGCCGTGCCGGCTCGCCGGCCTAAGCCCGGCCCAAAGCCCACCGTGCCAGCGTTCGTGCCGTGCCAACCCAAGCCCAGCCCGAAATTACTATACGCGAACGCGAATGCGGTGGCGACGGTCGTCATCTTCCTTTCTCTCGTACTCGCCTCGTTTAAAACTAGTTGAAATTAAATTAATTGCATAAAAACATAGGCACGCAACAACATAAATATTTCGGGAAAAAGTGAAATTTCTTTAATATTTTAGAAATACAATGTTATTGCCTCGTTAAAAACCTTACGCCCCAGAGTGGGGTTTCCCGAGTAAGGAAAAGAGTACAGTAACAATATATGTATATGCAAAATATTACAACATGCGTAGATAATATCTACTCGGCAATGTCTAGGTCAGCATACGCCTGTACGATTTCGGGATCCTTCAGTTGATGTTGTTCCCGCTCTTTGGCTAATTCCCAGTCTTTGGTACATGTGATTGCCTCCACCATCCTGGGCGTAAGGGATGATCTTCTCTCTTCTATTATTCTCCCTACCGTCATGAACGCCGCTCGAAGAGACGGTGGACCGGCACCGAAGAACATCCGTCTTGAAATGTGACAAAGACAGAAAGATCCGTTTGCTGTTCTTCCACCACTCGAGCAAGTCTATCTTGCTTCCATCAGTAAGATCAGGATCAATATTAGCAAAATCATGCTCCGAATAGTGGTTCAACTCCGAGATAGAATTCCACTTGGAGGATGCCTGAGACTGAGAGGACGAAGAAGTAGACTTGCCCTTTAGTTTCTTCCACAAGTGTCCGAAGCTTGTCTTCCCCTGTTGCGTCTGCTGTGAGGCCTCCGATCTTCCGCTGCTGGCAAACTTATCATGATACAAACGAAAAACACGAAAAAGCTCCTGTTTGACATGTTCGAAAGCTTCTGAAAAATCTAAGCCAAGACATTCACCTATCCCCTCCATAGCTTCCTGTAAACCTGCCAACTTTTTTGTAGGATCAAAAATAATAGCAAAACAATACAGGTGTGAAAGGGAACCAAAATATTTAACAAATTTTTCTTCCATTGCTACTACGACATGGCCTAAAATAGCATCGTCCCTAGATTTAGCAATTTTATCTGCAATTAACCAAATAAACTCTATAACTAAGCAAGAGGTAGGATAATAAATACCAGATAAAACCTTTGTTGCTTTATAAAAAGGTTTTAAAAACTCTCGAAAATGCCTAGCAACCTGCCAATCTGAATTAGTAACTAGCAATTCATTATTTTGACAGTTAGCATTGACAAAAACGGATATGATATTTTCGTAACCTTGTATCTTTTTTAACATGATATATGTTGAGTTCCACGTCACCTTCATGTCAAGGCCAAATTTTCTTGGCTCTTTCCCATTAGCTGTACAGTACTCCGCGAACCTAGCTACCATTTGTGGAGAACTTGCGAGGTAACGAATAGCATCACGGATACTGTTCAGATATGGACCAATTATTTGCATGCCATCTTGAACAACAAGATTCAAGATATGGCATACACATCTCTGGTGGAGGACATAACCACCAATATATGTTTGTAATCTTGGGGTGAGGATGTTCATAGCCGTTGTGTTTGCCGATGCGTTATCTAGAGTTATAGAAGCAATTTTATCATCTATCTTAAAATCATCAAGTACATATAATATACGCTCCGCAATTGCCTCTCCCGTGTGCGATTCATTTATTAGTTTAAATCCTATGACTCTTTTGTTTAGTTTATAATTATCATCTAAATAATGAGCTACAACACTAAGGTATGCACTTCTTTGGTGGGATGATGTCCAAATATCGGAGGTTATGGCAAAAGAATATTGAACTTGTTGGAATTGTTGTTTTAACTCTACCAATTCTTTTTGATACATCCGTAAAATATTGGATGTAGTAGTCCTCCTACTAACATGTTGGTACTGTGGGCAAAAGCCGCGTTAGATCATTCTTTCGAACGCGCGACTTTCACCCATCCTAATCGGTTGATCTTCTGAAACTATATATCTAGCAATTTCCTCACGTGCATTAAGCGGGTTGTATACCCAAGTACTTACAGAGCCATCAGCCTCGAAGTTCAGCTGTGTTTGTACTCCTCCTCCCCCTCGGCCCTGTGCCGCCATCTTGCGTAAGCATGCTTTGTAGTGGCGGTTCAAGTGTCCTGTCCCTACAGCTGTACAAACACTTAATTTAGCATTACAATAATTACAAGTTGCGATATCTACCGTTTCACCATCTCGGATTTCCTGGCTCCAGGTCATGTGGACGGGGGAGAGAATTCCGGTGTGCCCGTTGCTCCCTGGTACTCCTCATAGCCCTCTGTACCGTCCATATGACGGTCATCCATGCCGTAGTCTCCCATGCTTGGCGAGAGCCGACGAGCATCAATGGGGGTCGGAGGAGGACTAGGGGAGCGATGGCGAGAGCTTACACTAAGTTGTCTCGCTATCCTTTTCGAGCTTCGATTTCTCTGCATACTGCTTGATTGCTCCCTGGAACTGCGGCTTCTTGGTAACATGGTGATTAATTAATAAATAAGAAATATAAATACAATAAATATGCTTGTGAAATTAGAAGTAATAAATAAATAAATAAATAAAGAGTACAAATGCAGAAAATATATAAAATAAACTTGTGAAATAAGAAATTGCAGAAGAAAGAAATAAATAAATAAATAAAGAGTCCCGTTGTCCCGCTTGTTAATCTGTGAATGTGATGCTCGGAAGAAATTGCAGAGCGGAGGGAGTGAAGAGTCAAGCAATGCGATTATGCTGGTGCTGGGAAGATGCAGAGCGGAGGAAGTGAACTTATAGGTATAAATCTGAATGTTGTCTCGTGAACGTTAATTTTCCAAATGTTACATTCGAACGTTACTGAACATTTTATCAGCTTTTTTTAGCTTTTTTCACATCATCTTTTGTTTTTTCCCGTCCAGCCCCCCTCCTCCACCTTTTTTTCCCACCGCCCACCGTCCCACGCACGCCACGTCGCCGCTGGCCCCATTCCCTCTGTCCTCCGGTCCTCCCTGTCCTCCCCACAGTCCCACGCGTGGCCGGCAGAGCCTTCCCCAGTCGGCCTTCCTCCCTCTCCCTCCTAGTCTCCTAGAGCCGGCGCCCGGCGCCCCGCCGCCCCTCCTCCTCGGTCTTCTCCTCCCACGCGCCGACGCGCGGTTGGGCTCTCCCGCAGCGCCCTCCTCCTCGGCCTCCCGCCTCCCCCCGCCTCCCCGCCCCCCCCGCCTCCGGCCTCCCGCCGCCTCTCCCGCGCCGTCTCCCCAGCAGCCGCCCCTCGGCCCTCCCCGCCGCCTCTCCCGCACCGAGCGCCGTCTCCCCGCGGCCACCGCACCCTCCGGCCCCCCGCCGCCTCTCCCACACCGAGCGCCGTCTCCCACTGCCACCGCCCTTCCAGCCCTCCCGCAGCCTCTCTCCCGCGCTGTCTCCCACCGGCCACCGCCCCACAGCCCTCCCCGCCGCCTCTCCCGCATCGAGCGCCGCTCTCCCCACCGCCACCGCCCCTCGCCCCTCCCGCCGCCCGCCGCCCTCCCGCGCCGCTTGCCTCGCCCCCGCGCGCCGCCTCGCCCTCCTCCTCGGCGTCGGCGGTTCGCCCCACCACCCACTCTCTCGGCCCCCCCGCGGCGGCGCCAACCTCCATGGACCCAAAGGTCCCCGACGGGCCGACCTCCCCGCTCCGCCTCCCGCCGCCCGTGCCGCCGTGCCACCCGAGGCCCGCCGTGCCGTGCGCCGGCCGAGCACGCCCGATCTCCGTGCCGTGCCGTGCCGTGCCGCCCACCGTGCCGAACTTTGAGGCCCGGCCCACCGTTCGTGCCGTGCCGGCACGGCCCGCCACGTGTCGGGCCGGGCCGTGCCGACCGTGCTTCGAGCTGGCCCAAAGAAGCCCGGCCCAAGTCCCACCTCTAATCCCACCCATCCAAGTGAACAAAACAGCTCAAGCAAAGCAAATAGAGCTCAGTATGCTCCAAGGGGCGCGCATCGAAACGAGAAGCAACCGTGTGGGGCGGCCGCGGGCGGAGGGCTCGGGAGATGGAGGCCATAGAGCGAGGAGGGCATGTGGTGGAAGGCGCCATGTGGAGGCAGAAGAAGTGCGAGAGAGAGAGAGAGAGAGAGGTGCGCAGCCATGCGTAATTCCGAAGTAGTGTTGTCCACTCACGGCCCGTTTAGACACGGCCCGTTAAAGCCCATGTAATAAACGGGTCGTGCCGGCCCGCGGGCCACGGTGCGAGCCCAAGGCTGTGCCGTGCCGGCCCGGGCACGGTTAAGGCTAAACGGGCCGTGCCGGCCCGGCTAGCCCGTTTAGCCAAAATAGAAAAAATAAGAAAAATTATACAAAACTAAGAAAAATTGTAAAAAAAATTGTAGAAAATTCAGGAAAAATATAGAAAATTGTAGACATTGTTAATCACAAAAATAAATATTTGCAATGACATAATGAGCTTTATTAACTTATTAAATTACATGGGATGGCTGCCTCATTAAAAACTTTACCAAGTAAAAACTCAATTTGAGAAAACCTTGGTAAAGAAAAAAGAGTACAGCCTATAAAGCTCATTAGTGACTACATGTGAAGAAAAATATTGAAAATCCTATTCATTGCTATTTAAATACAAATTCTCAAAAGATTCTTCTGAATCTTTATTATCTGCAGTATGTTGGGGTCTTGATTCAGCTTGTTCCCAGTCTTTGACGGTCAGAAGTACTTCGACCATCTCGTTGGAGAGATTTGTTCGTCACTCCTCGATTATTCTTTCCGGAAAGACTGAATGCTGACTCCGAGGAGGCTGTAGAGACAGGAACAGTCAACACATCTCGCGCTAATATGGATAGCACTGGATATGATACCTTCTGGGTTTGCCACCATGAGAGGATGTTCAACTCCTGCTCGAAGATGACGCTATCACGATTGAGACAACTTGATAGGTCTCCAGTGCTTTGTCGTCTTCCTCCTCCTGACTGCTGTGTACCTGCACCTGCACGAGAACTAGATGAAGAACCAAAAATCTTGCCCCATTGCATAGCCCCCTAGAGGTGCTAGGGACTACCGGGGGTCTTTCCAAACGCACAGATCCAAACTTATTTTCATATTTATTATATACCTCATATAATTTATCCTTAACTAATGTAAAGTATGAACAATAGTCTAAACCGGTAGCCTCACTTAAAACTTGTAAAACATTTATAAATCCTTGGAGTTTGGCCCTAGGATCCAAAATAAAAGCAAATGCATATAAAATAGAAATTTCTCTCCAATATTTTAAAAACTTAGTTTTCATGGCAACTACAGCATCCCGTAGTATAGGATCATTTTCAAAAGCCTTTAGGTGAGTGGAAATTTCAACAATATTATGAACAATTTTAGGAGATGTAGGGTAGTATACTCCAGAAAGACAAACTGTAGCTTTATGAAAAATTTCTAGAAAGGAAAATATTTTTTCACTAACAACCCAATCGTCCTCAATAAGTTTAGGGTCTCTAACTTGAGTTCTACTGGAGGAGCTACAAGATTGATGACTTTGGGTGTGAAGGAAAACAGATAAAGTGCTCTTATATGGCAATATATGTTTAAGCATAAGGTAAGTAGAGTTCCATCTAACAGGCATGTCTAAACCAAATTTTCTAGGACGAACATTCATTGCTACGCAAAAACTCTTATATGCGGCTATTCATTGGTTAGAACAATTAATAAATGAAATAGCATCCCTAAAAGAATCAATACAATCATTTAATATTTTTAAATCAGATTTAACAATAAGATTAATAATATGACATGCGCAACGTTGATGCAATAAGAAAGAGTGTGCATAAGTATTAAACAAAGGAGTAAGAATTTCCATAGCTTTAGTGTTTGCAGTTGCATTATCTAAAGTTATAGAAAAAATCTTATCCGTGATGCCAAAATCTTCTACAACTTTAATAATACTTTCTGCAATATTTTCAGCACTATGTGAAACATTAATTAATTTAAATCCTATAATTCTTTTTTTTCCATTATCCAGTCATCATTAACATAATGAGAAACAACACTAATATAATCCTCTCTAGCCCTACCACTCCATATGTCATAAGTCAAAGCAATAGAGAATGTACAGGTATGAAACATTTCTTTCAATTTATCACGACAATTGTTATAATATTTAATTAAATCTCTACTTGTTGTTTGCCTAGATACAGAAGTAAATCGAGGGTTATGAGCAGTCCTAACATATTTTTGGAAAGCATCAGACTCACCAAAATTCAAAGTTAAATCTTGAGAAGCAATTAATCTACAAAGAGATTCCCGAGCTACCTCTGGGTTGTACTCCCACGTACGTACCGAGCCGTCGGGGTTATATTGCAGCTGTGTCTGGCGCATTTGTATTCCTTGCCTTTTTTGCAGCTTGCAGCATGTCGTTGTAGATGACCCGTCCCACCTGAAGATTTTGCAGTCAATTCATTACCACAAATTTTACAAACAGCATACCTCACTTCAGTTCCATCATTGTCGGTCTTGAACTTCTTGTCGAAAGCATTCAAACTGTTGATGTACTAGCTCTTGTTCTTTTTGCACCCGTGCTTTGGGTCGTGGATGCACTTGTTGAGCCAGCAGAAGATGGATCATTGGACCCTGCACCACCGAGGCCGTCGTTTCTTCGGCATCACCAGTTTGTACATGTGGACCTTCCACAGATGGATATGCTTGTTGAAACGATTGCATATCCTCCGCCAAGAGGCCGAATTCGGAGAGTTGAAAATAGTAGTTCTCCATTAAATCAACTGCAAATTGAAATAGTAAAGAACGATTAACTTACTATTAAAGTATTAAACCAACAAATAATAGCAAAAAATTAAACCAAAAAATAATACCAAAAAATTAAAATAAGAGTATAAGACAGCATTATTACCTCCTTTGCAGCTCCCACAAAAATCTTTGAAGATTTTTGAATTTTCGGAATTTTGCCCGAATTTTCACCAAATTTGCGCAAACACTTTCGGATTTTTCAGAGCTAAACCAAGAGAGAAGAGTGAGGTTTGAGGTGTGGAGAATGGAGGCAAGATGCACCCTATTTATAGAAAAAATTTCAGAATTTTCCGAATGTTTTGCTATTTTTTCGGATTTTTTACCCCCCAACGGTAAAAAAACGGCTATTTTTTGAATTATCCGGGCGGGCATCCTTGTGCCGGCCCGGCTAAGCAGCCATGCATGCGGCCCGCCGTGCCGCACCTCGCCGAGCATGGCCCGGGCCGTGCCGCCCCTATTTATTTCCGTGTCGCTCGTTAGTAGGCTCGTTGGCTCGGTAGGCCCAACCCATTTGGCCACCACTATTCCGAAGGTCATGGAAGGGGGAGGAGGATCTAGGAGTTTTGAGAGTGATGGGCAGCGGCGAGGTGGCGCTGCTGGCTAGGGGTGCGAATGGAGCGGATAATTTCCGTTCGTTCGACCGACTGAAAGCATATGGAATGGATACGGAAGGGGTAGATAGGTATCTGACACTATCTGTGTCCGACTCCGATTCTGAAGAAAAAATATGGAATAGGATACGGGATAAGTGATATCCGTCCATATATATCCGTATATCAAATAATATGAGAAACTCTATTATGACTTCACCTAGGAACAAAATAACATATAGGCCGAAGGTATATGCCAATAACTATTGGGCCGGGCCTGGAGGCCGAAGGTATAAAATTAGGATGCAAAGTGCATAATAAATAGCTTGCTATTTACAATGTTATTGGAACAAAGTCCAGTCGATAGCCTCCGAGTATACCCTTAGTCGGAGAAGTATATGCCTATCTTACACTAGGTGTTAGTTACCTACAAGTCAAAGGATTTGAGAACTAACATATGAATCCACACACATGATTGGTACATAGGCCTACCGCGTGCAGAAGATAAGGGAAATGCACAGTGTTGTGTTGCCATAGCGTATATATATTTGTGTTTGTAGGATAGGTAAGATAAAGTCGAGCCCTTATTGGCCTTATTCTTTTGGGCTACGATGTGGATGATAGTTTTTTGTTGCGGCTGGTAGGTCTGATAAATAGTACCAGCTGATAGAAGTCAAAGCTAAAATCTGACTGAAAAGCCAAAAAGAACGAGACCATTCCCACAAAACCAATGAGATGTTTGGAATATATTGTTGAGGAACTATCGCTGGTGACCAGTCCAATCGATTCCTTTGCTTATACAAAACCGGATCAATCACAGAAGACAGAAATAGTAGATTGAAAACACAGAGAGGTAGAGAGAGAACTCCTGGTCTTTCTTATTACTTTCTTTCTGATTCTGCATACAAAATAGCCAATAGTACTACCTATTTATAGCCTAGTGGTGAGGTGTCCACCATAGGCCAAGGCTTCAAGCCAAGCTCAGGTTTCCTAACACTCCCCCTTGGACACTCATCCGACACGTTCATGCCTCGTTAAAACTCCATAAAAACCCAGTGGAAAAAATTTGGAGAAAGAGTACATGATACATGTTATGTTGCGTTAAACGAATCGCCTCATTAAAAACCTTGGCCGAGAAATTTTAGGAAAATTCATCAAGGAAAAAAGAATACAATCCATCCAATTTCGTTCAATCTTCAGGTTCTTTGGGTAATCGATCTTCATGATCAAGATTTAATAATGGCCTTGAGAAAATTCTCCCCCTGAATACTGCACTTCTCTAAGTCTTATCATTCCATTTCCTCGTACACATCTTTCAAAGCTAGATGTAGGAAGTGACTTAGTGAATAAATCTGCAAGATTCAAACATGACTTAGTATGCAGTACCTTAATCTCGTCCATCTTTTACAATTCATGAGCATAGAAGAATTTGGGGTTGATATACTTTGTGAGATGACTCTTTGTAGCTCGTGCTCGCACTTGTGCAACATAAGCTGCATTATCTTCATAGATAATTGTGGAGCTGACCTTGCGGTATCTTTGGTCCGACATATACCCAACATCGGCATAGCCAATCAAGTTCAAATCTTGATTCTTTCTGTAGAACAATCCAGGTCCTTGCTTCCTTGGAGGTATCAGAAGATGTCATTTATTCCCCTACCAATGCCTTTTGGTAGGTTCTGCACTATGCCTTGCTTAACAGGTTTACAACAAATGTAATGTCTGGTCTAGTGCAGTTTGCTAAATACATAAGTGCTCTCACTGCACTTAAGTATGGGAATTCCGGTCCCAGGACTTTCTCCCCCTCTTCCCTAGGTCGGTATGGATCTTTTTCTTGCTATAAAGACCTCCCGATCATTGGTACTTTCGATGGGTATGCCTTCGCAAAGCTAAACCTTTCTAACACCTTCTGGGTGTAGGCTGACTGATGTACTGATATTCCTTCAGGGACATGCTCGAGCTGTAGGCCTAAGCAATATTTGGTTTTACCCAAATCTTTCATTTCAAATTCTGACTCTAGTTAAGAACTTACTTCTTTTATGTCTTTCATTATCCCGATGATATTCATATCATCTACACACACTGAGATTATATAAAATCTATTCTGGGATTGTTGTATAAATACACATGGACAATTTTCATTGTTCGTGTAGCCTTTCTTGCATAGAAAATCGCTTAAGCGATTATACCACATCCTACCTGATTGCTTGAGTCTGTACAGTGATTTCCTGAGCTTCACACTATACATATTTCTATTTGCTCTGTCTTGGTTCGGGACGGGGTTCACACTATACAGATTTCTATTTGCTTTGTCTTGGTTCGGGACGGGGATACCTTCAGGTACCTTCATATAAATCTTCGAATCCAAGTTTCCATAAAGGTATGCAGTTACCACATCCATCAATTTGATTTCTAGATTCACTGCCATTGAGATTAAATATCTAAAGGTGATTCCACTCATATGGAATTATCCGTTGAGTGAAAAATGATTTCACTTTCAAATCACTAAAGTGGTTAGGTAGTTGATTTGTTAATGCTTGCAAATCAATGATCTTTTAGACATCTCTATTTGCTTCACTAGCGTTGGTCGCATGGAAGGCGAGCCACGTAATTTTTCGATATTTTTCATGGATTTCCTCTCCCTATTGTTGGAAAATTACCCTCATCAAATATATCCTGATTATGGATGTTGTCCATTTGTGGAGGGTATAGGTACATAAACCTTGCATCCAAACCTTCCGAGATGAGAAATTTTCAGTCTTGACCCTTGCGCTAGTTGCATAGGTGAATAGATGTTGTAGACCGATGGTCTAAAGTTGATGACATTTGCTGCATGTAGGAGTGCGTGTCCCCAACATGTAGTCCATGCAAAAGAGGTCGATGGACTTTATGTTATGTAATTTCCATTGTCTTTGAAGGTTGTCCAAAATATTCGGGAAAATATTTACGTCTGAATTATCTGTGAGATCAGCTTTGCGAAAATGTGGTTTCTTGTAGATAATAAACATACATGCAACCATTTCGAGGTAGCATTGATGAGCACCATGAAATATTTAAATGGCCCTGAAAGTGGCTGAATGGGACCGCAAATATCACCTTGGATGCGTTGCAGGAATATACGGACTTCATCCTTCACTTTCAAAGTGGAAGGTCTAGTAATTAATTTTTGGTGACATATGCAGGGCACACAAAATCTTCATGATTCGGGAAATTCTTTACATTAATATTATGCCCTTGGGAATTGTTTATTATATTTCTCATCATCCTAAGACCTGTGTGACCTAATCTGTCATGTTACAGACTGAAAAGTTCAGAGCTTCTAAAATACTGTCTTCAGGGTAGTATAGGCTGCAGGTGCCTTGATGTTGGTGTAGTATAGCCCAATTTCTAATGAAGAAGTTTTTCTAATACCCTTTTTCCATTTGCTTCGTGCTTCGTAATGAGCATGTATTCCTTACCGTACTTTTCTTCAGTCTCAACGTAGAAACCGTTGGCGCGAATATCCTTAAAACTTAGGAGAGTTCTAGTCAATTCTGGGTACAATAAGGCTTCATGAATGACCAAAGTTGTGACCATTGGGAGTATAACTGTGGCTTTTCCTGAACCTATTATACAAGTATCGCTATCGGCGATTGTTATAAGGCTGCCAGCATTCTTACTAATCGACTAAAAATACTTTGTCTCCCTTAAGATTGTATTCATTGTGCCACTGTTGGCTAAACACACTTCCTCCATAGAGCGTCACATGTATTCTAATATAAGGCATTTTATTAATATGCATTAGAAGGTAATCAACACATAAACAAAATACTTCAATATCAAATCATATCATGCCATTATAAACTGAATAAATGAATAAATTATTCAAATATCATCCAACCATCATGAGAAAATAAAATTACTTAAGTACCATTTATGCAAGTTCTAACTTGTTCTTTCACACAAAAGTAAAAGTCTAAATGCATTCTATGCATTAGACTGAATCTGCTAAGAAATCAGAGATTTCGTCAGCTATTTTTTCGGGGGTGATATGCTCTTCGAGAGAAATCATGGTGGTGGCAGCTGCTAGGTCAAAAGGGGGTGCTGCTACCGGAATGGTTTCAACCTCCATCAGCGCAAGCAGCTGCTCAGAACTCTCCCCCTCAACAGATGCAAAGTGGGTTTCATGCTGCCCTTTGCCATCCTTCTTCTTCTGGGTTTGCAAGGCATCGATAACATGTTGCGGCTCTTTACAGATCCGCTACCAATGCCCCCACTTGCCACACTTATAGTAGGATTGGTCGTGCTGACCATAGGTCTTGCCATCCCACTTTAGCTTACTTCCCTTATTCTCATGTGGAGCATTTGACTTGCCTTTTTGGGCTGTGGCCTTACTCTTCCTTCCCTTTTTCTTCATTATGGGCTTTCGCACCTTGTAGCTCCCGGTGTTGGCTTCACGGCCAGTGGAGCTCCCAGGTGGCTATGTGACGTAGTTCTTGCGGAGAACTTCGTTCTGAGACTCTTTAACCTACATCATATCAATCAATTCGGCATACTCCTTGTAGCCATCTTGATGATAATTGCATGCGGATTGCACTGCATTGGGGTGAAAGGTGGATAGGATCTTCTCAATCTTCTGCTCATCTTTGATCTACTTGCCACAAAGTTGAAAATTGGTACAAATTCTGTGCGAGGCAGAATTGTACTCCCTGACCATTTTGAAGTCGGCAAACTTTAGTCGGATCCATTCTTGCTCCGCCTGAGGAAGAATGATGTACTTTAGCCTCTCAAACCGCTTCTTAAGTGTAGTCCATAGTACTAGCGCGCTCTTCTCTGCTATGTACTCATTCTTGAGATTAAGACAGAGATGATGTTTGAGTAAGTGAAGTGCCTGATCATTTTCCTCAAGGATGGGTTGGGTATCCTACGGTGCACCAATCCCAATAGCAACGCGGAGCTTCTTGGCTCCAAGTACTATCTCGACATCGAAAGCCCAAGTCAGATAGTTTTGGCCATGTTGGACTAGCTCCTAGAACTCTCAGTTGTGATGCCAGCCATCTACATGTGCATGAAAGGAATAAATAAGTTTACTACCGGTAAATATGTATGGAATAAAATTTACTTCAGATAAATAACTGTTACAAAAAGATTCTTATAATGTTCCAGAATTTTCTATGCATTTTCTATAAATTTTACTATTAATTTCGGTGATTAAAGGCAATTTAACTAATTACGATTAATCAAAACAGTAAATAAATACAGAAAACATAGAAAATAATAATCACAGAAATAAACATGCTTCAAACACTAAAAATAATTCAAAATTTGAATTCCCGAGGCCCTTTTATGGCAAAATATGAATTTTCAGTGAATTTTACAATTTCCGGGGTACATGCAGAGGACAAATTAGCCGACTGGATTCACCGTTAGATACACAGAGATGCATTTTCTCCACAAGCTAGGCTTTTTCGTTGTAGGCTTCGATGACTTATTCCAACTGTTCAACCTTGACGTCCTGGCACCTCACTTCTATGTTGTTGGACACTATAAGTGTATACAATCAAATTATATATCCACGTAATACCGATAAATGTCATAATTCACTGCTTATGTATAGATACATGATGTAAGAAACCCGCCGATCGTGATAAGAGGTGGGTTCCTCGATCCACACTTGATCTCTGAGCAATGCATCACCTAAGACGCATTTTACATCAAGAATTACATAACGATGGAATTGTTTGCTCAAGGCAACATGGCCTATATACTGATGCCCTACAACCAGGGGTAGGTGCTTCACTAGTTGTTATACAAATTTTATTTGTATTTTATACGCAACACGAACTTAGGTTTAATGACTATAGCGACATACATGAGTGTGGCATTGGATCCATATAGTCATTGTATTAAAGTGGAACAAGGTAATATACCTTGATTTTCTACTCAAGAACGACTACGACTTCACCCTTGTGCAACAAACACTCGATATGTATGCTTATTTCATCTATAGATAACTCTATTGTAGTCTTTCTTTCGTTTGCAATAACCGAGAATAACTTTTTGGAATCACATAGGTCGTTCAGTGCCGATGTTGCCAGTGGAGGGAGGCACAATGAATCGAGTGCTACACTGCAACACAGGACACGATTTTCAGTACCCGCTACAACATGATAATCTTATATCACACTTCATAATAATACCTCTCAAACTAACTATATATATACATATAATTCTATTTTTGCAGCACCATCAGCAGCTACAAGGCAACCTACGTTCACCTATGTTCATTCTACGTTTACTGTCATATGCAGAAAATCACGAGTGCTAAGATGAATGATCCAAAGGTTTGTTAATCTCGTAATAATTATTTTCTAATTATCAATTTAAATATATATACTTACTACTTTACTCCTTTTAGCGACAGGGCATGACAATTAAATCAAGTATATTTGATCTAAAATTCTCGGACGTTTGAGGGCGACTCTCCACCTTTTTAATAACGGAGGTCATTGACAACAAAGGAGAGTTTTAATCCAGCGTCATCGATTAATACATGTTCAAACATTTGGTTCAATTGTAATTCACTTTAAATTGCAATTCAATTGTTACTCTGGTGATAATAAATGAACATTCTTTTGTAATTGATTTTGAGTTGTAATTCACTTTGATTTATAAATCACTTTAAGTTGTAATTCACTTGTTTATCATTTATCTGTAATCTTCTTACCTGTTTTCAGAGGATATGGCTAGCATTTCTTGATGCTAGTCAAAAAACAGAAAAAAATTTAGATATACAAAGAACCATCATAAATGGTTTCTAACATAAAAAACATCTATGATACGTAGACTATCGCGGATGGTTTTTTTGTATTAGTCGTCTGTGATATGTCGGATATCACATATGGTTATTTTTAAAAAATATCTGTGTTGTGACTTATCACAGACGTTTTAGGCGTCGTTTGTGATAACCACCTATTACCACTCACACAATAAATCAAACGATTCAGAAACCATATTTGATAAGAGTTACGATCCGTCCATGATGACCCTCATGTGTGGTAGTGAACTGCATGACAGCTATTGTTGGAGATACAAGGCTAAAATGTCATGCTATTTAGGACAAATAAGGCACATGTTCTATCAATCGTATGGAAGGAGTTTCCTGGGAACAGACTCTCAAATCAGTTCATGAATTCTCCTCGTCAAATAGTCAGGCAAAGTACACAATAGTTCTCTAATCAGAGAACTTAAAAAATAGCTTTAAAAAACTTATGACCAAAGAGGTCTTAAAGTGTAGGACCGAAATGGCAACAGAGGGGGGGTGAATGGTGCCTTTAAAACTCCCCAAGTACTCACACTGCAAATAGAGTGAAAGAACTAGTTTCTCCGATCGAACACACGTGGTCGTAAGCCAATTGATGATCGAACACCACGTGGTCGAACACTTGCCCAAGCCGACAAAAGAAATCAAACAGAGAATATTGCGCGGATAAAACAAGAACGGAGAAGGACTCGTTTGCCAGATTTCCGAGTAACTAAGACTCTCTGGTCATTTGATCCTCAAATTTGAGACACTGAAAGAATCCAACCTCTGGAAAATAAATTACCAAAAAAACAAAGTCTTAGCTATGCTCGGGTAGAGAGACATGGTCGAACTCGAAACAGAGGACTTGAGGCGCACGACCATTCAGTTAAGAGAACTTCTCTGATTCGACTCCTGCTCTCGGGAATGAACTAGCCAAGTGGCCTTGAGATAGATTCCCAGGTCTGAGCCAATCGAAGCACACAAAAGGATGCAGAAACACGAAGAAGAGAAGAGAGAAAATGATCGCATGAAGAACAAGCTCTCAAAACAGATCGCAAACAAAACAATCATAACATCTCATAACGACAGAAATTAACTTGAGGAAGAGAGATGAATGATTGATCATGGAGGTTTCTACAGCCACTCCATCGGAGGTACAAGAGCAACCGTGCTCTACCCGAGAAAACTCACACAAATAGAGGCGAAAAATTGAGTGACTGGGAACAACCTCACCGAGCACTCGAGCTCTACCCACCCTATTTATAGCCTTACGCTCTCGGGGGAACCGTGAACTCCCACCTAACACCGGGTTTACCACTCTCTTTACCCACTAGCGAAAACAAGCTTCCGGTGCTTTACCCGTTAAGCCCAACGGCTCCTTTGCTTTGCCGTTAGCGCCAACAACTCTGTGCATTGGCGAGACACGACTTCCCTTTGCAGCTTTCCGCATTTCTCCAAAATGCCACTCCGCTGCCTTCCGGAAGCTTCCTCCGCCTTGCCGATCACGCTTGCAACCACCTCACGGACCGTCGTCTTTGGCATCTCGGCCGATCACGACCTCAGCACCCCGTGCCTAGTCTCGACCATCCACGCCTCACCACGACTAGTCTCAAAGTCCCGCAAACCATCACGGACAAGCAAACCATTACATAGCACCGCTCACAATAGTATCCAATCACTTGAGCGAAAACGAACTCAAATCATACTCTTACCAAGTCGTATACCACCTACGACCCGATCGGAAAAAGAGAACAATGAATGCACACAACATACGACCACAAAATCAAGCCATACGACCAGATATGATGAGTCTCGATCATCGCTAACTTGCTCGACCACCCACAACTCGCTACGGCTTTGCGCTCAAAGTCTCGACTTCAACCAAAGTCGTTACGACCGATCGAAAAGATAAACCAACAAATGCACAAGGTCACGACTTCATCACAAAGCCCTACGACCAAATTCCAGCTCAAATGGTCAAGTCTGCAGGTCATACGACCGATTCCAGCTGCGTGCGAGCACGTCCGACCACGCCAGACTGCTCTCAATAACGTAGTCGTAGAGTGCCGACTACTCACGTGGTCGAACGCCCGAGCGCCGACTTCCGACCACAGCTCTCAACAACATAGTCGTAGAGTGCCGACTACTCACGTGGTCGTAGACATCCCGGCTAGGTTCCAAGCTGCGGCAACATGGTCGCATTGAGTCATTTCAACCATGACCAAGATATGACTATGGCAAAACCAGTCTTAAACTTCCTCGAGACCTACGATCACGGCCAAGCGTGGTCGTAACCTATTCGACCACGACCAGCGTGGTCGTGATCGCCTCGACCACGGCCAAGCGTGGTCGTCGCTCCTCCGGTGCCTTTCGACCATGGCCAAAGTGGTCGAGACCCTCGGGTGACCTTCGACCACGCCCAAAGTGGTCGTAACGATCGCATGACTTTCGGCCACGACCAACGTGGTCGTGTTAGCTGCAGAGCACGCCGCGAGGCTACGACAATGCAGAACTAGCACAAACCTCAAAAACTAAACTCAATCTTCCTAGAACAAGAGTCAATTACTCATCACAACCATGGGATGCCCTTCACATGGTCTCTCAATCTCCCC